>CM035411.1:114415243-114855243 GCA_020310875.1 Ceratopteris richardii
TGAATATATAAATAAATATATATATAAAATATGATTAAGGTTTTAGGATTAGGAGTTTAGATTTTTATAGGTGTTTAAGTATTTAGGTTTTAGTATTTCAGATTTAAGTCTAAGTCTTTCTGATTAGGGTTTTAGGGTTTTAATAACTACATAATATATATACACAAACACACATATACATATAATACATACATACATGTAGATACACATGCATACATAAATATAGATATTTTAGGTCTAAATCTTTGAGATTAGGGTTTTAGGGTTTTAACACCTACATAACATATATACACACATACACATATACATATAATACATACATACATGTAGATACATATGCATACAGAAATATAGATATTTTAGGTCTAAATCTTTGAGATTAGGGTTTTAGGGTTTTAACACCTACATAACATATATACACACATACACATACACATATAATACATATATACATGTACATAAACATGCATACAAAAATATACATATTTTAGGTCTAGAATTTTAAGATTAGGGTTTTAATTAAATATATATAATTAAATATATATAATTAAATATATAAAAATAGGATTATGTAAGGAAAAAATCTGAATATATAAATAAATATATATATAAAATAAGATACATAAAGAAATATAAAAGAACTAGTGTTTTAAATAATTTAGTTAAATATATATAATTAACTATATAAAAGTAGGATTAAGTAAGGAAAAAATCTGAATATATAAATAAATATATATATATATAAAATAAGATAATTATATACATAAATAAATATAAAAAGAACTAGTGTTTTAAATAATTTAATGAAATATATATATAATAAAAAAGATAAAAATAGGATTAATTAAGAAAAAAATCTGAATATATAAATAATATATACATGTTTTAGGTCTAGGTCATACATACATACACATACACACATACACATACACATATAATACATATATACATGTATATACACATGTGTATAGAAATATACATAATTTAGGTCTAGATCTTTAAAATTAGGGTTTTAGGTTTTAGGCATATATATAACTCAATTAAGAGGAAAAAAATCTGAATATATATATATATATATATATATATATATATATATATATATATATATATATATATATATATATATATATATATATATATATATATATAAAATAGGATCAATTAAAAAAAATCCAAATATATAGATAAAATAGTATAGTTATATAGATTATTGTTTTAAAATTAGGGTTTTAAGTTTTTTCAGGTATTTAAGTATTTAGGTTTAGTATTTCAGGTTTAAGTCTTTAAGAGTATGATTTTTAGGTTTAATAAAAAAGCAAATGTTCTAAAATGTCCATATTGTAGCAGATGGCTTCTTTGGATCCTGAAGAGAGAATGGCATGTCCTTGCACACAGTGCAAATATCAAATTTATCGAAAACGACGGATTTATACTGCACATGTGAGAGAGTATGGATCCTTTGAGAGGAGTCGACTGGAGAACCTACACTATCATTTGCATGGTCCCCCAGGTGAGCATATGGATCCAAACAACTTTGCACCGGTAACCTCTCGTGGACAAAAGAGAGCAAAAAAGGACTTAGACGTACAAGCAAGTACTAATAATATTACACAGAATGAACATATGGAAGAGATGCTTGAAGCATTTTATGAGATGGACGAAGATCATGATGGTGGAGAAGGTGTCAAGAGTTTTCATGGACACAACAAAAATTCCACGATCAGAAGTTGATGAAGAATATGAAAACATGCGAAGACTAGCTCGTTTACCACTTTACAATGGAGCAAAGATATGCATACTACGTGCGTCACTCACGATGCTCAATCTGCAATCCATTTATGGATGGTCAGATATTAGTGTCACTGAATTGTTCAGGTAAGTGGAGAACAAATTGGCTTTCATTGTTGTATCACAATAACTTTATTTACTAATATCGTTTTAATTGCTTATTGCAGGCTTCTTAAAGATCAATTTTTGCCAGAGAGCAATGACATGCCTCCAACGCGTGGAGATGCAAAAAAACTTTTACAGTCCATTGGAATGGATTATACTAAAATTCATGCTTGTTCGAATGATTGCATTCTCTTTCGGAATGAGTATGAGCATCTCCACGTATGTCCAAAGTGTGGATCAAATAGATTTAGAGAAGACGTTGTAGGCGAAGCAATCCCTGCAAAGATTCTTTGCCACTTTCCTATCATTCCACGAATTAAGAACATGTTTAGATGCAAATCTATAGCTGAGTTAATGTCATGGCACACAAAGAGCAGGTCTACAGATAATGTAATGAGAGTGCCTGCTGACTCTAATGCTTGGAAGCACATAGATAGTAAGTGGCCAGAGTTTGCTAGTGAGCCTCGGTCCATACGTCTAGGCCTAGCTATGGATGGAGTGAATCCATTTGGATTACACAGTTCTTCATGGAGCACATGGCCTGTATGTTTGGTCAATTATAATATCCCACCATGGTTGGCCACAAAGAAAGGTCATTTATTATTAGCTCTTATTGTACCAGGTAAGTATAAGGTAAAAAACATGGATGTATATCTTGCACCACTTGTGGAAGAACTGCGCATTTTATGGGATGGGATTACTGTGAGTGACATGTCTCAACCTATAAGAAGACGAGACGTGCGAGTGCAAGGCATACTTATGTGGATAATGCATGATTGGCCTGGTTATGGTGAATGTTCAGGTTTATTGATTTCGGGTTACCATGCTTGTCCTTTATGCGGACCACAACTCGAAGCACGCTATTCCAAAGCACTACGTAAAACTATCCATGAAGGACATCATAGATATTTGCCTGATGGACATGTTTTACGTGAAGGAAAAATTGGTCGACAAGCGCAATGCCAAATGAAAGCTAGCGATTGGAAACAACTATGGGATTCAAAAAATCCAGTTGCTGGCATGAAATGGTTGTCCATTTTTCATGAACTCCCTTATTGGAGTGAATTGTTGATCAATCATTTGTGGACCTGATGCATATTTTTAAGAATGTGGGAGAGATTCTTTGGAAAACTTTGATCGGAAAGAAAGAAAGCAAAGCACAAAGGGAGGACTTAGAAGAGCGAGGTCGTATGCGAGAGTTGTGGGCAATTACTAAGCCCAACGGAACAGTATCGTTACCAAGAGCTCTTTGGGTGCTTCGTAGGATGGAAGAGCAACAAGTGAAGAAAACAATTTCAGAGTTTTGAACACCTACTAGATGCATGAGGTGTCTAAAGACTGCTTTCACACGAAACGATAATCTTGCAGGACTCAAGTCTCATGATTGGCACAAGTTTTTACAGTTTGTGCTCCCTGTAGCCCTAAAAGATTGTCTTTTAGAGGATGTACGAAGAACCATTTATAAGATTAGTTCTTTAGTACGGTGGATATCTTCTAAAGAGATAAATAGAGATAGCATAGAGAGTGCAAAAATCAATGCTATCGAGGCTGTTTGTATGGTAGAGAAATACTTTCCCACAAGTATAATCACTATTGAACTTCATTTACTGGTTCATGTGGTAGATGAAGTTGCAATAGCAGGAACTGTCCATAGTCGATGGATGTTCTTCTTAGAGCGCTTTATGAAGACATTAAAAGGGTTTGTTCGACAGAGAGCACGTCCAGAGAGTAGCATGGCAGAGAGATGGCTTGTACAAGAATCTCTTGTATTCATAATTGAGTTTCTACGTATGTCGAATCCTGAAATGCCTCGCTTATGGAGCGATGATGAAGATGTTCGTCTCGTAGGCGATGAACCACAAGGTAAAGGATTGCAAAGAAAAATGGATGCAGCTTTCAGAGAGAAGGCAATGAAGTTTTGCATAGTTAACTCTGAGCCTATGCAGAAGTGGTTAGAAAGGTATGAGCTTGCCAAGGAAACTAACGCAAAGGAAAGAGCCCAGTTTCGAAGAAATCGTTCCACTAGATTTTTGCCTCTTCCAGAAAGTCTTCGACCTCTTCCACCTTTTCCAAGAAGCAGATGGCTAGATACAGCGGTTTCACAAGCAAAGGCAGTAGGTAAAGATATCTTTGAAGAAGAAGAAGAACTCGCAAAAGGATGTGATTGGGAGTATATTAAATACGGTGCACTATGGTCTCACGGACGAAACTTTTGAATTGCACGAATCGATCAAATAGTTCTACTTTTGATAGTGGAGTGATGGTGAATTTTTTGCAAAAAAGTAGAGCGAGTGCAAGAGATGATAATGCTCTAGAAGGCGAGCTAGATTATTGTGGTGTGATTCAAGACATCTTGAAACTATCTTTCAGAAAGTTTGATTACTTTGTTTTTGATGTGAAATGGTTCAAAGTAGTCACCTCTCGAAGAAATGCAACAGTGAGACGGGATAAAAGCAGTTTGCTTCAACTCGACTCCACAAGATTATGGACAGATGAAAGGGATACATTTGTACTTCCCGAACACTGTGAGCAAGTTGTTTTTATACCAGATTCAAAAGAACCAGAGTGGCTATTTGTTTTACAAGTCGCTCCACATAGTAGACAAATTTTTGAGAACATAGATGTAGAAGAAAGTCCATCTCTAGTGCACTCAGAGATTCATTCGATAGTCGAGGAGGAAGAGATCATTGTTCGAGAAGAAGAGGTCATTGAAGAAGAGGTCATTGTTCGAGAAGACGAAGCAATAAATGATGATCAGGAAGAAACCAGCATAGCAAGCGATTTAGAAGCCATCAATATAGAGATAGATATTCTCGGTGCATCAGATCTTCAAGAGGATGCTAGAGTAGAGGACTTTTGAATAAAACACTTGTACGTACTAATTTTTGTTTTTTTTTTGGTTTATTCTTTATATTAATTTTATTATCACATGCTAATTATTTGAGTTCTTTTATTACAGAGCACGATGGGAGACAGTCCTCCAGTCACTCCACATTCCATGACAGAGGAGTAGTTTTTGGAGTTCATCTCTCAGGTTCCTCCTGCGTATATGGCTGCTGCATCACAGTATTGGATCACTCGTGGTAGCACTCCTCCCGGCCTCACTCCTGGCGGCCTTACTCCTGCCGGCCTCACTCCCGCTGGCCTCACTCCCACCGCTGTCACTCCCACCAGTGCCACTCCTGCCGGTGTCACTCCTGCGGGTGGTGCTACTCCCGTAGGAGGTATGTCTCCTAGCTTTGTGACTCCACCATGACCATCTTTTCAGCCATCTCCTACTTGGTCTACTAGTAGACATGTGCATTCGACACCTCAGCGTGATACAGGTTCTAGCCCATCTCGTAGATCGAGGTCATGCTCTGGAGCAGGAGGTTCTAGGAGTGGATCTACAGGTAGGTCTGGAGGCGGAGGAGGCAGTTGTTGTGGAGGCAGTGCGATGGACATTGTGTCGCCCGCTTCTACTCCTAGGACGAGTACCTCAGATGTATGTACGCCACATAGTACACCACATGGAACACCACGTACACCTTGGGGTGCTCATGACCATGATGACTCCAAGGTGTACAATATCCGAGATGGAGCTCCAGTGTTGGATGCGGCTGGCAAAGCAATGCGTGCACGCATACGATAGCTTTGCTTCATCCAGTTTGGATACTCTATCATGCTGAAATGGAGTGAACAGGATAAAGATTGGAAGAATTATATCACACAGACAATTTATTAGGAGTTCCGACCAGCTGATGGATAGTCTCTTGTCAGTTCAGAGTGGATTTTGCACACCGCACGTGAGGTTATGTCCCATCGACGATCCGAGGCTCGTGATGCTTTCAGAGCAGGCTTACCAAAGCCTGTATGCTTAGATGCGGAGGAGTGGGACGTGATTCGTGACGAGCAGCAGCAGACTCCTGACCGATATTGCCAGCAGCGAGATGCCGTAGCCACACGTTTAGATACGGTTGGACCGTCACATTTGGGCAGCAACGGATATGACACGATGCGTCATGAGTTTGTAAGTACCATTTCATTTATTGAATTTATTTGTGTTAAATTTCTCATGTATGTTCCTCTAATCTTTTGTATATTTGTTTCAGGAGCTAGCAATGGGTCGTCCTCCAACACGAATGGAGGACTCTTACGGATATCATCATGGGTTTATTGCACTATTGGAGGACTTGGAAGGACGCGGTGCGGTCGTTTCATGGGAGCATTTGCGATGAGGTAATTAATTTATAGACTTGGTTTTTACTTGTTGTTTGTAATTTTCATGTGAATTTATCTCATTCCATTAATGTTCTTTGTTGCAGGACTGTTGATATGGAACGTTCTTTGCATGTGCATGGAAGTGGAACACCAAAATTTTGTATTTGATTTTCATATGGCAATGCATTGCTTTGCCACATTTTGTAAAAGCGTCATATATGACAGTGGTTTGCCACACTCTTGTATATGCTTCATTATTGAAATATATAACTTCTTTTGTACATGGTTCATGGCTCATTCTGATTATCTCTTTTGTGTCCAATAATACTCTGTTTCATGAAATCATATTTCAGTTGACATTAGAGTACACATCACATGTACTCGGTTTTTTTGGGCAGAGTGTATTGTCTTTTGTTAAGCAACATCATGGTAATGTTGCTGTAGCAAGAGATAACACACTGGCCAAAAATTTTTTTGCAGGTATGGTCATCGGTATACGCGACGGTACTCCCAGTAATGTCATCGGAATAAGCGTCAGTACACCCAGCCGGCGACGGTATGCACGACGGTACACCCAGCAGAGGCCTTGGTATGGGCACCGATATGGGCGCCGGTATTACCGACGCATATACCTGTAGAAAACTAGGGGGTGGAGATGTATGGAGACTGGACCTTTTGAAAGGTTTTGAAGATGACTATCATGAGCTCAAATATTTTCATACACATCTTCGTTGCAATGTCTGGTACATTCTTTAAGCATGTAGACCAGTGTCGTATGGTGGATATCATGTACGCTACAATTGGTGGCCCTCAAGGTGGAGCAAAATCTGAATAGTTGACCCAGGCAGAGCATCCTTTATTGTTGCGTACTTTGATTGCAAAAGCTTGCCATGATCTATGATGGACCACTAGGCAATAACATGGGTTATACTTGATATATAGTGGCATGGTGGCCCAGGTGCTCATCATCTCAGGGTAGTCGGTTAATAGCCGTTCTCGCCAAGTAGGTTGAAAGATGTAGCAAGTGTTGAAGTTAAATGTACAAGCTCATTTTCATATGAGCTATGCTTGGATAAATTTACCAAATATAAAGATAAAGGAAAAGATGAGAAAAGAAAAAAAGAAAAAAAAATCTAGTCAAAATTCATGATGAGTAAAAGATACAGTATCTGCTTTGTAGTCAGTGGCATGTAGTGGGCAAAGTGGTGAGTTAAGGAGGCACAAACTTGTTCACATGCTCATTGGTTATAAAAGTGGAGTGGGAGCATGTTCTAAACAAGGAGAGAAAGAGGCAAGATCTCCCAATAGTCGGATCTGGTCATTTTGTCATTTTGTCTTCCCATAGACTCCTTCCAGCCGCACATCATTTTGTACATAGCTTTGTTGTGAAGCTCATATCTCAGTGTATATGTAACCATTTCTTGCGTTTAAACACTCATTAGAAAGCCTATCTCATGTTCTTCTCTATCTCAAATACTTCCTTCAAAGCTTATATATTTTATGAGATATCATTCAAAGAGTGAAGTCCAACTTTTTAGCATACCTATGTAGATAGGTAGTCTATTTTGGTCAGTTAAGTTTCCTAGACAAAATGTATCCAAATTGCTTAATTTTTGATTGGAAAGCTCTTTGCATTTACTTTTTCTGTCCAAAATATCTCATTCAAAGGATTTACATTCTGTGAGATATCTATCAGAGAGTGAAGTCCAGTTTTTCAGTATACTTGTGTGCACAGGTGGTTTATTTTGGTCAGTTGAGTTTCCTAACCAAAACTCATCCAAATTACTTGATTTTTAGCTTATTGGAAAGCTATTACTTTCTCTATCTCAAATATGTTCTTCAAAGGATTTATATTCAGGGAATTATCAGTCTGAGAGTGAAGTTCAATTCTTCAGCATACTTGTGTGAACAGGTAGTTCATCTTCACCAGTTGCATTTCCTAATCAAAACTTTTCCAAATTAAGTTATTTATAGATTTTTAGAAAGCTCTCTTTGTCTAATTTGATTGACTAAAGGCATAGGTCCATTTGACTTTTGTATTGAGAGCAACAAGCTATCTAAGGTGAAGTTGCTCATCCAAATGTTGGACATACAAAGGTTCACTACACATTTTCATTGCGCATAGGAGAACTCATTCTCTACAGCCAGCACGTGCATTTTGAGGTAAGTCATGAGGCTCAAATTGTGTTGCAAAGGTGGGCTCTTTCCCTGTATGCCTTTTAATTTCTGCATTATAGTCGTGTAATAAGACAAAGTAGGGCATGTATTGCGGCTTTGATGTTGTTATTAATCACTGATGGGATAGGTGCTGAAAGTAAGAAGATTTGAGAACGGTTTCTTCCAGATTGGTGACGGATTGAATCTGCACTAGAACACGATTGTCATCAGTTTGTCCTACTTGCTCAACCCTCTTGAGCCAATCTAGGACTGGTGAGGGCGGCCTTTCATATGGTAATAAATATTTTTGTAGTTCTACCACCTGCTTCTTTAGGGCCTCTAATTCTTTTATAGATTGTCCTGGGATGGCCGATTCCTGTTGAGTTGTATTGGCATGTGCTAACTGCTTCTTTATATCAGCACATTCTGATTCTAACTTTTCAAAGGACTCCAAAAAATTTGCATGCCCCTCTAGTAATATTCTGATATCTTTAGAGGGAACAACGTGGTACTTTGTTGGACTAATTTTTGTGCCTGAGTTGCCTTCCATAGCGGCTTCAAGGTTACCTTGGTTTTGCTGTTGGAGGCGCTTGTTCTCTTCTAATACCACGACCATGTGTTTGCGAAGAAGTCCTAAATTCTGATGTAATTTGGCATTTATGAGCATTTATGCTTCAAGCATGTTTTCTAAGTCCTTGGCTGCTTGATCATCTATGTTTGACAACTTTGACTCCATTTCGCTGTGAGCCTATTGTAAAGTGGTATGTTATGATAGGAGTGTTTGGTGATCAGCCTCCAAGATACTAACTCTAGCTTGCAGTCGCTGAGACTCTGCCTGGAATGCAACATTGCACTCTTCCAATTGGTGGTATGTTTGTTGCAGTTGGTGTGCACACTAAATTAATGTATTAAACATATTATTTACATTATGAGATGTAGGGGAAATAGTGTGTAATGCAAAGGGAATGGGGTTGGGAATGGGGGTTGTGTATGCTATGTCTACCAATGATGTGGTGATTGGTGAGGTTTGTGGTACAGGAGTGGGGGATGGTGGAAGAGTGGGGGGAGGGGGTGGTGCTTTGGATGGTGAAATGTCCATAGGATCTGACAATGTGGTGCATGCAGGTGCTACCATGTATGTGGGGATGGTAGGTGAAGTGATCATGGTGTGTGTGTGTGTCGGGAAGTGAGTGTGGGTGAGTGTTGTCCGAACAATTGCGTATTATGCTGGTGAAGAAAATCCTTCATGAATGAGACATAGGGGGATGGGGTGATGGTTGCGACTATGGTGTGTTTAGTGGTGGGAGGTGGTGGTGGTGGTGGAGAAGGGGGAGATGGAGGGTGCGGGAGTGAGATGGGCGATGTTTGTAAAAAAGTTTCAGTAGTGAGGTCAATGGTGGGGGTGGTGGTAGCTGTGGGCTCTATGGTAGCGATGAGTTCGATTACTGGTATTCATATATTCTTTCCTGTTCATGGTCGGGTATCGACTCTGCACTAGTCATATCGAATAGATTGTCGAACAGCTGTGTAGACAGCCTCCTTAACTCCTAAGGATTCGGATAGTAGTTGGAGGGAAGTGATGAAGTGCGGGTCCACTCCTTCATCTGCTAACATCTGTTCTATTAGGGCTTGGCCTGATGCAAAGGAAAGTTTGTGCCTCTCTTGCACTACTCTGATCGTGTCGTATAACCTTTGCAATTGGGTTGTGTATGCTGGAGCACCTACGAGTTCTGGTACTCCTTCCTGCTCATCTCGATATCTTTCTTCATGACCTTCCCCGCTGTCTTCAAATTCTTCATCTTGTGCGCCATCTTCATCCTCTTCTTCCTCCACATCAACACTGGTAACGGGTACTTGTGATGCTGTTACTTGTAGTGGAGCTCCTTCCACTTGTTGTTCTTCTTTTGCTTCAAGATTCACATCCTTTAAAATCTACTCAATGTCTTCATTGGTGAGCTCTTCCAAAGGTGCTCCTCTGGGGAATTCTAGATCTATGGGAACGGGCAAAAATATCAAATTGGGACCTTCAGAGCTTTTTCATGGTAGTCGTAATGTGAATAGTCTGATCCTTCTAGGTGGGTGGGTGATGTCCGGCTCCACAGGGTTGAGCACAAGGTACTTGTACAGTCCCTCTCATCCTCTTGGAAGGGGGTCGAGTTGATGTTCGGCCTTTGAAATGCTGCACTCTGTTCCATATTAGGGCCCTCTCAATAGGAATTTCATAAGCTAAACATCTGTAAAAGATTCTTGTCAAAGCGCAACCCATACAAGATTGATTTATGTGGCCATCTCTTGTGAGCCAAATGTATCTGGTCGATGATCTAGTGGGGTAGGTTGATGGTGAGGTTCTGTCTCTCTGCAAGGGTGTAAGCTAAATCAAAGTTTCTTAGGTGGCATGGTGAACCTATCTTGTGTTGGAAATGCAAAATGATGCATGCACATTCTCAAGTGAACTCCAATGTTTGGTGTCATGGCCACCATGTCCTTGAGCTTGGTGAGGCTTCGATTCTTCATGTTATCGGGCATGAGGACCTCCTTCTCTGTAGGTGTATCCATGCCTCTCATGTCTAGGGCCTCTTGAACTAAGTTGTTGGATAACTTAAACCTCTTTAGCTCATTTTCCCTTGTCAGAGATGGGAGCACAAATGTGCTCGTACCTTTGGGCTGCTTGCTCGGAGTCAAGGTGTTGATAAGATAGTAGCATCTCATGAAGTTAGGCTTTGGGAGTTGAGCACCGAAGTATGCGTCCAATCTTGCTTTCTCCCACACAGGGGGGAGTTCTTCTGCATTTTGTAACTTTTCAAATTCCCTTGTGAAAAAATGATACTTTCCCCACTTTCCATTGAATTCCAACTCTGCCTCCCAAAGGTACGATCCTTCTCCCAAGGGTCCTGTGACTTCACTAAACCAATGAGAAGTTTTATTGATAGACATCATATGTCCACTTAGTGGGTCCTGTATAGGTATAATCTGAATGTCCTACAACTCCTCTGGTCTTTCAGTCGTTTCAGGCATGATTGGTAAACTTTCCATGTCAACCAACTGCTGACTAGTTCGTGCCTGGGAGTTGGTTCCTGCTACGTCAACCATATTATGCTTATCTGTTGGAAGAAGAAAGTCACATTAGCATTGCATAGGAAACAAGATAATTTTGTGTTCGCTCTACAACACCCACATGCTACCAATGTGTTTATGGAGTTAGTGAGTGACATGTTTTGCATGACTGTGAGTGTTAGTTAGTGAGTTAGTGGTTTGCCCCTAGATGCATACTCTGGATGTGCATTGTACTCGAATGCATCTACAACTATGCACAGTAGTTTACATGGTGGGGTCAGGCAGTTTAACACAACGTTTAACTCTCCAAATTGTAGGTGTGAGATAGGATCTTTCAACTCTGATGACTTTTTTATGTTTTCGAATTATGTCTTTTTGGGTACCCATTTCCAAGCAGTCCTAGGTGTGATCGCTTGTTTGGAGTGTTGGAATGTAGATGTGTGTTCGAAAGAGCATGATGTGAATGATTGTGATCAGTGCTTTAGGCTTGTGAGCTTATGTGAAGCTACTTGAGCATGTAAGCAAGTCTTGGGCACCCAAATTTGTCGTGCATTGGAGTCAGCCTTCATTGACCGTTTTGGGACCCAAATAGAAATGGTCCATGTTGGGAGATTCCTCGAATACTCTTTTTTTGTAGTTCTTCCTTGAATAGTTGGTTGCGTGCATTGTTGGGGTACTATCTCTTAGGCAGGGGGTTGTTCACCCTTGCAGATCCAAATCTGCTTCATCGTTTGAGTCATCTTGCTTCGCTCATTCCATTGACGATGAACATAGACCGTTTGCTTCCTCAGCTTCTTGTGCTCCCTTGTCTGCTTTGTTCCGCTTGCTTTTGGAAAAGAACGGAGTTCCATTTGATCCTTGATTTCTTTGCTGAGAACCTCCTCCTTCTGCATCATAGAGTTTTGGACAAGAACAACATCTTTAGCTTCATGTGTACTCCTGGAAGGACCAAGAGTTGGTGCCTTTCCTAGTTCCTTGAGTGCTTGATTTTCTAACTCAATGGTGATGCAATTTTGATTTATCCCGACCTGAAGAATTCCACTTCTTAGGTTCAGGTTGACTGCATGATCGTAGATCCAGTCTGGACCCAAGACAAGAGGCTAAGTGAGATCCTCGCCTTGACACACTAGCACGTTTACTGTCATGAGAACATCTTGAATGTTGATGAGAAGCTCCACCTCACCCATGCAAGGGGTTTCCACACCTCCCAATCCTATGAGATATGCCCCTATAGGATTGACGCTTAATTGCAGGTCTTAACAGTAAGAAAGTCTAACTGCACTAGTGGCTGTGCCTGAGTCAATCAATGCTTTCACAATCCTTGCACTTTCTCCTTGTCTTATTGTAGGGTCACAAAGGACGTCGGTAAACTATTCTATTGGAACATACTCTTGATGCTTCACACATGGCCATGTGATATCTCGGAGCATCATAAGCATCTGTCCTATGCTGATCTATACCTTGTCTCCTCAATTTCATTCTTCGGATGCATTCCAAGGCTTCTGCCTGTGCTTCTTCTCAAATTTGTTTTTCTTCATCTTTGCGTTTCTTGGCCGTATTAAGTCGATTTAGCATTTCCTCTTTGAGGGGTTCTTGATATAATTTCACTCTACATCCACTGATGTAATTAGGTAGGAGATCACCTTCTAGAGTGGCTAATTGGACTGCTTCACTTGTTGAGATCCTATTGATGATCATAGGTCCATAGCCTCTCTTCTCCAACTTTCTTGCATGTTGCTTTAAGGTGTACACTAGGACTAAATCTCCTGCTTTCAAGCCCTTATCCTTCACATGGGCATAAAATTATGCCTTTTGTCTTTTCTTAGCTGCATAAATCCCTGCTGCTACTCTCAATCTTGTTTCACCTAAGCGTTCTAGATCAAAGATTCTAGATGAGATCTCATGACAGTCCATTGATGCTTTTGTGCTACTTTCAGTGTGGGTATCAAAAAGTTTAATGGTAGCACTGCATTTTGGCCAAATACCATCTGAAAGGCTGTGGCTTGGAGTACCGTTTTATAGGTGTTGAGCCCATAAAAGTCATATTGGTCAAAGTCATATGCAATCAAAGTCAACCATAGTCAAAGTCAAAAGGTTAAAGTCAAACTAGTCAAAGTCAACAACATCAAGGTCAAAGTCAACAATTGCAAAGTCAAAGTGCTAAAGTGCAGGTGTCAAAGTGCACGGGTAGCGCACAATAATTATCCACAAAGGGTAAATTGGAGAAAGTGGGTTGCAGGTTGCAGAGGTATTTCTCTAATTTCCCTAAGGTTCAAAGTGTTTTGGAAGGTTCAGGTGAACCCTCTCTTATGTGCAAAAGTGAAGACTTAAAAAGGAAAATGTGACGGTATGTGAAGCGGCAGCGTACGCAGAAGTGAAAGTATGCCCCCCCAATTAAAATTTTTGTTTTAGTCTAAAGTCACTACAGGACAAAATAGGAAGTCGTTGGCTGCTCACTTTTGAAGACAATCTTGGGACATCAAAGTGAGCACCAAGATACTCTTGCAGTTAGGAGCGTATGTGAATCGACACTCAAATCAAGACAAGGACTATTCTTAGATAATTCTAAGACTAAGCAAGAGTAAGCATAGTCTAAGCAAGGCAAGAGAGGGAAGTGCAAGAGACACACGGTGTGCGACGCAGGGAAGTGAAGTGCAAGGTGTGCATGAAGAGTGACCAAGGAAGTGTGCAGAGAAGTGCTAAGCTAGTCCCCAAAGGATCCCAAGGTCTTATTGAAGTGTGCGCATGCCGAAAAAAGGTACCCATCCCTCCCCCTTAGTGGAAGCTTGGTGCAAGGTGTGCACAAGTGCAGGCTTGGAGAAGGTGGAGGTTTGGTGCAGAGGAGGCCGGCAGCAACAAGTCCCTTGGGTATTTGGTATTTTGTAATTGAGCATTCTGTGGGATTTTGCACAGAAGCATTGGACTGTATTGTGCTTCAACATTGTATTTGTCTTATTATAATCAATTGACAAAGGCTTCCAGTGTGTATCTTTCTTCTTGTCTTTCCCTTTTCTCCTACAAACACTCAAATCCCTTCTTGTCCAAGAATCCCCCAACAATAGGCAACTCTATATACCGAAACAACATGGTGTAGCTGTTTGTCCCAATCAGAGTGTTTATTATTCACTAATTTTTTCAACACATTACAAAGTATCTTGTTCGTGCTTTCAGCTTGGCCATTGGCTTGTGGGTAATATGGAGCCAACTTTTTGTGAGCCACCATGAATTCTTGGAGAAGATTTTCAATGACTTCATTCAAGAAGTGTGTGCCTCTATCAGTTACTAGCTCAATTGGTAATCCATATTTGGTGAATACATTCTCAAATAAGAACTTAGCCGTCATCTAAGCATCATTCTTCGTTGTGGTCTTCACTTCTACTCACTTGGTTAGATAATCAGTTGCCCCACTTAGAGAATGCACGTCCATCCATCATAGGTTTCAAAGGCATCTCATCCTTGCGTATCGGGTACTGAGCTCATTGGAAAATATCACACAACTTCACATAGGTATGTGCATCCATGTGAAGAGTTGGCCACCAAAGACCTACAGAAAGTATTGACTTGATCACACGATCTCGTCCAAAGTGTCCTCCTGCCACACCTTGGTGAGCTGTCTCTAATATCTTAAGATACTGACTCTCATGGACACATAGCCTAAGATATCTATCTTTTCCGTGCTTGTATAGATTACTACCAATGCGTGCATAATCTAGTGCTTATTGTTCTAAAATTCGTTGTCTGGCCAATGTCATCTCTTGAGGGAATGTTTTTGTCCTCAAGAAGTTTACCAAGGGTTCACTCCAATCTGGCACTAAAGAAACTTGATACAAAGTGGCATGTTCCACTGGGGGTCTAGTGCTACAGCTTGGGCATTCCTTGCACATCTTATGCACATCTGCTTCCATTGTTGGCCAGTATACACCTAGTCTTTGTAGTGTTTGTAGAGTTCGTTGTTTCGAGTGATGTTGTTGTAGTGCACCGACATGTGCAATTTGCAACCACTTTGCATGCTCATCATTGTCTACGTAACAAGCCAATATGCCTTGATTTGTGTGCTTCTACATGCTGCCTGCCATTATGTGAT
The DNA here is from genome assembly GCA_020310875.1 of Ceratopteris richardii. NCBI lineage: Eukaryota > Viridiplantae > Streptophyta > Polypodiopsida > Polypodiales > Pteridaceae > Ceratopteris > Ceratopteris richardii. The sequence goes on from CM035411.1 coordinate 114,430,632, forward strand.
ACTTTTGAGACCTCACTACTTCTTTATCTTTGGCTCTCAATACAGGATGTTTAGGTCCGAAGGTGAGGATAGGCACTATATTTTTAGCCCATTTAGGCACTAATTCTACACTGAACAAGTAAGCATCAGGAAGGTCATTTTATACTCCTTGAGGGCACTCCCTTGAAGTTAGTCAAGAAAGGTGATTAGCTCTCAAGTGAGTTCTAACTTTCCTAACCACAACTTTAAAGTCATATTCCATTAGTAAGAGGAACCATCTTATGTTGCACGGTTTGTTCACTAGATATAGCAATGTTTGATGGTTTGTAAAAAATCTAAAATTATTTGCAAGCAAATAGTGTCTAAACTTTTTAACCACATATACCATGCCTAATCCTTCCCTCTCGGTAGAGGTATAATTTCGTTCAGCTGCATTCAATTGTCTACGCGCATAGGCAATGGGAAGATCCATATTATCTTCACCAATAGGTTGTGCCAACACACACCCAATAGCGTAATTGGATGTGTCTACATGAACATGAAAGGGCTCGTTCCAATCTGGTGTAGTCAAGATTGGTGTTGAACAAAATCATCTCTTAAGCTCATTGAAGGAGTTCTTGCATTCATCCATCCGATCAAAGTTAGTCAAGAGGGAGTACAGAGGCTTTGCAATTATTGCATACATGTGAATGAAGCGTCGATAATATCCATAGTGCCCCATGAAGGCTTGTACTTCCTTGACATTCTTTGGCCTGGGTAGCTCTGCAATAGCTCACACTTTCTCTTCGTCTATGGATATGCCATTCTTTGACACTATGTGTCCTAAAATCTTGCCTTGCCTAACCATGAAAACACACTTTTCCAGGTTTAAGCAAACTTAATATTCTCTACATTTGTCAAAGATAGCTCTCAGCTCAGGGATATGTGTTTGTCTAATGTTGGAATGAGCACAGAGATCATCAACATAGACTTCCAAGTTCTTCCGCAAGAACTCTTTGAACACATGGCACATCAGCCTTTGAAAGGTAGTTGGCGCATTGGTGAGACCAAATGTCATTACTCAAAAGGTGAATATGCACCACTCTATAGCAAAAGCCATCTTATGTTGATCTTCTGGAGCGATGGCCACTTGATTGTAGCCCAAAAACCCATCAAGGAAGCTGTATACTTCCTTGCCTACTACCCTCTCTAGTAGATGCTCAGTGATAGGAAGCAGATAACTATCTCTAATTGTGGATGCATTAACCTTCTTCAAGTTAATGAAAACACGTAACTTTCCATTCTTCTTGGGAACCATTACGATGGGGGATACCCATTCAGTGTGCTCAATTTCATAGATAAATCTAGCTTCTACCAATCTATCTATCTCTTCCTTGATCTTGACAACATAGTTATTGTTATATGTGTATGGCTTCTGCTTAGACGGTTTGGCATCTGAGGTCATAGGGATCGTATGTGAGCATATGTACGGGTCCACACCCTTTAAGTCTTTGTAACTCCAACCAAAAACATCTCTGTATTCTCTTAGCAAGGCTACCAATTCTTGTTCCTCTTCCTTAGTCAGGTCATGTCCTATGTATGTGTATTTTTCTTCTCCTTCTTCTATGGTTACAATGATTTTCTTAGTTTTGTCTTTGTTATCATAGGCCTTTCATGCTTGTGCATCACATTTAGGCATTCTTATCATGACTCTCCTATCTTCTATCTCATACTTCTTAAAGTTTTCAGGGACCTCAAACAAAGATTATTCCTGTTCTAGTGTGACTTCTCTCTTCTTCCTCTTCTTGCCTTCATTTGTAGTGGTTACTATGTGGCTAATCTCACACCATTCATAAGTTCTTTATGTCTCTAAGGGTGAGCCTCTACTTCGTAGAAATATTCCTCTTTTGATGTAAAAGGAGGGTCCATAATGATTGATTCTAGATGAGAGTCACTTTCTTCCTTAAGTACATCAGTGCTCGGTTCACACTCTTCAATAATTGAATCACACATAAGTGGTTCTATAGTGAATACTAAAATGTCATAGCCATCCTCATCACAGTGTGGTGTCCATTTCTCTTCATTAATGGTTACATCCATTGTAGCTATAATTTTTGCCCAACCATGAGGTTCAACTTCTTCGTCTGGAAATACTACAGATGCATAGACTGGGTCTTGAATTGATCTAAGTTTCCTTCGCACCTACATCTCTAGATTTTTCTCTCTTCTCTTCTTCTTCTTCTATTGTCTGTGGCTATGGATGGGATTTCACTGTATAGGGGGTACATCTCTATGAGAGTAATCCTTGAGATTGACTTTGGTTGTAACACCTAAGTGTTGCAAATACAAGGAATTGGTTCCCCAATCACGTACTACTTGCAATTGTCTCATAAATGGTCTTCCCAAAATCATCTCATAGGCTTGATTTTTGCTGAAAGTCACATATAGCAAAAGTATGCTCAAACTCTACACCACAAGTAGTGAGAGTTATCCCTTCTAGCAATCCTAAAGGTCTCTCTATGTGACCATTGGCCATTTGTAGTTTCATTCTTGTGGGCCTGAGTGTTGGTTTGCCCCAACGCTTCCATAGGGAAGTGCTAGCAATTGCAACTCCTCCACCCGAGTCCAAAATTGCCTTGGTGGTGTATCCTTGATGAGTGATTGGAAGATAGGTGTTTCCTTCTTCTCCTTTGCTCATGTCTCCTATTTTGTCCAAGGGTATTTCTGGCACTGTTCTATGAGATCCTACCTGTGAATGAGGTTTTGCTACTTCTGGCACTTGATTGGCTATATGTTTCCCCAATTCTGGCTTAACCTTGAGTAGCTCTTCTAAAGTGAGGTTGCAGTGCACTTTAGTGTTCTTCACTACTGCCGTGTTCCTAAGTATGACTGAGTCTTCATTTCTTATCATGACCGTGGGTGCTCTCATTCAAGTGGACTTTGCTTCCCATGGGCCGATGAAATGGGGTAGTTCATGTAAGGAACTCGAAATCTAATCTCTCACTAGGTTGGATATCCTCCTGCTTTCCATAAATGGAAGGAATGTCTTGTGGAAATTGATGATGCAAGTCATCCACAAGTTCAATGGGAGGAGAATTTTTACTTTCTTTAGCCCATTACTCTTCTTGAATCTCTCTTAAAAATCTAGGGAATATCGATTGATAGAAGAAGATGTGTCTGATTCCGTGGAATCAGGCACATAAGCTTCCTGGGGAGGAAGGCTTATCCTTTCACTTGCCTTGTCCTTTCCCTGGGAGATGGATTCCTTTCTAGATTTTGCAATTAAACTCTCCAATCTTTCTAATAGTCCATCAAAGTGCAACTAAGTTTTGGCTCAACTAGAATAATTGAAGAGGCAACTGGCTTCAAACATGGCTTGAGTCAATTCTACCATCTTAGCACAAAGCTTGGTTCGTTCAATCTCTAGATCAGCTCTAGGGTAACATTTTTCATGATCTATCACATTCGGCCCTTCTTGGATTATGGACTGATATGCTTTAAGCATCATGTCTAGTCCTCAGAAGTGGGATCTGCTAATACTGATCCTACTCTGGGTGGTGGGTGGGACTGGGTTACATGTGGTTGATTAGAAGGTGATAGGGATGGTGATGGTGGTGGTGTGTGAGAGTGCATTTGAGAGGCAATTTTGACTATCTTGGCTTTCGTTTCTCTTAATCTTTCCGCAAGTTCACTCATTTTCTAAGAACATTTCCTTTTCATTCTCTCTTGGCTATCTTTCCAAGCTCTCATCCTTTCCTTTTTATACCCTCGTTCTCACTAACCTCTGAGTTTTTTTCCTGGCCTAAGCCTTGGTTTTGTTGTAATGCCTCAGCTCTCGTGACCACTTGCACTGGGGCAGTGGGAGTTACACTTCTTGTAGAGTCTACTATTAACGCGATCACATTAATAGGAGTGATCCTCGTCGCATTGTGTGGGTTCTTTGGGTAGTCTCAAAAGAGGTGCTCTTTCCCACAATCGTGACAAAACCCTTGAATTGTCACTGATTGGGGTTGCATCGGAGCATGTAAAGGACAATCACAAATGAAGTGATCTCCTTGGCATCTGTAACATGGCCCTCTAGGTGCTTGGGGTCTCATCTATCTAGGTTGAGGCCTAGAATTAGGATTTTCGTACATGACGTTGGCATATTGAGACTCTCCACTAGACTCACTAGGGTCTTTGTAATAGTAAATTTCATTTTTCTCAGGTGACTGCATATAGTAAGCCTGTGGGATATCCATATGAGTAGAGTCAAAATTATGATCATTTGGGTCACTTTCTGAAAGCAATGGTCTTATTGGCACTAAGGCTCTATTTAGATTTTCTTGAGTAGCTTCATACTTCACTAGGATCACATTGGCTAGAGTTGGAGGTTGTTGAGCTAACATAGGTTGAGGCCTTTGTTGGGCTTGGTAGGGTTGTTGATAGGGCTGTTGTGGCCTACCATATTGTTGTGGGTACTGATTCTGATATCTCCCTTGTTGTGGATATGGCTGTAGATAAGTTTTTCTAATAGCTTGCTTGTTATAAGGGCAGTCTTGTGCGCTGTGGTTAGTGTACCTCGTTTCTATGGTGTAGTATTGGCTATTCAAGTTCGCTTGGGGTTGAGCCATAGTTGGACACACTCTAGCCATATGCTCTCCTCTGCACGTGTAACATCTTTTCACTGGGGTGAATCTAGGTATCTGTTTGCTAGAGATTCCTAGTTTCTGAGCTACCTTCTCTGCAAGTTCCTCAATAGATGTGGATTGTTTGGAGGTGAGGCAAGTAGAGCTATCTGAATCTTTATAGATTTTTGAAAGCTCTAACTCCTCCCCTAGATTATCCTCAATATCTATGCACATGCATACACACTCTTCTATGGTTCTAGGGTCCTTCAAGTACACATAAGATCTCAATTTGGTACTTAACAATCCATCTAAAAATAAAGCCACTTGTTTGGCTGGAGTGGGTAACTCTAGAACAGGGCATCTCTCTAGATGTTGCCTAAATCTTCATCCTGCAAGTCCCACTGTTTCTTGAGGTGTTTGTTTGAAGCTATGGATTAGTGAGGAGGTGTTGTGTCTGATGCCACTCTTAGAAAATTCTATAATGAAGGCTTCTAGTAACTAGTCTATATTCCTGAATTGCCTCTCGTGTAGTGGTTGAAACCAAGTCAAGGCAATATTCTTGAGTGTTAGACCAAAATCATTATATTGCGTGAACATGTCATCAACTTGTTCAGCCTTCAATACTTGCCTAAATTATGCTACATGATCATAAGGGTCTCCTGTACCATCGAAATAATTCTTCATGGATTTGACCATTTGTGTAGGCCTTAAGGTCCTCATGTGTTCCCTAGGCCTTGGCAAAGGGAATTCGTCTGCATTTCTTTGGTTCCTTGGGTCTCTAGGTCTCTTGTTTTCCATTCTATCCATCTCAGTTCTCATCCATTCTCTTCCTATTGGGTTAGAAAAGCTTACCTCAGGTCTATCTCTACTCCTGTCCCTTTGAGTTCCATGAGCTTGGGATGTTCCAGCTCCTTGGTGACCATGAGAGACTGTTGATATATTTAGGTAGTGATGTGTGTGAACACACTAGGACTGACGGGGCACTTTGTAGCTCACTGATGAGTAGCACCTCCTTTAATGTCAATCCGGGAAGACATGAGGATGGTATGAAGACCTCGAGCAAATGAAGGCACAAATGTGTGGGTGAGAAGCACACCAACATGCACACACATACACACACACGCACACACACGGCAATAACAAAGAGAGTAAGACAATGGAATCACTTCTATTACATCCAAGTTCTCATACAAGTTCAAAACTACAAGAAGCTAGCCCCAAAAATGAGCTCTCTAGCTCTATTTATAGTTTTTGACTAGCTTTGGCCCTGTCCAGACCTAGTGTCCGGCCTAGTTAAAAATTAGGTTCTAGGGCTTATTTGAGGGCTCAAACGAGGTCTAAAAAATATGAAAATTGGTAGGCAATTACTTCTAACCTCAAGCTCAAGGACTCCTTGGCTTGTACAAAATGGAGCTACAAAAAGGTGAAATGGTATTTACAGGGGTTTCTAGTGATAAGAATCACTTTTAAAATGATGTAAGGTTTGGAAAAATTTAATGGGTTGCCTTAGTGCTAGATCTGCATCATGCCATACTTGCTTCTTCCCATATGATGCCAACACTCCCCCCCCCTAGCGTCTTTCATCTCTGACAGACCTTTGCTCCACGGTTTGATCGATGTAGTACTGTAGTATGTCGGTTGCCAATTCTTGTTCTCTGATCCGTAGTCCCCTGACCAGGTATCTTTGAAGGGCATCCCAATTAACTGCACCAGGCATGTCAGGTTGTGGCGTGGTGTAGAGCTCTGAGTGCATTGTCTGTTCGCACGCGAATAGTTGTAGCAGGTGGGTTGGGCGTGGTGCGAACACTTCTGAGTGTGACTCCCAAAACCCCGTGGTGAACATGTCATCAAAAGTTTGCTTGTACCAAGCAGGGAGATATCTTATTCGTGCATGCCACGCATAAGCAACTCGAATACTTGGGGTCGTGCTCATATCATAAAGTAAATCATAATTACCATTTATGAAGCCCGGAATTGGAGGCTGGATATTACGTACATTGCGGAAAGTCTTTAACACTACTTGCATCATGTCCAAGATTTTGAGCATCATCTACGCAGCAATATCAGGCATGGGGTGGAGGCGTGGCATCCAATGTCTGATGGTAGCCATCATGTAGGCTACCGTTGGTGTGCCTGTTGGGGGTGAGATGGAGGGGTAATTTAGCCATTGTTTGCAATTATTATTGTTATGAACTTTTATGGCAAATGCCTTCCATGATCTTCTGCGTTGCACTGGCCCAAAGCAAGGGTTATACTTCAAATGCATGGGAGCATGAGCCCATGTTCGTAGCATCTCCGGATAGGTCTCAAGTAATTTTTGCCTCTAGATAGGTTGGAATATGGCACCTTTTCTAGCTTCTTCCCGGATGTCCTCTGGTTGGAATTGTGTTGCAAAGGAAGGAGACCTATTGGTGACTCTGAACTAGTTATTAGTCTTCTAGAGGCGAGGTGCCTGAAATATTCTGATTGAAGTATGGTCTCTTCAATGGTCTTCATGGCCAACATCTGAGTGGATATACGCTCCTCATGAGTTTGCCCCATTTCTTCTACCTGTTTCATCCATGCTGAAGGGGGCTCCTCATATGTGTCTTGTCCTTCCTCCATGACTCTGCCTCCTGGAAGAGGTTGAGGCTCATAGTTATCTTCAAAGGTCTCTTCCACGGGAATGGTTACTGCTTCTTCCTCTGACGATTGATCAGGTGGAGAGGGGGGTTACTCATATTGTAACAACTTAATCTTTAATTCTGCCACTTGTTGTCGTAGCTCAAGTACCTCATTGGCCGTGGAAGATTTTGGCTCTGGTGAAGTAGCAGCATTGAACACATTTCTTGGTTCTATCATGTGTGGTGCGAGCATTGGTTGTTTCTGGAGTTCTTTCACTTGGTCGGCAAGCTGATCATGTGCTTCTAAGAGGTTGGCATAGGTTTCCAATATTTGCTGGATACTTTCTGAGGGGATAGCTCGGAAGCTAGCAGGGTCTATGGGTGCCACTGGAGCGTTTTCTATGGCGGCTTCGAGATTGTCTTGATTTTGTTGCTGTAATGTTCTGTTTTCTTCTTGGGCACCTGCTAGGTGTTGTCGGAGTAGAGCTATGTTTCTTTGTAGTCTGGCGTTGCGGGCTAGGTGATCTCTGAGTTGTTCTTCCATTGCCTTACCCGTCTCTGTATACTTGGCTTCAAGTTCCGCATGAGATTGTTGGAGAGTGGTAACCTCTTGTTGTAATGCAATATTACTCAGCTCCAAGGCCTTGACACGTGCCTGGAGGTGGGATGATAGGGTACCAAGCTCTTTATTGTTTTCTTCTAATAATCTGTATTCCTATTTAAGCTGGGCTGCAGCTTCGAACATAGTGTCCAGTGCATGACTAAATGAGGTGGATGCAGAGGTGGAGGTGAGAGATGCAAGGGGTTGGGAAATGGGGAAGGGAAAAGTGGATGTTGTGCTTACATCGGGTGTATGTGGTGATGTGCATGAAGTTACGAGTGGTGATGTTGAGACAAACGTGGTGGTGAGTGGTCCGGTGAAGGGTGAAATGTCCATGGGATCGGACGTGATTGTGTGTGAAGTGTGAATCGTGAATACTGGAATGGTGGGTGGTGTGTTAGTGGTGGCCGTGAATGTGGGGGAGGTGGTGTGGGAAAGGGACTTTTGATTATTATTCTCAATTTGTTGAACTATATTTATAAGGGTTGCCACAAATGGAGGTAGGGTGGTTTGTGTAGGTTTTGGGAAGGTTAGAAAGGGCCCAGTGGGTTGGAGTTGGGAAAGAGGAATTGGAGTGGTGAGGGAAAATGGGTGTGTTAATGTTTGGGTAGGGAGATGTGGCTGTCCAAGAGCTAGTTGATAAGATGGGTGACCTAATATGGTTTGATGGGTGGCAGGATGACCTATATGAGGTTCGGAAAATGGGCAAGCAATGATAAAATGTAGGGATAGGTAAGGATGGCATAATGGTGGTGTGCGGCATAGGTTCCGTAAGGATGGTTGTGCGTTGTTCAGTGATGCTAGAGGTGAGGGGTTTGGTGGGTTGGGTGGGATGTGATGGGGGAGATGGCATCTGTGTGTTGTCATCGTGTGCATCAGTGTTAGTGGGGCTAATCATGTGCACATATTCCTGAGCGCTGGTGGGGAGTGAGGTAGAGACTTCATTGGTCATATTGAGGGGTGGTATGATATACCATGGTCCACATGGATTCCACTATTCCACAGGTATCTGCCAAAAGATTCAATGATTCTGCAAAATGAGGGTCTACATTCTCCGCTTGCAGCATCTGGTTCACTAGTGCTCTATTTGCCTCTTCTGACAGCTTATGCCTTTTTTGTATCTGCTTGATCTTCTTGTAGAGCCGTTTGAGTTGTGCCGTGTAGGCAGGGGCATCCTCCTCTGATTCGTTTTCCTGTGCCTCTTCTTGTTCATGTGTGCCTTCCACCTGAGTGTGTTGTGCCTCATCTTCCCAATGTACTCTTCGTGTCTCACTATGTGGCCGTCCTCTTTGGGATGATGATCCGAGGCCATCCGTGTCTGAGAAAAACTCACTCTCAGATAACTGTGCTGTTTGCATGAAGCTCTCAAAGTCAAAGGATGTATCTTCTGCCAATGTAGCCATGGAGGCAAACTCAACATCTGTGGGTAGTGGAGGGGCTGATGGAGTGGGTTGTAACACGCCCTCTGATTGTGGTCGTTGGAGATGGATCGTGAATGGGGCTACTTGTGCTTCTTCTCCAAGGGAGATTTCTGTGGTGGACTCGCGAGGAACCAGAACATATGAAAGTGATCCACGCATTCTTTTGGCTGGTTGAACCCCTGGTTTTTGCCCTTGGAAGAATTGCAACTGTGAGTATTTAAGTGCCTATGCAATTGGCACATCATAGACAAGGCATCTGTAGATGATTCTCGTAATGGCACAGCAACCATTCAAAGTAGGCTTCCTCACTCCTCGTTTGACTACTTCATATAATTGATCAAGGATCCATACGGGCATCTTAATAGGTATACTCCCGGTCTCCGCGAGGTATAGCCCGTACCAAATCTTTTTATGAGGCTAAGTGAACCGATCTTGAGCCGGAAATGCGAAGTGTTGAAGGCACATTCTCAATGGTATGGCAATGTTCGGGGTGAGGGCACACATCTCTTTCAACTTCTTGAGTTTATTGTTCTTCATAGACTCTGGTATCAAAGGATCTCGATCGGAGGGTACATGGGTGTCGTACATCTGAAGGGCTTCCTTGATTAACGTTATGTTCAACTCAAACTTTTTCATTTCCTCCTGGTTTGATAGAGAGGGCACCAGGAATGTGCCTGACTGATCTTTATCTCCTGTCGCTTTTAGAGTTGCAATCAAGTAATAGCACCTAAGGAAATCAGGTTTAGGCAGAGATGCACTAAAATAATCCTGTAACCCCGCTTTCTGCCAAATATCTTGAAGAGGAGCTACATTTTGTAATGCTTCAAATTCTCGTGAGAAGAACTGAAAGGTCCACCAAACTCCTCCAAATTCCAACTTGGATTCCCAGATATGATTTGCATCTCCCAAATCTCCTGGCATCTCATTGAACCAATGGGAATGTCCTTTCACTCTTTCTGTTAGGCCACTTGCTGGATCCGAGATGGGAATTCTTCGCACATTCAGAAACTCTTCAGGCCTCGCTGTTAGTGGGACCTCCACAGGCATGGTATCCCAATTCATTTGAGTACTCGTGCCTGCTTGGGAGCTCGTGCCTGCTACTGCTGCCATGAGACTTCTGATGCTTATCTGCTAGAAGAAGAAGGGCACATTAGTGTTGCATAGGAAACAAGATGTAATGGTGTTCCCTTCACAATACTAACATGACATTCTAGATGGTTAGTGGTTAGAGGTGAAGTGTTTGAGATAAGTGCGAATGTTGGTTAGAGGTTAGTGTCACCCTAGATGCACACTTTGGATATGCAATGGACTCAGAATGCACCTACATCAAAGTGGATGGATTTACAAAATTGGGTAAGGGGGTTTGATACAGGGTTTAAGTCTCCAAACTTTGATTGAGGATTTGTAGCTCTTAGAGCTGATGACAGGTAAAGATTTATGAACTAGATTGTGCTGGATTTGGGACCTTTTGGGTACCTATTTCTTGACATTTCTAGGTTTGACCAAAGGTGTAATAGTGTGGGGTGTAGGTATCTTTCCTGAACTGTTTACCAAGAGTACTAGTGAGTGTAGATTTATGCTAGTGACTGGAGGTGAAGCTATTTGGGCTTGTAAGCAGGCCTTGGGCACCCATATCCGTCTAGCGTTAGGGATAGCCTTCATTGACCTAGGGACCCAAATAGAAATTGTATGTCTAGATTGTTGCCTAGGGAACTCCTTCGTTTTAGTCCTTGACGGTGTGGCTCGCATGATGCTTTTCTGAGAACCTGCCTCTGGAGCCGTGGTTCCTTCCCCCTTGCGTATTCGGATCTGCTTCATGCCAAGAGGTACTTCATATTTCCTAGGTTGGTGCTCATTCTTCTTGATCATCGATCTCCTCAGTGTCGTGTGTTGCTGAGCCTGTCACTTTAGAATCTTCTCTGGAACAGATGGGAACTCATCATTGACTTCTGTACCTTCGTCGAGAGTGACAATCCTCTGCACCATAGAACTTTGGACAAGAACAACATTGTTATCTTCATGTGGGCTCTTGGAGGGACCAGGAGTTTGTGCCTGTTCTAATGGTTTGAGTGATTGATTTTCTAATTCAATCGTAAGACGGATTTGGCTTGCCCAAGCCTGAAGAAGTCCACTTCTTAGGTTGAGGTTGACTGCGTGATCATAGATCCAGTCTTGGTCCAAAATAAGAGGTTCGGTCAGATCCTCGTCTTCACATACTAGCGCCTTTGCTGGCACGAGGACCTCTTGAATGTAGAGGGGAAGTTCCACCTCTCCCATGCAAGGGGTTTCAACTCCTCCCAGCCCTATGAGATATGCCTCAATAGGCTTGACCTTTAATTCCAATTTTTGGTAGTAAGAGAGCCGAACTGCACTAGTGGCTGCTCCTGAATCAATTAAAGCTCTCACAGTCCTTGCACTCTCTCCTTGTCCTACTTCTAGGGTCACAAAAGGTTGTCGATCAACTATCTTATGGGACCGTTCACCTAAAGCCTCGCACATGGCCATGTGATAACCTAGAGCTTCATGAATGTCAGTCGTGGGCTGATCTCTACCTTGTCTTCTCAATTTCATTCGTCGGATGCATTCTAAAGCTTCTGCCTGTGCTTCTTCTCGAATTCACTTTTCCTCTTCCTTACGTTTCTTTGCAGTATTGAGTCGATTTAGCATTTCTTCTGTTAGGGGTTCTTGATATAACTTGACTCTGCATTCGCTTATGTAACTTGGTAGTATGTCAACTTCTAGAGTGGCTAGTTGTACTGCTCCACTTGTTGAGATCCTATTGATAATTATTGGTCCATAGCCTCTTTTCTCTAATTTTCGTGCATGTTGCTTCAATGTGTAGACTAGGACTAGGTCTCCTGCTTTCAAGCGTTTATCCTTCACATGTGTATCGAAATACGCCTTTTGCCTCTTCTTGGCTGCATAGATTCCTGCTGTAGCTCTCAATCGTGTTTCACCTAAGCGTTCAAGATCAAAGATTCTAGAGGAGAATTCATGGCCTGTTGCACAGAATCTTATTTGTGCTTTCGGCTTGTCCATTGGCTTGTGGGTGATAGGGGGCAGACTTCTTGTGTACTACCAGGAACTCTTGGAGAAGATTTTCAATAACTTCATTCAAAAAGTGAGTGCCTCTATCACTGACTAGCTCTATAGGTAGTCCGTATTTGGTAAACACATTCTCAAATAAGAACTTAGCAGTGGTCTGTGCGCCGTTCTTCGTTGTAGCTTTCACTTCTACCCACTTGGTTAGATAGTCTATGGCCACAATGATGTATTCAGCATGTGAACCCTTAGCCGGGGGATTAATAGGACCTACGAAGTCTATTCCCCACTTAGAGAATGCACGTCCACACATCATAGGTTTGAATGGCATCTCATCTTTTCATATAGGGTACTGGGTTCACTGACAGACCTCACACCTCTTCACATAGGTATGTGCATCCATGTGAAGAGTTGGCCACCAAAAACCTGCAAATAAAATTGCTTTGATCACCCGATCTGGTCCAAAGTGTCCTCTTGCTACACCTTGGTGAGCAGTCTCTAATATCTTGAGGTATTCGCTCTCATGGACACACAGTCTTAGGTAACCATACACTGGCCACTGCATGTCTTATTGTGCTCCTTAATCCTTTCAAAAAAAATCCTACCAACATCTCATCAGTAGGTCGTTCATTACCTTGCAACCTTTCCATTAGAGTCCGGAACTTTTGAGCATAGTCGTCCACTAGCATGGTCTTTTGTCTGATGGCCCTCAACTTCCTTAATACATCGGAAGGCGTCTTTTGTTTTCTAAATCGTTGCAAGAATGCTATTTTTAAAGCATCATATGTAGCAAAATGAGCAATGCCATATTGACTGAACCAGCTCATAGCTCGTCCTTCTAACGTGGCTACAAACTATTGAAGCTTAATATCATCACCATACATAGCTGGATATCCATTCGCTGTCCATTTTATTTCGAATTGAGCCACATGGCAATCAGCATCCTCCTTAGAGGTTCCACTGAAATGAGCGGCTTTGACCTTAGGGTTAGGAGGTGGTTGACCCATCGGTTGTGGTTGAGGTGTGCGCCTAGTTCTTTGACCGGTCGCCCCTGCAAGTGGGTCGAACTGGAGTCGTCTTCTTACCCCTACAGTTGCTTCTGTGAGGAATAACACTCCAAGTATTCCACCCACTAACCTTGCCTCTGCTGCACCTGTTTCCCCCTGTTCCTCGTCAGTGCCCAGAGCTTCCTACTCCTCGGCCTCGTACCACTCGTAAAAGTCTGAAGATGTCTCCACGTTCGTAAAATATACTTTACCAAAACGGTTGCACCTGCCCCTCATGCATTTCTTGAGGCTGCGTCAGCCGTACAGTAGGATCGCAAATTGTGTTGAGGGTTCCAAGGTTCAACACAACATCAAATTAAAGAACAAATAAGAGTTATTTATTGTTCCATTTGGCACTAATCTTCACACACAGAGATTCCACCAAAATTGCATCTGGAAGCCCACCGGAATTTCACCGGAACACATTCTTTCCGGTAACTTCTACCAGTTCAGTATTTCACAGTCGCATTTTAGAGTTTCACTTTTTGGACTGTACAACTTCTTACACATTCACAAACACCCTAATTTCATTTGCGCTACTGTGCAGACAAATTGAGTTCCCCTATGGACTTAACAGGTTTGAAGGACTCAGACAAGAACTTGTATCATTGCGAACATTTGCTGCTCAATACTTGAATAGATTTAACGCTGTGATTACAGATTTGCAAATACTAGAACTTCTTAATTTGTATTTGATTATGTATCACAAGATTACTACAATGACATATGACTTAATGTTTTCTGCAGGACCAGTCTTCTCCGGTACTCTCAGATCCCTGTCAAGAGAGTTTCTTCATCTCCAAGGTTGTTGCGTAGCTTCCTCTCATTACGTTTTTCTCTTCTCTTCGAAACTTCTATTCTCTCTTGCGGTTGTCGCGAACTTCCTGTCTTATGACTTCTCCTCCTTACGGTTGTCGCTAACTTCCTTTCTTATGACTTCTCCTCCTTACGGTTGTCGCGACGTGTCCTTTTTAATCTCATCATAGCCGTCTTTTTCTTTTTTCTTTTTATTTTATTTTTCCAGATTTCCCTACCTTCAACATTAATGCATACATGTAATTTGCCATTGTTTTTGGGCACCACGACAATGGGGGATACCCATTCAGTGTGCTCAATTTCATAGATAAATCCTGCTTCAACCAAGCAATCTATCTCTTCTTTAATCTTGGCAGCGTAGTTGTCATTGTAGGTGTAGGGCTTCTGCTTAGAGGGTCTGGCATCTGAGGTCATGGGGATAGTATGTGAGCATATGTCAGGGTCTACACCTTTCAGGTCTTTGTAGCTCCAAGTGAATACATCTCTGTACTCTCTTAACAAAGCTATCAACTCTTGCTCTTCTTCTTCCTTCAGGTCATGCCCAATGTAGGTGCATCTTTCTTCTCCCTCTTCTATGGATACAACTATTTTCTTGGTAGTTTCCTTGCTATCATAGGCCTCTCCTGATTGTGCCTCACGTTTAGGCATTCTTACCATGACTCTTCTATCTTCTATTTCATACTTCTTGAAAATTTCAGGGACCTCAAACAAGGATTCCTCTTCCTCCCGAGTGACTTCTTTCTTTCTTCTTTTCTTTCCTTCACTCCTGGTGGCCACGTGTGTGGTTAATCTCACATCATTAGTGAGATCTTCATGTCTCTGAGGGTGAACTTCTACTTCATAGAAGTATTCTTCATCAGATGCAAATTGTGGGTCCATAATGATTGACTCTAGATTGGAGTCAGTTGCATCCTCGAATGCATCAGTGCTAGGTTCACATTCTTCCAGAACCGAATCTCCCATGATTGGCTCTATGGAAAAGACCGAAATGTCATAGCCGTCCTCATCACAGTGGGGTGTCCATTGTTCTTCATTAATGGCTACATCCATGGTTGCTAAAATTTCCGCTCAGCCGTGAGGTTCAAACTCTTCATCAGGAAATACTACGGGTGCATAGGCTGGGTCTTGAATTGATCTATGGGTTTCCTTCACACCTAGATCTCTGACTTTCTCTCTCTTCTCTTCTTCTACTGCTACTTTACACATCCATAAGTGAGTGTCTTCATGCATCCCTGAGGATCCTGATCCTATGGAATGCACTGATTCAGTATCATCTTTGGCTCTATGGATGGGATTCCATTGAATAGGTAGTACATCTCTATGAGAGTAATCCTTGAGATTGACTTTGGTTGTAACACCTAGATGTTGCAAATACAATGAATTGGTTCCCCAATACTGTACCACTTGCAATTGCCGCATAAATGGCCTTCCCAAAATCATCTCGTAGGCTTGGTTTTTGCTAAACCCACATGTAGCAAAAGTATGCTCGAACTCAAAACCACATGTAGTGAGAGTTACTCCTTCTAGCAATCCTAAGGGCCTCTCAATATGACCGTCGGCCATCTGCAATTTCATTCTCGTCGGCCTGAGTGCTGGCTTGCCCCAATGCTTCCATAGGGACGTGGTAGCAATTGTAACTCCTGCACCTGAGTCCAAAATTGCCTTGGTTGTGTATCCCTGATGGGTAACTGGGAGGTATTTCCTTCTTCTCCTTCACTCATGTCTCCTATCTTATCCATCGATATTTCTGGCACTGTTCTATGAGATCCTACCTGGGGACAAGATTTCGCTACAGTTGGCATTTGTTTGGCTACATGTTTCCACACTTCTAGCTTAACTTTGAGTAGCTCTTCTAAAGTGAGATTGCACTGCACTTTAGTGTTCTTTACTACCTCAGTATTCCTAGGTATGATCGAATCTTCATTTCTTATCATGACCGTAGGTGCTCTCATGCAAATTGACTTAGTTTCCCATGGGCCTGTGAAATGTGGTAACTCTTGCAAGGAATTAGACTCAAAGTCTAACCTCTTATGAGATTGGGCACTCTCCTGTTCTTCATAAATAGAAGGGATGTCTTGTGGGAATTGCTCATGTGCATCATCCACAAGTTCAATGGGAGGAGGTACTTCACTTTCCTTTGCCCACTTCTCTTCTTGAATCTCTCTCAGGAACTCTGGTGAATACCTATTCATAGAAGAAGAGGTGTTTGGTTTGGTGGAATTAGGCACATACGCTTCCTAGGGAGGAATGCTTATTCTATCTCTTGCCCTCTCCTTAGCCTGGGAGGTGGCTCCTTTTCCAAACTTTGTAAGTAACCTCTCCAACCTATCCAATAGACCATCAAAATGCAACAGTGTTCTAGTGGAGCTAGGGCTATTGAACAAGCAACTGGCTTCGAACATGGCTTGCTCCAATTCTACCATCTTAGCACAAAGTTTTGTTCGCTCTACCTCTAGATCGGCTCTAGGGTAACATTTGTCATGATCAGTCACATTTAGCCCTTCTTGGATTCTAGCCTGATATGCTCTAAGCATCATGTCTAGATCCTCAGGAGTATGATCCGCTAGGACTGATCCTACTCTGGGTGGTGGGTGGGCTATGTTTGGTGGATTAGAGAGTTGGAGGATGGAAGGTGATGGGTTGGAGGGAGATGGAAAGGGTGGTGGTGGGGTAGTGTGAGAGTGGTTTTGAGATGCGAGTTCACTTATCTTTGCTTTGGTTTCTCTCAAGCCTTCTTCAAGTTCGCTCATTTTCTGTGACCATTGTCTTTTCAATCTCTCCCGGCTATCTCTCCAAGCTCTTGTTCTTTTCTTGGTTATGCTCTCCGTCTCACTAACCTCAGAACTCTTTTCCTACCCTACCCCTTGAGTTTGCTGCAAGGCTTGAGCTCTAGTGACCACATGCACTGGGGCAGTGGAAGTTACACTTCTTGTCGAGTCTACTACTAGTCCAATGACGTTGATAGGAGTGATTTTTGGTAGGTTATTGGGGTTCTTCGGGCAATCTCGTAAGAGATGCTCTTTTTCGCAATCTTGAATGAAGCCCTGAATTGTCACTGGTTGGGGTTGTGTAGGGGCAGGCAGTGGACAATCACGTATGAGGTGATCTCCCTGACATCTGAAGCATGGCCCTCTAGGAAATGGGGGTCGTACCTTCCTAGGTTGAGGTCTAGAGTTGGGGTTTGTGTACATGACATTAGCATACTCAGGCTCCCCACTATTTTCACTTGGGTCCTCATAATAGTATGACTCGTCATGCTCAGGCGGCTGCATGTAATAAGCCTGCGGGCTTTCAATGTGAGTAGAGTCAAAACTATGATCACCGGGATCACTTTCAGAAAGCAATGGTGTCACTGGCTATGGCTCTATTCAGATTCTCTTCTGCAGCTGTGTACTTTACTGGAATCACATTGGTTGGAGCAGGGGGTTGTTGAGCTAACACAAGTTGAGGCCTTTGTTGGGTTTGATAGGGTTGCTGTGGTCTACCATATTGTTGAGGTGGGTACTGGTTCTGGTACCTTCCTTGTTGACGGTATGGTTGTGGGTACGTTTGCCTAACTGCTTGCTTATTGTATGGGCAATCTTGCACCATGTGATTGGTGTACCTCCGTTCTATGGTGCAGTACTGGTTACTAGGATTCACTTGGGGTTGGTCCATAATGGGACATACATTCGACATATGGTCACCTCCATAGGTATAGCATCTTTTCACTGGTGCAAACCTTGGTATTTGTTGACTAGAGACTCCTAGTTTCTGAGCTACATTTTCAGCAAGTTCCTCAATAGAGGAGGATTGCGAGGAAGAGAGGCTAGTAGAACTATCTGAATCTTTGTAGATTTTTGAAAGTTCTAATTCCTCCCCTAGGTTATCCTCGATGTCGATGCACATACGTACACACTCTTCTATGGTTCTAGGATCCTTCAAGTACACATAAGATCTCAATTTGGTACTTAGCAATCCATCCAAGAATAAGGCCACCTGTTTGGCTGGAGTGGGTAACTCAAGAATGGGACATCTCTTTATGTATTGTCTAAACCTTCTTCCTGCAAGCCTAACCGTCTTGTGAGGTGTTTGCTTGAAGCTATGAATTAGTGAGGAAGTGTTATGCCTTATGCCACTTCTAGAAAACTCCGTGATGAATGCCTCTAAAAGCTGGTCTATGTTTCTGAATTGCCTCTCATTCAGGGGTTGAAACCATGTAAGGGCAGTGTTCCTAAGAGTTAGACCAAAAGCATTGTATTGCGTGAATAGATCCTCCACTTGTTCAGCTCTCAAGACTTGTCTAAATTCAGCTACATGATCGTATGGGTCTCCTATGCCATCGAAATAGTTCTTCATGGACTTCACCAATTGAGTTGGCCTTA
Source organism: Ceratopteris richardii (assembly GCA_020310875.1). NCBI lineage: Eukaryota > Viridiplantae > Streptophyta > Polypodiopsida > Polypodiales > Pteridaceae > Ceratopteris > Ceratopteris richardii. Next base: position 114,449,093 of record CM035411.1, read on the forward strand.
GGGTCCTAGTGTGTTCTCTCGGCCTTGCCAAAGGGAAATCTTTAGCATTTCTTTGGTTTCTTGGGGCTCTAGGTCTCTCAGTTTCTTCTCTATCCGTCTCTATTCTCATCCTTTCTCTTCCCAGGGGGTTGGCAAAGCTTACCTCAGGTCTATCTCTACTTCTATCCCTTTGAGCTCCATGGGCTTGGGAGGTCCCAGCTCGTTGGTGGCTATAGGACACATTGGACCGAGGTTGGGGAAAAACAAATTCACCCTTCCAAGTGTATACATGTCTCCCATGCTCTGAGACCATGAAGATCCGCTCTGATGTATTGTCTAGGTAGGTTACTTTGCCTGGGCTATTTAGGGTCTTTAAACTCATAAATTATGAGAGCACCTACTTCATGAGGCTGGGCAGGCTTATACCTCGAAAAAGCCTCATCGGTTTCTCGATTTAATAGTAGATCTATGCTTTTGTTGTCCTGGGGCACCCACTCTGGCGTGAGGATTCTCGTGAGAACTGATTTACCTCGAGGGGTCCTAGGCTCTCTTCCCATGTTCCCTTGCTCTATGTCTGTTTCTGGGATCACATTACCAAATTCGTCTATCCTATCTTGGTGATCGGTGACTACATACATAGTTCCCTCTTTGTCTAGGTATGCACCATTCTCAAACTTCACTGCTGGATGTTCTAGTCCAATAGGTTGGACTGAGTTTTTAATCTGGACTATGGATTTTCTTAGACTGTCCTCATAGATGTAGGCACCAAATCGGTTGGTCCTAAGATATTCAAGTTGAGTCTTGTAAGGACCTTCAACCTTTTGTAAGTAGGCCACACTTGAACTTCCCGTGGGTCTCTCAATACCTTGAGACATCTCTGATTCGCTAGTCTCAGAGGTAGGGTGGTTTGAATAATTGCTCAGTTGTTGGGCCCAAGACCTAACAGTGTGATTGAAACTAGCTTTAGAGGATCTGAGGCTTTGTCTGTCTCGGCGTAAGTCTCTTCCTGACCTAAGGTTCATATGCCTGGGTTTCTACCCTCTAGTCCCAAGTACAATCTCGTTGCAGATTAGTTTGTATCAATCACTTTGTTCTTTTTAGTGGGTTATTGTGTTAAGCTCTTGTTTGAAATCATGTCGTCAGGGGTACTTAAGTGAATTTTGCACTTGATAATTGATCGAATCCAGTTTACTTTTGTCCCGTAGGGTTTTCATGCTCACAAACTGCCTAATGCTTGTACTTAGTTGATTAGTTCTCTTGGACTTGATTCGTGCCTGACGTTGCCCTAATTAATCACCACACCTAGGTCGTACTTAGCCTAAGCTAGGAATTGACAGAGGGTGTTGCGAATTTCCAACCTTAAGGCTCCTTCCTTGGTTGTCCTTGTGTGCCCAGGAAGTGTGTTCCCAAGCTTGCACTTACTCTTGCTTGGATTGCCCTTCGATGCTCTCAGTGGACCTGCTGAGCTTGCTGGAGATGGTGAGGATGCTGAAACCTACAAGCAACATGCAAAAACACACAAAACAACAATGCACACTCGCTCTCTCTCAAACTCGCACAAAGCAAATGAGGATAACGACAAGGAAGAGGGAATATGAAGTGGAGAAGGAGATGGAGATGGAGGTGGAGATGGAGATGGAGAAAACAAAAACAAGAAAATTACCTACTACTTACCATTCCAACGCGTCCTCTCTACGTCTTACCATCACACGCTCATCCTCAAAGCTTGAATCCCCGGCAACGGCGCCAAAATTTGGTGTAGCTCAGTGATGAGTAGCACCTCCTTTAATGTCAATCCGGGAAGACATGAGGATGGTATGAAGACCTCGAGCAAGTGAAAGCACAAATGTGTGGGTGAGAAGCACACCAACATGCACACACATACACACACGCGCACACACGGCAAGAACAAAGAGAGTAAGACAATGGAATCACTTCTATTACATCCAAGTTCTCATACAAGTTCAAAACTACAAGAAGCTAGCCCCAAAAATGAGCTCTCTAGCTCTATTTATAGTTTTTGACTAGCTTTGGCCCTGTCCAGACCTAGTGTTCGGCCTAGTTAAAAATTAGATTACAGGGCTTATTTGAGGGCTCAAACGAGGTCTAAAAAATATGAAAATTGGTAGGAAATTACTTCTAAGGCTCCTCAAGCTCGAGGAATCCTCGACTTGTACAAAATGGAGCTACAGAAAGGTGAAACGGTATTTACAAGGGTTTCTAGTGATAAGAATCACTTTTAAAATGATGTAAGGTTTGGAAATTTAATGGGTTGCCTTAGTGCTAGGTCTGCATGCATGCCCGTACTTGCTTCTTCCCATATGATGCCAACACACTTTTTTCCCTCTTTAGGAGGTTTTTCCCCCCGGCTTGTATATACGCCTATTGCCCTAATGGGCTACTTATCTTTGTACATTCTCTAGTAATTCATTCAGTATTGTATGTTGTGCTCCAAGCTTCTTCTTCTTCCTTGTGTTGTTTGCGTGCTTCTGCAAACATCTATCTCCAACAATTGGTATCAGAGCAGGTCGTCGCTTCATCTAGGGCAGCATCGACACACCTCCGGTTGCAGTCTCATAATCGCACGAATTTTGGTGAGCATACTCAACGTGTTCTCGAGATCAAAACATCTTTGCTTTGTGGTGCCGAAATCGCGATCTGAGCTCGTTTTGGCCTCCGAACGCACTATCACAATGCTTGTGCAGGCTATTTTGTCTTTTTGTGCCAAAGGTATATACCAGTTTCTGTTCGCTAGTTTAAGCGTCTCGAAGTCTGCTACAAGCGGAATTCGTCTTGGCAGTTTTGTTCAACTTTTTGAGATACAGTCAATTTTCTGCATCAAGGTATTTTAGTCACCGGCCATAGCTGAAAGTAGTGATGTATTCCGTATGTTGGTCATTGAGGATAAGTTGGATGGTACCAACTACCCGTTATGGGCTTATATGATGCGACATGTGTTGGTTGCAAAAGGACTGTGGAACATTGTGCAGGGTGTCGAAAAACATCCTATTACACCAGCAACTGTTACAACTGCGGGTACTGAAGCTAATGTAGAAGGTGTCGAAGATGGTGATATTCTGCATATTCTTGTTCGTGCTACGGTTTTTGTTGCACCTATTGTAGAGTAGATTCGCTACGATGGCAGAGATGCCTAGGCACATGCATTGATAGCTTTGTCTATCAAACATGCCATTATTCCTCACATTCGCTCTTGCAAAACAACTAAGGATGCTTGGGATACACTTACTACATTGTACCAAGCTAGGAATGAGGCTAGTGTTGCTTACCTCCGAAAACAGTTGGAGAGTGAGCACATGAATGAAGGTGATTGTATGGACAATTTTCTAACAAAGATCAAAGACTTGAAGGAACAATTGATTTCTACTGATGAGGTTATACTAGATAGCTCACTTGTGCAGACCGTTTTGAATGGTCTTCCTGATTCATATCAAAGTTTTGCTTCTACTCTTTGGTTGATGATGAAAGGCAATCCAAATGCCTTGTCATTTGAGGAGTTAGTCTCTGTTCTGTTGCAAGAAGATCAGTCCAGGCAGAAAAGGTCCATTATGCGTGTTGCAGATCAAGCTTTCCTGGCTAGTCAGAAGGGCAAAGGAAAATGGAGCTCTTCTACTAGTAAGCAGAAATCTACAAATGATGCACATTTGAAGAACCAAGACAAAGATGAGAAAAAATCAGAAAAGCAAAAATTGTTTTTGTAAGTACTGTAAAGGGAATGATCATATCATAAAGAACTGTCCAAAACTGGCTGCTAAAGAAGTAAAGAAGAAAGAGGTTGGCATGGTTGTTGCAGAGGCATCTACACTAAAAACAGAGTTTGCTCATCTTGTGCAGGAAGAAGAATGGGTGTTTACTACTGTTTGCAGTTTTGACCCATGTTCTCATGAGCAGTGCATGTCTGCAGTAGACTCCGATGTTTGGTACTTTGACAGTGGGGTGACCAAACATATTACTCACAGCGCAGTTTCTTCTCTTCACTTGAGCCTGCCCCTACATGGAATACTGTTACATGTGCCAACAACTCCTCTTATCCTGTTATGGGAGTTGGTAAGATAATTTTGACTACTGCTGATGGTAGTTCTTTCACTTTGTCACATGCTTTATTTGTGCCAGGGATAAAAAAGAACCTGCTATCAGTTTTTGCATTAGCCAAGATTGGCTTGGTTGTGAAATTTGTTGATGACAGGTGTACAGTTCATGATTTGTCAAATGGCAATGTGATTATTGCTTCTGGCATTTTATGTCGTGGGCTCTATAAGCTCATAGACTATGAAAGATTTGTAAGTGATTTGGCATGTGGAGTAAATGATTCTCAGGCTATGTCAGATGCAAAGCTTTGGCATGTACACTTTGGTCATCTGAATTTTGCTAGTTTTCTACGCCTGCAAAAATCTGAAATGGTGTCGTCTTTGCCCAAACTTGAGGCACCTGGAAAACATGGTTGCAAAGGCTGTATTTTGGGCAAAATGCAGCGTTCATCCTTTCCAAAAGATGGTTCAGTTCGGGCTACTCAGAAATTGCAACTTGTACATTGTGATGTCTATGGTCCTATGCAGACACCTTCTGTTGGGAATTATCTTTACTTCGTGACTTTCATCGATGATTTTTCCAGGCATGCATGGGTATATCCATTGAAGGCAAAGTCCAAAGTGTTCATGTGCTTCAAACAGTTTTTGGTTTTGGCTAAAAATCTGTCAGCATGTAAAATGGGCACCCTCCGTTCTGATCGAGGGGGAGAATATATGTCTTCTGATTTTAATGCATTTCTGGCTGAATGTGGGATAAAACACTAGTGTACAGTGTCATATACACCTCAACAGAATGGAGTTGCTGAACGAAAGAACATGTCACTTATGGAGATGGCGAGGTGTATGGTCAAGAGTCAGGCTTTACCACATAGTTTCTGGCTTGAGGCTGTCATGTGTGCAACATATGTGCTGAACAGGTGTCCCGCTAAAGCGCTGCAGTCTATCACTCCATATGAGGCTTGGCATGATCGCAAGCCATCTGTTGCTCATCTGCGTGTTTTTGGTTGTTTGGCATATGCATTAGTGCCTGAACAACATCGCAGAAAATTGGATGATAAAGCAGTAAAATGTATTTTTGTTGGATACAATTCTGAAAGTAAAGGCTATCATCTGTATCATCCACATACTAAATGCATTCTGGTTAGCCGTGATGTTTTTTTTGTGGAAGATTCTATTCAGCCATTGCTTTCATGTACAAAGGAGACATCGGTTAGCTCCAAAGACATGTATGATACTTTGCTGCCTCTTTTTATAGGAGGACAATCTAGTGCTGGTCCTAATGAGGCAACTTCTCAGCCTTTGCAGGTTTCATGTGATGATGCAGATAATTCCAATTCTGATGCAGATGTACATGATGCACTTATTGATGAGAGAGTTGATATTGAGCAGGCAAGAACTATGCCAAAATGGTTGGTGCAGACCTTGCGTGACAGCAAATTAGATGCACCTATATCATATCGTGCTCGTTCAGGCTCTCATAGTGCCTCTTTTGCATAAGATTGCTATGCTATGGCTGCATCTAGTCTCTGTGATGAGAATGAGCCTGTTTCGTTTGATGAAGCACAAAATTCAGAAAATTAGATGGCTGCTATGCAATCTGAATATGATGCTATAATGAAGAATGGTACTTGGTCTTTATGTGACTTGCCTCCAGGCAAGAAGGCCATTGGCACTAAGTGGGTATACAAGCTGAAGCGTAAACTGGATGGTACAGTTGACAGGTATAAGGCTAGGCTTGTTGCAAAGGGTTATGCACAGGAAAAAGGCATTGATTTTGATGAGATCTTTGCACCTACATGCCGTATGACTACCGTTCGGAGCATCTATGCACTTGCAGCTCATCATGTTTGGAATGTACATCAGTTGGACATTAAAACAACATTTTTGAATGGTGACTTGCATGAAGAAGTGTATGTTTTTCAACCTCGTGGCTTTGGGCAAAAAGGGCATGAAAACCAGGTGTGCAAGTTAAAGAAGGCATTATATGGTTTAAAGCAAGCACCACGTGCTTGCTATGAGAAGATACATACCTATCTGATTGCACATGGTTTTGAGAACAATCCAACTGAAAGCACCTTATATGTTAAGCGTGCTAACGATGTGCTTCTGATCATTGTTGTCTATGTTGACGACATGCTGCTCACTGGTCCTATTGAGAAGCATATTGCTGATTTTAAGGCTGATTTACATGCCTCATTGAGATGTCTGATTTAGGGCATTTGCATCACTATTTGGGCATTCAATTTATGCAAGTTGATGGTGGAATGGCTTTGTGTCAAACAAAATATATTGACACATTATTGCAGCATTTTGGCCTTGAAGATTGTAAGCCTATTGCCACTCCTATGGAGACGGGTTTACGATTGAGTCTTCATGATGCTGGCGATGCATTTGATGTTGTTCTCTATCAGCAGGCTATTGGATGCTTGATTTACTTATGCATTACTTGGCCAGATATTCAGTTTGCTATCTCACAGATGAGCAGGTTTATGCATTGCCCAAGAGTCAAGCATTGGCAGGCAATTAAGCGCATCTTTCGCTATTTGAGTGGTACTTGACTACTTGGGTTGTTTTATCCCAAGGGGGGATCATTACCACCAGATTTTCATGCTTTTTCTGACTCTGATTGGGCTGGTTGCTATGACACTCGTGTGTCCACTAGTGGCTTTTGCTTCATGCTTGGTAGCTCATGTATATCTTGGTTGAGCAAGAAGCAGCCTACTGTGGCCACTTCCAGTTGTGCAGCTAAGTATAGGGTAGCTTTCACAGCTACTGTTGAGTGTGTGTGGCTTAGACGCCTTATGGCTGATTTGGGTGTTGGTCAGACTTCTGCCACCACCATCTTCACTGACAGTGAGAGCGCATTGGCAGTTGCGAGGAACCCTACGTTCCATGCTCACACTAAGCACATTGAGGTGCATTATCAGTATGTTAGGGAGAGGTTCTCTGCTAGGGAGATCAGCTTGGCATATGTGCCCACACAGGAGAACATTGCAGACCTTTTCATGAAGGCTCTACCTAAGGAGAAATTTGAAGCTTTTCGCAAAGGTTTGGGCTTACTTCCTTTTGTGGGGTGATTTCCACATAGCTTGGCACTTCCTTCACCGCATCACTCCTAGGGGGGATTTGTTGATATATTTAGGTAGTGATGTGTGTCAACACACTAGGACCGCCGGGGCACTTTTTTCCCTCTTTAGGAGGTTTTTTTCCCCCGGCTTGTATATACGCCTATTGCCCTAATGGTCTACTTATCTTTGTACATTCTCTAGTAAATCATTCAGTATTGTGTGTTGTGCTCCAAGCTTCTTCTTCTTCCTTGTGTTGTTTGCGTGCTCCCGCAGACGTCTATCTCCAACAGAGACATTGGATCTTGGTTGGGGAAAAACAAAATTCACCCTTCCAAGTGTAGGCATACCTACCATGCTCAGATACCACAAAGACCCTCTTTGACGTATGGTCTAAGTAGGTCATTTTTCCTAGGGTACTGGGATCTTTGAACTCATATATGGTAAGCATTCCCACTTCACTAGGTTGGTCAGGTTTATACCTCCAAAAAGCCTCATCCATCTCTCGGTTTAGGAGTAGATCTATGCTCTTGTTGTCTTGGGGAATCCACTCTAGAGTGATTATTCTAGTCAGGACCGATTTGCCTCGAGGGGTTTTGGGCTCCCTTCCTAAGTTCCCTTGCTCTATGTCACCTACTTCAGCCTCTGAGATCATGTTGCCAAACTCATTTGTCCTATCTGGGTGGGTGGTGACCACATACATTGTTCCTTCTTTATCTATGTATGCACCGTTTTCAAACTTGACTACTAGATGTTCTAGTCCAATGAGTTGGTTTGGATTTTTAATCTAGACAACATATCTTCTTAGGCCGTCCTCGTAGATGCGAGCACTTAGACAGTTGGTCCTGATTATTCTAGTTGAGTCTTGTAAGGTTCTTCTGGCTTTTAGGTACACCACTCCTGAGCTACCTATGGGTCTCTCCATGTTATACGACATCTCAGAATCACTCGTTTCTGAACTTAGAGTGTATGGGTAATCACTCAATTGCTGGGCCTAAGACCTAGTTGTATGATTGACACTAGCTTCGGAAGATATGAGGCTTTGTCTATCTCGTCCTAAATATCTTCTTGACCTAAGGTTCATAAGCCTTGGCTGATATCCCAATTTTTCCTAGTACAACCTTGTTGTAGAGTTCTTTTGTATTAGTTCCTTGTTATTTTTGATTTTCTTAGGATATCACTTCTTTTCCACCCAATTTTCGTCACAAGGGACACTTGTGTTTTATTGTACTTGAGTTTGATCGCTTAATTTAAGTTCTTTTACTTTAGAGTTTTTCACAAATGTAGCCTATTTATGCTTGCACTTGAGTAATTAGGGTTTCTTGAACTTGATCGTGCTCAACATTACCCTAATTAATCAAATCCTCTATCTATACTTAGCCTAAGATAGGAATTGATAGAGGGGGTTGAGAATGATCCAACCTTAAGTTGCTTATCCCTTGCTCTTGAGTGCTCAAGAATGCTGTTTTGAAGCTTGCAGTATGCTTGTGCTTGAACTTGGGTAATTAGGGTTTCTTGAACTTGATCATGCTCAACATCGCCCTAATTAATCAAATCCTCTATCCATACTTAGCCTAAGATAGGAATTGACAGAGGGGGTTGAGAATGATCCAACCTTAAGTTGCTTATCCCTTGCTCTTGGGTGCTCAAGAATGTTGTTCTCAAGCTTGCAATATGCTTGTGCTTTGGACACCCTTTAGTGCTCTCGATGAACCTTTAAAGTCCCAAAGTTAGCTCAAGATTTCAATTTAATTGACTTAACAAACCATGTCCATTCATGTAGTACAAAGACCCAATTTTTGATTTGGTTTTATGAAAATTCCCTTAGAGATCCCTCAACTTCTCACCCCTGTGGAAAGTCAAAATAACCAATCTACAACTCCACGTATTAGTTTTACAAAAACCAATGGAGGTTTATGTGGCATTCGAACAAGCCCAAGATCACTAGAAATAGAGTTCGTATGAAGAAGTTATGACAATTTTGGGTTCAGTGGTTAAAACAGGCTAGGGCCTCACAATGCTCTAATGGCTTGAATTTTATGTTCCAAAGTGGCCAAAAATTGAAAAATCAAAAACCTTGAAATTTGACCAAAATTAGCCGTCAATCGTGATCGACAAGGCTATCAATCGTGATGGACAGAGCTGTCCAACATGGCCTATCAATCGTGATGGCCAGAGTCAATCGCGATGGATGGATGTCAATCGCGATGGACAGAGTCAATCGCGATGGATGGATGTCAATCGGGATGGACAGGGGTGTCCATCACGATAGATATTGTCAATCGTGATCAACAAAATATCTCGGGTTTCTTAACTTAAATATTGTGTCGATCGTGGCCCATAAGTCACAATGGATAGCTTTTTCGTTGATTTGGGGTGTTGATCGTGTTTCTATCAATTGTGATTTTTCTGTCAGTTCTGATGGATAGCTTTTTTGTCGTGGGGGTGTCAATCGTGATTTTTCTATCGGTTGTGATTTTTCAGTCAATCTTGATGGACAGAGGTGTCTGTCGTGATGGATGCTGTCAATCGCGATGGATAGAGAAAATGCAAATTTTTTTGAACTTTTTGTGTGGATGTGATGTGCAAGGCCTATAGATCATGAATATGTGCTTAGTTTTACCAAATACTCAAGTTTTCTATCAATTGCGATTGATAGAGCTCAATGCCTCGGGACCTGTGCAGACTTTTTTCGTACCTACGCAACCTGTTGGAGATGATGATACAGTTGGAACCTGCAAGAAACACTAAAAAATGCACAAAAACAACAAGCACAATAGCTCTCTCGCTCTCTCGCTCTCTCGCTCTCTTTCACAAGTGAAATGAGGAGAATGAGAAGCGGAAGGTGATACGACCAAAAAACAGAAAATTTTGCAAAGGTGGGGATGGAGGTGGGAGATGGTGAGGATGATGATGGTGATGATGATGATGGTGATGATGATGGTGAAGTAAGAAAGAGAAAATAAGAGAAATTAAAGAAATTACCTACGATTCCAACATCACAACTCTACATCTTACCATCACACGCTCATCCTCAAAGCTCTCTCCCCGACAGCGGCACCAAATTTGGTATCACTCTAGCACAATGGCAAGTACCAATGTGAGGAGATCCACCTCCTAATTGTCAATCCGTGGAGACGTGAGGACTAGTATGACGACTATGAGCAAGTGATGGCACAAGTGCGTGAGTAAGAAGCACGGAAGCATGCACACACATACACACATGTGCATACACAAGGCACGAACAAAGAGAGGAACAATGTAGTTATTTGAATTACTCAAAACGTTTCTTACACAAGTTCAAATCACTAACAAGCTAACCCCAAAAATGAGCTCTCTAGCTCTTTTTATAGTTTTCTACTAGCTTTTGGCCCTGTCTAGACCTAGTGTCCAGCCTCGTTAAAAATTAGGTTCCAGGGCTTATTTGAGGACTCAAACAGAGTCTAAAAATTATGAAAATTGGTACGTGGCTACTTCTAATACTCCTCAAGCTCGAGGACTCCTTGGCTTGCACAAAATAGAGTAGGGTTAATGGAAAATGGTACTTACAATGGTCTGAAGTGACTAAAATCACTATTTGGGAAATATTTCTTCATGAAAAATTATATGGCCTACTTGCCGGATCTATGTTGACTGCTTTGCCTACTTGGTCCTTCTCTCTGATCTAACTCTTTTTGTTGGCTTCCCAGTCTTGTAAGTTGTTGACCTAAGCTTCAACTTAGGGACTTGCGGCGACAGAGACTATACCTCCATCTCCTCTCAAGTGCATATAGTGGGGATACACGCTTTTAAATATCAATCCAAAGAGTATACAAACCTAGCCGAGTGTATGAGGACATGCAATCGTGTAATGGTCAATGCAAGTGGATAACTCAAGAATGCAAGCAAGACTAATACTTATCCAAACGAGCTTCAACTGTTGGTTATGGCGAAACGATACTTGGTGCAGCAGCCGTCAGTATTTTGGACTTTTCTCCCAGCTCCGAACTCCAAATATAGCGAATAGCATATGCGTTTCGAAGCTCTCGAGAAGACGCATCCAATGGCAGTGGTTTCACTCAATTCTGACGCTCCTACTTCAAGTTATGGGCAAAATACTGAGTCGCGGGAAATCTTTCCTACACTTCAGCACTTCCTACACCTCGCACACACATTACCTCCAGCAAATAATCACTCTCATGGATAGACAACACTCACAAGCACTCTTTCCAAGCAATACACATGCATACAAGCTCACGAAGAAGAAGATACAGAGTGAAGAAGACACAAATTCGAAAATCTGAGCTCTCTATTCTCACAATGGCAAAAAGTTCTTACAATGAGTCAGATTTTGACTTATATACTAGTGCCCTAAAATTGGTCCTTTCACATTAGTGACCGGCACTTTTATTCTCTAAGAGCTAATTTCCTACTATTTTACATGGATAAGCTTCTATTCCTCTATGGGAATGCATCTAGAGGACTCCTCTAGTGCCTTTACAAGGGAAATATGTTACAAAAATGAATATGTTACAAAAATCTCTGGTCCAAATCGGAAAAATTTTGGGGCCCGTCTTTTTCTCTGCTTTGTGCGCTCTTTGGCTCTGCAACACTCTCCCCCTCTTCGCCTCTGTCGTCCCTTGACAGACTTCGCTTCCTTTGACAGACTTTGCTTCGCGCACGCGCCCTGTGGTCAGTATTGTCTGCAGTTAAACAGACATGCAGATTCGATGGCCTTCTTGATTCAAGCTCTACAACTCGAGAGCCTGACGTAGTCGCCTTGCCTGTTGACTTGGGTTGCCACGCACGCCACCAGTGACTAGGAATGTGCTATTCTTAGTCACCCTCTTCAACTTTTCAGCCTCTACCCCTTTCTAACTTTTGGCCCTACTTTGATGTTTGAAAAATCCACTCCTCTGGACCCTGGGGTTTAGCTTTGTAGCCTGGTGCGTGCCCCTGCGGGGCTCTGTGCAGAGATGGGTGTTGCGCCCCTGCGGGGCTTCCTGCAGAGATGTATCTTTACATTTGTCTGATCTTCAAATTGTCTTTTAATGAAGCTGTTTCTTTCGTTGCTTTCTCTTTTTCCTCTTTTTACTCGTCTCGCCCTCAACACTGTCATCCCCGACAGGCTTTGATAAGCGCCGGGCATATGTTCTGTATACTTGTTGCTCTGTATCGTTTAGCAGATTAGCTTCACGTATCATGATCTGTTTCCATTGTTCCGCTTTGACTCCATCGTTGGGCGGTTGTCTATGATCTGCGAAGAAGCTCAGTTCATATGCCACAAGTCTGGCATTCAGATTGGATGACATCTTTAAAAATATCTCTGAATCGATTTCAAAAAATCCAGTAAAAAACGCTTCTTCGAATGTCTGCATATATGGACTTGGCAAAAACATGAGTCTAGAATAGTATGCCATTATGGTGGGGCGGCTCGGCATCACTGATAGATCAAAAACAAGTACATCTGTGCCTTGATTAATGCCGATGAAGTTCAAAAATGTATATGCCGCATGTTTGAAGACTTTCAAAACTGTAAGTAGCATACTAAGTATTTTATTTGCCATTTTAACTGCTAAATCTGGTACTGTCGCATAGTTGTGTAGCCAAAATTCTATTGTTTTGATCATGTAATCCTCGGTTGGCAAATAATTATGCGGTGGGCTCGGTAGCATCGGATAGTTGAGCCACTGTTTATTAATGTTGCCGCTGCGTTGTAAAGCCAAAAATTCCGTGGGCTCCCTTCTTCGTGGTATTGGGCAAAATGAAGGGTTTACCTGGAATAAATAAGGTGCGGCTTCCCAATGCACCCGAAGTGTGGGATGTTTCTCCAAAAACTTTCTCCTCCACACTGGCTGTGCTGCTTCAAACTCGGCTTGAGTGTATGTGAATGTATCATGTTTGAAATTAAGCTGCACATCTGGACTTTTCTTTGTTGTCTGCTTAATGTACCTTCTCGTCTTCTCTTTCAACAATCCGTACGGGATATTGAAAGGCTTCATGATCTTGTCCAGGTCTTTGCCTTTGATCTTTGCTTCCTTCATAACCTTGATAACTTCATTTTCAAAACTTTCCGTCAACCGGGACACCACTAGTGCCCGTTCCTTCTGACTTAGTTCTGCAGTGTATGGCATTGGATGATCATCATGCATATCCGCCATCTGCTCATGCATTGGAGAATGATAGATCGGTTGAGATAGAGGGCTTACCTCTACCTCGTCAGTAGGATGTTCTTTTTCTGGCACTACTGGTGTCCCGATCGGTTCTTTCTCTTTGATTTGAATCTTTAATTTTTCTATGCATTCATCCTTCTCTTTTATGTCTTGCAGGGCTGCTCTGAGTGCTTCTTTAGCGGCTAACAATTCATTGCCCACTTCAGCGACATTATCCATGTTTTCACTGTAACTTGCTGCAAGTTTCCCATGTGCTGTATTTAATTGCTTTGTGAGTCCACATATTTCTTGATTGTGCTTCTGTTCTGATGCTTCTCGTACAGCGCGCTCTTGTCTCAGCAGATCTTCATATTGTGTAAGCTGCTCTCTCAATTCTTTTTCTTTGGTTTCCGAGGTCTCTGGTTGCTCGATCGGCTGATCATATAATAATGACTTCATTAATTCTTTATTTCGGTTGCGTAAATTGTCATTCTCCTCCATATACACCTTCAACTGTGTTTCAAGCATAGTGCTTCTTGCCTTCATTCGTGCTTTATCAGCCTCGCTTGTATCATATGATCTTTGGAGAGCTGCTAGCTGTGATTGTAGTTGATGGTGCTGAGCGATTAACGATTCATATTGCCTTTTATTTTCAAGCAACACAGTGGTTTTGTCCGTTAACTCCTTCTGTGCCTGGATGAGTTGTGATGACAGTTGTTCGCTCATTATTTGGAACTGACTTCTTTCCCTCATGGCCTTGTCATATTCTGTGTCGATATCCATCATCTGTTGTTGAGTGTCCATGGCCGTCTGAATCATCTGTTTGACTACAGGCTTCAACTGTGCCACATCAACATTCAACCATGTTGTTGGTATACTCGGTGCTTCACCTGTATTTACATCTTTACCTTGAGCGATATGTAAAGTGGTATCATGGGGCTGCCTAATCTGAAGTTGAATGCTTGGCTCAGCCACCATGTCTTCTTTGTTTCCTTGAGGTGTATCTTCTGGCACCTCGATTATAATTTGTTCTTTATTTTGTAGCTCCTCCGCTTCCTTTCTTACTGGGGTTCGTTCTTCCTCTTTGATAGGTGGTTTTACGTATGTCTCACTGACTGGAGCTTCTTTGATGTTGATTTTTGTAGTGTCATTCAACTGAATGACCAGCTCAGGGTCATCGACCTTCTCAATTTCTTTATCCTTTGCTTGGTTGTCTGGCGTCACTTCCATTTGATTGATTTCTGGTCCTTCGTCTTCCTGAGTCTCTGTCCTGATATCAGTATCTAGGGTATCTTTCTCAGGACTGGATTCCATGTCGGTACTGGAATCATCTATGCCCAGCTCTTTGTATCTTCCAGCCTGTTTTGGTGTTCTCTCGGTGCTTTGCTGCTGTTTAGCTTGACTTGCTTGTCTATAATGATGTCCTTGGACATTAAGATTCACCTGCCCTCGCATATACTGGTGTGTTTCTTCGAGGGCGGCGGAAAGATCTCTCTTGGTTATTGGCATTTGGACTATCGGTACTGTTGGCAATATATGTGTCCTTTTTGATTGAGGTGTAGCCTGAGCTTCCTCCTCCCGTAGGCGTTTTGTACCTCTCATTTGTGGCTGAGAACTGGTTCCTGCCTCTTCAATACCTGTAGTAATTTTCTTCTTTTTGGGAACTGTGGCGGATTTCACATATTTAGCTAATCCTTCGGAGGTAGGCATCTCCCTTAAACAATTCTTCATGTCTAACGCTTCATATATCAATAATGTCAATGCAGAACTACCATTCAAAAACTTTTTCTTGCCCCACTTTTTCTGGGCTTCAAATAATCTTTCTTGAACATATCCTGTCAGATTTACCTTGTTGCCTATCTGTCTCATGGCATGAGATAGTAATTGAACTATTATCTTCTGTGGAGCTGTATACCTGTGCATGCTTGGGAAACAAAAGTGTTGATGCACCAATCGAACAGCATCTTCTAAGTCAATTCGGTTTATATCAAAAAATGATTTCTTCTTGGGATCATGGCACTCGTCCTTCACATTAGTAATGCCCTCTTGATTCCATCCAAAAGCTTTATTGATCAATTCATGCGTGAATTGAATCGTTTTCCATCTGCCTACTTTATCCAATACCTGTGCTTCTGGGATTGATATCTTTGTTGCCGCAGGCTGCATAGTATTCATGACTTGTGTACATCTTTGGAAGTCTGGAACATAAATAGGCAATTTGAGAAATGCCTCTAATCCTGCCTGGGTCCATACATCTTCAATATGTGGTAGCCCTTGTATTATCGTTTTGAAATCTTGTGACATGATAGGGAAGCAATGATCCCTGTCCATAATTTTTATTGTTGCCATGAAGATGAGATCTGACACTGGTTGGTCATCCCGGAACCAGTGACCTCTTGCTTTTGTAATTGAGTCGAGCGGGAAAAGCTGGACTTCTTCCTCTTGTGTGGCTTCAGAATTGGTAGACGACATCTGCACTCAATATAGAGGGTGAATTAGTGGCCATATTTGATCAGAAATCCTCCTTTATTTCTCTCAAGCTCGATTTTGCTCCGAGTGAATAGTGTCGTCCCTTTCCCGTGGGTGTGAGAAAGGTAATACCTGGATTGTTACATTTTTGGATATTTTTATATTTTCATCTGAAAGGAAAACAGAAAGGTTAGTTCATAGCCGAAGCGGTTATTATTTTGATAGTATTCGTGTTGGTGTATTTACAAGTGCTCTCCTATTTCCAAAGGGAGAATGTGCTTGACTCTTTCGAAATAGAAGAAGATTGTGCCGAATGCTTGGCCTTGTAATGTGGCCCTATCGTGCATACTTTGGATATTGATAGCTCCGCATGTGTGCAATTGGAAGTAGTTGTTTGCTTTATGCCTCCATTCTTGTCTTTCGGTACCCAAATTTGGTTCACTCTTTGGGGATGTATTTCCTTCGGAACCTTCGTGATAAATGTGATTCTTCCCTTATAGTGCGTTTGCTCTATCTGCTTTTGGAATTTCGGTCTTCTTTGAGTTGCAGCGGCAGACTCCTTCTTTCTCCAATAGGTCCTCTTTCTTGGCTGGTGTGCTTGTGGACTATGTTGATGGTGATTGCCCTTATGAGGATGTTCGATCGGCTTTGGAGTACATGCCTTTGGGATCCATATTTGTGTTCGATCCGGTTGTGCAGTTGTCATTTTCTTCGGAACCCAAATGCTCTTGAGTCGAGGTTGACTGTATTGCGCAAAATTCTTAGTCTTCTTATTCGATTGGACACACTGATGTCGATGACTGGTCTGTTGCTGAAGATATGCCTTCTTTTGATCCTTCCTTATCCAAGCTAGTGTAGAAAGTGGAATGGGGTATACTCTCATGGGTGTAGACTTTAATTCCTTCAAAGGAATATTCTCTTTTGTGCATTGTGTGTCACTGGGCTTGATTGCAGGTTCATGTGCACTCTTGTGACTCTCAACACTTAAAGATGGAATGCACACAGAATTCAATGTAGGACTTGAAGAAGAGGTTTCTGAAGTGCTAGGGAGCAGACAATCATGACTTTGTTCATTGGAATGAACTTCTGGCTCTATAATAGCGGCTTTGAGTGGTCGTTCGTCTAGCAGACTAAACACTTCACGAGGTCCTATCCTGGCCGAGATGTATCCTAAAGCCAATTGGATGGTTACCTCATATTCATATATCCAATCTTGCCCTAACACCACATCTTCAAGTAAATCTTGATCCTGGCACACTAAAAGTCTTTGCTCCATAGTATTGTTCCCCATATGCAAAGGTAGAGTGATCTCACCTATGCATTGAGTAACTTTTCCTCCTATTCCAATTAGCTGTGCCTTCGATGGGCGTAATTCCTCTCTAAGTTTCTGAGACAAAGAAATTCTAATACAGCTTATTGCTGCTCCTGTGTCAATAAGAGCATCCACTAAGTGGTACTCTTTCCGTCCTGCTCCCAGATTCAAATAAGGTTGTCTTCCTTGTTGTCCAGAGTTCTCTGTGGCTCTAAAATTAGCCATGGGGATGAGTTCTTCTCCTACTCTATATCTCTCGTCTCTTTCTCTCATCCACTCTTTCCGTTTTTTGATACGTTCTAGTGCTTCCTGTCTAGCTTCTTCTCTTATCCTTTCCTCCTCCATGCGTCTATTCTTGCCTTTGATTAATCGAGCCATTGTTTCCTCTGTCAATGGTTCTAGATATTTTTTTACTCGACATCCACTGATGTAGTTTGGCAATACGTCTCCATCTAAGGTTGCGAGATTGATGGCTCCACTTGTTGATATGCGATTGATGATCAATGGGCCATATCCTCTCTTTTGCAGTTTCTTAGCATGTTGCTTCAAAGTGTATACCAAAACTAAATCTCCTTCCTTCAAATTCTTGTCCTTGATGTGAGCATCAAAGTAGGCTTTTTGTCGCCTTTTAGCAGCATAAATGCCTGCTACTGCTTGTAACCTAGTTTCATGAAGTTTTTCTATTTGGTCCAATTGAGCTGATAGTTCATGTCCCTTCCACTCGTAAGTAGTTGCTACTCTGAGGGTGGGAATTAAGAAATCAATTGGCAAAATAGCATTTTGTCCATATACTAAGTTAAAAGGTGTGGTGCCTATGGCGGTTTTGTAAGCTACTCGAAATGCCCATAAAGCATGATGTAACTGCTTATCCCAATCAGTTCTTCCCGTGTTCACAATTTTTGTGAGAACTGTACACAAAATTTTATTCGAACTCTCCGCTTGTCCATTGGCTTGTGGGTGATAAGGAGCTGATTTCTTATGAATTACCAAGAATTCATTCAGCAAGGCTTCGATGACTTCATTCACAAAATGCGTACCTCTATCACTCACAATTTCTATTGGTAGTCCAAATCTAGTGAAAACATTCTCAAAGAGAAACTTGGCCGTAGTTCTTGCGTCATTTTTCTTGGTTGCTTTCGCTTCAACCCATTTGGTTAGATAGTCCGTGGCTACAATTATATACTCGGCATGGGATCCTTTTGCTGGGGGGCTAATAGGTCCTATGAAATCTATTCCCCATTTCGTGAAAGCTCTTGCACTCATCATGGGTCTAAGTGGCATCTCATCTCTTTTGACTGGATATTTTGTTCGTTGACACGTATCACATCGTTGTACATATGTTGCTGCATCTTGATGTAGAGTTGGCCACCACATTCCTGCAAAGAGAATCATTTTTGCAGTTTTGTCTGCAGAGAAGTGTCCTCCTGCAGCTCCTGTATGCGCCATCTCTAACACAGCCAGATATTCGTCCTCATGGATGCACAATCGTAATTGATTATCTCTTCCACGCTTAAAGAGTTGTTTTCCTATAATGGCATAATCCTTACTCTGTTGTTCTAACGCACGTTTCCTCGCTAATGTAGCTCCTTCTGGGTATTCCTGGGTCTTCAAGAACTTCACCAAAGGTATGCTCCATCTTGGTGCTACAGTAGAGTAGCCTAGAGTAGAGTTCTCTTCTGGATTCTGTTCTTGGCAATTTGGGCAGGCTGATACATAATTATGTGCATCTTTTTGCATGGTAGGCCAATATATGCCTAACCTCTTCAGGGTTTGCCATGTTCCGTTTGCATTTAGATGAGTTTTCCATTGATTTACGTGTGCTTTCTTAAGCCACATTTCCTGTTCATCCTCTTCTATGCATCTCATTAACAATCCACTTGAATCTTGGTGATACAAGCTTCCTGCAATGATATGAAGGTTCTTAGTCTTCCACAGATCCTGGGTTTGATTTGGTGTGATCCCATCTTTAGGTCCATGTGTGAGTATAGGGATCAACTTTTCTGCCCATTGGGGACATCCTTCCAGGTTAAACAGGTAAGTATCTGGCAGATCATCTGGTACCCCTATGGGTGGTTCACCATGGGTCATTCTCGATAAGTGATCTGCTCTTATGTGGGTATTTCCTTTCTTGACAACTACCTCAAAATCAAATTCCATTAGCAATAAAAACCATCGTACTAGTCTTCCTGTATTGCAAGGTTTGTTGACTAGGTACAATAAGGCTTGATGATCAATGAAGAATTTGAATTTGTTTGCCAATAGGTAATGTCTGAACTTCTTTACTGCGTATACCATCCCTAGGCCTTCTCTCTCTGTGGTAGTATAATTGCGTTCTGCTTGATTTAACTGTCTACTGGCATAGGCTATAGGGTGGTCTAGTTTTCCTGTATCTGCAGGTTGAGCTAAGATGCAACCAATGGCAAACTTGGAAGCATCCACATGGATGTGAAATGGTTTATTCCAGTTAGGTACTCGAAGAATTGGTGCTGAACTTAATCGACTCTTTAACTCAGTAAAGGCTTTCTCGCATTCTTCGGTCCAATTGAATTGAGTCAACAAAGCATAAAGAGGTCTAGCAATTATGGCATACATATGTATAAATCTCCGATAGTATCCACAATGTCCCATAAATGCTTGAACTTCTTTAGCAGTTTTCGGTCTAGGTAAATCTAGAATTACTTTAATCTTGTCTTCATCAGTTGAGATTCCGTTTTTAGAGACAATATGTCCTAAAATTTTTCCTTGTCTAACCATGAAGACACATTTTTCTGGATTGAGGCATACCCTATACTGTCGACATTTTGCGAAGATCTTTTCTAGTTCCGGAATGTGCTCTGATCGTATAGCTGAATAAGTGCATAGGTCATCCACGTATACCTCCATGCTTTTCCTCAAAAATTCTTTAAACACATGGCACATCAATCTTTGGAAAGTGGCTGGGGCATTCGTTAAACCAAAAGGCATGACTCTAAAGGCGTAAACTCCCCATTCAGTTGCAAAGGCTGTTTTATGTTGGTCCTCAGGAGCTATGGCTACCTGATTATATCCTGAAAAGCCATCTAAGAAACTATAGACTTCCTTCCCTGCCACTCTTTCCAAAAGATGGTCAGTAATAGGTAAGGGATAACTATCCCTTATGGTGGCTGCATTTACTTTCTTCAAATTTATACACACTCTTAATTTTCCGTTCTTCTTTGGTACCACCACCAAAGGCGACACCCATTCCGTGTGTTCAATCTCGTATATGAATCCAGCATCTAATAATTTGTCTATCTCTTCCTTTATCTTTGCTGAATATACATCATTGTAGGTGTAAGGTCTTTGCTTGGAAGGTTTAGCTTCTGGTGTCATTGGGATCCTATGAGCACATATAGAAGGATCTACTCCTTTCAAGTCCTTATAGGTCCATGCAAAGACATCTCGATATTCACTGATGAGTCGGATTAACTTTTGTTCTTCCTCTAAGGAGACATCCTGTCCTATGAAAGTACATCGTTCTTCTCCTTCTTCTAACGTTACCACTATTTTTTTGGTTTGTTCTTTATTGTCATACGCTATTCCTGGTTGTGCCTCTCTTTTAGGCATTTGAATAGCAATTTTTCTTTCTTCTACTTCATATTTCTTAAAGTGAGCTGGTACTTCAAACTGATCTTCTGGCTTGTTTTCATCATTCTCGGGCTCTTTCTCTATCTCCAGCTCCTCTTCCTGTTTAGGTTCCTGGTCGCTTTCATTAACTGTGATGCTTATTTTTTGAGGTTCATACTTGTGTTCCATTGATTCTGGTTCCATTTCAATGCTCTCGTAGTCCTCTTTCCATTCTCTCTCTATCACTTCTCCTTCTTCGGCTTCTTGAAGGACTACTACAAAGAGACTAACATCGTATCCTTCCTCGTCAATGCATTCATTCATTGTTATCACTTCTTCATTCACGCATACGTCGAGGGTCGCTAAAATCTCCATCCAACCATGAGGTTCGAATTCTTCATCTAAAAAGATTTGAGGCATGTAAGCTGGATCTTGTACAGACCTTGCTACACCTTGCCCTTGCTGCCATCCTTTGCTCCTATCCTCTTCCTTTTGGGCAGTTCGGCAAATCCATAGATGAGTGTCTTCATTCATCCAAGATTGGTCACTCGAACCTATACTATGAATAGATTGATTGTCCTCCTCTTTATGAATTTGATTCCATTGCAGAGGTGGAACATCTAGATAAGCGTATGTGTGGAGGTTTATTCTAGTTGTGGTTCCTTCGTGCTGTAGGTACACAGCATCTTTTCCCCAATCTTGTACAACCTTTAGCTGTCTCATGAAAGGTCTTCCCAATATCATTTCATAATTGCTTGGCCTTTCGAAGTGACATATTGCTAAAGTGTGTTCAAATTCCACTCCACACGTAGTGAATACTACTCGTTCCAATAATCCTAAGGGTCTTTCTGTGTGTCCATCAGCCATTTGAATCTTCATACGGGTTGGTCTTAAAGCTGGTTTTCCCCATTTCTCCCAAATATCTTTGGTAGCAATGCCAACGCCAGCTCCAGAATCTAAAATGGCTTTGGTAGTGTAACCGTTATAGGTAATGGGAAGGCAGGTATTTCCTTCATCTCCCTCACTAAAGTCTCCGACTTTATCAACTGGAATTTTTACTGTGTTTACTTCATCAGCTTCCTTTTTCTTTTCCTCCTTGACTTCCCATTGTTTTATTAATTTTTCTTTCAAATGTGGTTTTGCCTTCAATAATTCCTCGAATGTTAAGGTACAAGGAATCTTTACCTCTCTAAGGCGTTGTATAATCTCCGATGTTTGAGCTGATGGATTCGGTTCTCGTTTCCTCGTTAAGGGAATGCGATACAATTCTGAATTGTGTTCATACTCCCCTGTGTAATTTGGCAATTCATCTATCTCTTCCTCTCCTTGGTTACTGGGATCCCTTCGTGAAATTCCCTCTGAATTTAATTCAGGTATTGAATCCTCTATTTCATTCTCTGCTTTCAACTCTTCAAATGGCGGTTCAATTCTCTCCACATTTTTCCATCTGTCCTCTTGGACTCTTGCCCATAGATCCTTGGGCCATTCCCCTTCTACTTCGGGAACAATCGATCCTTCCCTTCTCTCTATACCACATTCGTGATTCTGTGTCTCAACTACTTCAGGCTTTTCTTGATCATGCATGACTACACATTCTTGGAACTCTCTTTCAGAAATTCGGGTATTGGGTAAAGGCGATGCAGGTTTTTCTAAGGTCTGTTGAGCAACTTCTATCAATTTCTTGCAGATCTCCAACCTTTCTTTTTCTAAGTCACCTCTGGGATATTCTCTCTCATGTTGTTCTATGGTTGGTCCTGCTCTTATTCGTGCTTTGTATGCCTGAATCCACATGGCTAGTTCTTCAGGCATGGGATCTGCTAACACTGATCCTACCTCACCCCATTTATTCTCCTTTTTGTTTTCTTCTTCCACTTGCGGTTCCTTTTTAAGATTGAGTTCGCTCTTTTCCTTTTCCTTCTTTTGCGATAGTTTCTTTTCCTTTATTTTGTTTCTACGATTCTTCCATCTTTGGGTTCTTTTACTTACCACACTTTTCTCAGGTTCTTCTGAGTCTTCAACTCTCTGTGGTGTGGGTATATCCCTTTCTGAGCTACTTTGATTGTCTTCCTTAGTTTTATCAGGGGTCTCTCTAGTTTTGGCTCTTGTGATTGCCTTCAAGGGTATTGTGTACTCTTTATCGCTCCCTGATGACTCAATTACTTCTATCACATTAATTTGCACGTTAGAAGTAACTTTGTTGGGATTCTTAGGACAATCCCTGAAAAGGTGTTCTTTACCACAATCACTACAGTAGCCTTCCCAGACACGTTGTGGTGGTGGTGGGTTTGGCAGTGTACATTCTCTAATGTAGTGATCACCTCCACATCTGTAACATGGTCCTCTGGGTATCGGCGGTCTATTCATGGGTCGAGGTGGCATGGTTGCTCTAGGAGCTGTGTACATAAGCGGGACATAATCCTGCTCGTATCCGTATGAACTATCCGATACTTCTACGCCATAGGTATAAGGTTCATACCATTGTCCATATTCTGTCATAGGGCTGTCATAATTTGAATGTGCTCCTTGACTAGGGTCGTAAGATGAGTCATATGGCTCATTACTCGTCAAAGGTGTGACTGGGACTATTGCTCTCTCTAGATTTTCTTCCGGTTGAGCCATTTTAACCGGGACAACGTTCTGAGGATGGGGCGGTTGTTGTCCTAGCACCGGCTGAGGTTGAGTGTATCCTTGATACGCGTATGGTCGTGGCACTGGTGCCTGCTGTTGGTAAGCTGGATACCTAAAGACTTCACCTCCCTGATCTCTCTGGGGGTATCCGTAAGGTCTCATATATGGTTGTGCTGGTCTAGCCTGCCTATTGTAAGGGCAGTTTTCTGTGATATGGTTTGTATACCTTTGCTCTATGCTGCAGTATTGTAAAGGTCCTGGGACAGGTGGTCTGTGATACCCATAAGCAGGTGGTGGGACTACTCCCCTGGTACACAAGTGAGAAGGATGATCACCTCCACACTGCATACATTTTCTAAGCATGGGCACTCTCATAGGGTTATTGGGGTAGTTCCTTTGTCCTTGCACGTTCAACTTCTTAGCTAGCAAATCAGCTATCTCCTCTATGTTGTTTTTAGGGATTGATGTGTTACTAGTCGAATCTTCACTCTTCAAACCGCTTGGCGGTATTTTTAGGTCTTCTGCTAGGTTGTCCTCTAGGTCTATACATTCCTTCATGCACTCTTGCAAAGTTTGAACTCTCTTTACATATACCAATGATCTCAAAGATCCGTTCAATAATCCTTCCAAAAATAAAGACACCATTTTATTTTGGGTAGGTCTTTCTTCCACTGGGCATCTGTCCACATACTGCTTGAATCTTCTTGCAGCCAATCTCACGGATTCGGTAGGGGCTTGTTTAAAGCTATGAATCAATGAGGATGAATTGTTTTTAATTCCAGACTTAGCGAATTCCTCAATCATTTCTTGGTAGACTTGCTCCATGTTTTGAAAATTGTTAGGGTCCAATGGTTGAAACCATGCTAATGCAGTGTCTGTCAATGTGAGACCGAAGGACTCATATTGGATCAGGAAGTCTTCTACCTGTTCGGCTCTGATTACTTGTTTGAATTCCGCTATGTGGTTGTAGGGTTCACTAGAACCATCATAGTGATTTCTCATGCATTTGGCAACTTGAATTGGTCTTAATCTTCTTCCTGCTTCAGGTGGTCTAGGCATTACAGGGTAAATTGGTCTTCCTATAGGTATGCCTGGTCCTCGTACTACCTGTGGTCTGACTGGAGCATGCACTCCATGTCTTGGGTCAATCGTTGGTTGAGGTCGGTAATTAGGGTTATTTGCAGGCATTGCAAACTGCACATGTGGTCTGACCGGAATTTGAGTTTGATGTGTTTGTTGTGTTTGTTGCGTTTGTTGCGTTTGGCCCGACGGTTGATATGAATCATTCTGGGATGTTCCATGTGGGTTTCTTGAAGTAGTGGCTTGGTCCCTAGGGGGAAACACTGGAATATTTTGATACTTCAACTCAGCTCTTTCTACTTCTGACAAGGGCCAATATCTTCTCTGATTTTTATCCAGATATGTGATGATAGTGGGGAAATCAGGGTCCTGTAACTCATAGATGGTGACAGGATTAGGGGCAGCTTCCCATATAGAGGAATGGGCTCTAAGCAGATGCTCCATCCCATTGATCAAATACACATCTATTAGAGTGTCATCTTGGGGAATCAGGTCTCCTCTCCATACCCTAGCTATAGAAGATCTCCCTCTAGGTGTAGACACTTGCTCTACGTTCCCTCCTCCATTTAAGTTTGAAGCATTAGTTTCTTCACCAATTTCATTGATGTTTTCGGGGTGCTCCGTGACAACATACTGGATATCCCTTTTGTCCATGTAAAATCCTCCTACGTACTTGACTGCTGGTCTAGGCACTATGTAAGCCTCTGAGGCCTTCCTTAGTCTAGCCACTGATCTGTTTAGACCATCCAAATAAATAGGAATTTCATTTTGATTGGTGTTCACATACTCCAAGGAGGTTCTGTACTCTCCTTCAATGATTGACATCATGCCAATCATGGGCACTGTGTTTTGCATGTCCTCGGAAGCCATGGGAATTTCTTCCTCTGACTCACTAGAGGCCTCGGTATAATGTGAACGATTACTTGGCTCTGCTACACTCCCTACAGAAGATATTACACTTCTTCGGCTTCCTAGGGTTCTTCCGGATCTCAGGTTCATCCACTTAAAAACTCAAATCAGCCCTTGCTAACCTCTGGCTTCTAGAACTCCAAGCTATGTTTTAAAATTCTAGGAAAAATTAGGCTGGAAAAAGACAGAAGCAACAATTTCAACTCACGATACTTGGTTCCCAAAGTCCACGATACACGATCTCTGGACCAAAAATGATCTCTGGACTACACGATACACGATATCTGAGTCCGAAACGATACTCGACACTTGATTCCAGACGATACTTGAATGACGATACTTGCCCAGAACGATACACGATATCTGACATAAAACGATACACGATACTTGATTCCAGACGATACTCGAATGACGATACTTGCCCAGAACGATACACGATATCTGACATAAAACGATACACGATACTTGATTCCAGACGATACTCGAATGACGATACTTGCCCAGAACGATACACGATATCTGACATAAAACGATACACGATACTTATTAGGTATCGCGATCGTTGCAGACTGAACGATACCGATACTTGAAATGAAACGATACCGATACTACTCCAGACAAACGATACTTAGCACAAAGCGATACACGATATCTGACTAACCCGATACTGACTCAAACGATACACGATACTCGTGAAGTATCGCGATCTCTGACTCAAACGATACACGATACTCGTGAAGTATCGCGATCTCTGAATCAAACGATACCGATCGCTGGGAAATATCGCGATACTCGACCACAGGAGATCACGATACTTGTGAAGTATCGCGATACTCAACCGCGGGAGCAAAACGATACTTGACCCATTCTCAATTTTTAACTAAGATTTTTCAAGTTTTGGTTTGATGCAACTGTTTTATATGTTCTCTTACCCCTTCTCCCCTCTCTGTATCAATTAAATCACCTCCTTTCACCTTTGAAATCCCCCAAACGATACCTAACGCAGATCGTTTTTTCCTTCTTAAGTTGACTTGCTGAAAAATTTTTGATCAAATGGGTGGTTTAGCTTACCTTGGTAGCTTCTATGATCCCCTGGTCACTTCCCCTAACTCTATGTAGCCCCAGATTGCCTGCTTGCTCACAAACGATCTCTGCTATCTGCGCGATACTCGACACAGGAACACGCGATACTTGTTCACACAAGTGATTTGCAAAATGAAGTTTTTTGGCTTTTATACTTGGTTTTTTCCTATCTACTGAAAATGAAACAAAAAGACAAGAGGTGAAGGCTACTCTAATCTACTCCCTTACTCCTCCTACTCTACTTCTTCTACTCGCTTTCCTAAACTAACAACTCACTACACACACTCCAAGAATGAGAAGTAGCAAGTGCGGTTGAAATTGACTTACCAAAGAAGAGAAATTTTCCACTCCTCCTCTCGCTTCAACTCAAAAAGCTACTTACCATCACACGAATGTCTCGGTTTGATTCGTTACTCCCCGGCAACGGCGCCAAAAAGTGTGTTGACCTAAGCTTCAACTTAGGGACTTGCGGCGACAGAGACTATACCTCCATCTCCTCTCAAGTGCATATAGTGGGGATACACGCTTTTAAATATCAATCCAAAGAGTATACAAACCTAGCCGAGTGTATGAGGACATGCAATCGTGTAATGGTCAATGCAAGTGGATAACTCAAGAATGCAAGCAAGACTAATACTTATCCAAACGAGCTTCAACTGTTGGTTATGGCGAAACGATACTTGGTGCAGCAGCCGTCAGTATTTTGGACTTTTCTCCCAGCTCCGAACTCCAAATATAGCGAATAGCATATGCGTTTCGAAGCTCTCGAGAAGACGCATCCAATGGCAGTGGTTTCACTCAATTCTGACGCTCCTACTTCAAGTTATGGGCAAAATACTGAGTCGCGGGAAATCTTTCCTACACTTCAGCACTTCCTACACCTCGCACACACATTACCTCCAGCAAATAATCACTCTCATGGATAGACAACACTCACAAGCACTCTTTCCAAGCAATACACATGCATACAAGCTCACGAAGAAGAAGATACAGAGTGAAGAAGACACAAATTCGAAAATCTGAGCTCTCTATTCTCACAATGGCAAAAAGTTCTTACAATGAGTCAGATTTTGACTTATATACTAGTGCCCTAAAATTGGTCCTTTCACATTAGTGACCGGCACTTTTATTCTCTAAGAGCTAATTTCCTACTATTTTACATGGATAAGCTTCTATTCCTCTATGGGAATGCATCTAGAGGACTCCTCTAGTGCCTTTACAAGGGAAATATGTTACAAAAATGAATATGTTACAAAAATCTCTGGTCCAAATCGGAAAAATTTTGGGGCCCGTCTTTTTCTCTGCTTTGTGCGCTCTTTGGCTCTGCAACATAAGTCCTTGAGTGCTCTAACTACTACCAACAATTGGAAGAGCGCAATGGTGCCTTCCAAGCAGAGATGCAGAGATTACAAGAGTGAGTCACTGCTCTAGAAGCCAAAAACCAAACACTCCTAGTAGAATACACCACCTTACAATGGGCTTACTCGGAATTGGAGTCCAAGATGTCTACCATGGATGCTCAAGGAGTCAAAGAATTGGAAAACGTGCTCCAAGTGTAGACTCTCACCAATGCTAAATTACGACGAGATCTAGGTCTACTACGGAAGCACACAATTGTGGCATTAGAAGAGAACAAGAGATTAAAATAGCAAAACCAAGAAAATCTTGAAGCGGCTATGGAAAGGACCACTGACATTGAGATTAGTCCTACAAAGCATTTTGCAATCCCATCGGAAGACATAAGGATACTTCTTGAAGAGCATGCCAACTTTTTGGAGTCATATGAAAAGCTAGAGTCTCAATGTGCTGATCTCAAGTAGCAGCTAGCCAATGTCAACACATCTCAATCATAGACGGCCATTCTCCCTCAACCTAAAGAGGAACTAGAACCCTTAAGGAAATAGATCAAAAAATTGCAAGCACGCCTACTACCTTATGAAAGGCCACCCTCTTCAATCGAAGAACCAAAACCCAAAATAATGGTGGAGATTCTAGTTGAAGAGAGTTTTGACGAACCATATGAGCCGATGCCAGTACTAGACGGGTGGGTCACTGAAGAGGGACGAGACACCTTTGAGATAGAAGTTCCAGATTGGCTCAAGAGAGTAGAGCAAATAGGACAAATCCATGATGATAGAGTGGCCGTGCAAATCAAGTCCCTTTCCAATCTAGAAGAAATAGTTCTTAGGTCCTATTTTTCGGAACCTCTCCCATCAATGGCTGATTACCACATCCGAAATGCAATATAAGACTTACTTTGTATTGTTAACTGACTATAATGTAGATATTAAATGGCATACAGGGAAAGAGCCCACATTCGCCACTCAGTTTGAGCATGATGACCTACCAGCAGAGGCACGAGCAGGCTTGATTTTTCAACCTAATTGGTGTAAGCGACTGCTAACAGACTGCCCAAAAATGATGCACACATGGGCAAGCATGCCACTCTATATTAAATATAACCCATGTTACTACCTCGTGGTCCCTCGCAGGTCCTCACAAGCTTTTGACATCAAAGTCCACAACAACAAAGGGTGCTCTAATTGGATTAATTACCCATACTTTGCTGCACCTAGAGGGCCACCCACTATGGCTTATATGATCTCCACCATACACCACTGGTCTACACAGTTAAAAGATGTAACAGATGTTGCTGCACAAATGCATATGAAGATCTTTGAGCTCATGATGGTGGTATTCAAGACCTTTCGAAAGATTCAAGCTCCATACATTTCAACCCCTGGATTTTTTGAAGGCAATTGAGATTTAGTATATGACATGAGCCAAACCCCCTCAGTCAACACGGTATATGCATGGCATGCACGAATCAAGTATCTACCTTCTTGCTACAAGTAGACTTTTGAAGAAATGTTCTCTACCAGCTTTTGAGAATATCATTCCAAAATTGTCATTCCCAGACCAACACATTTGTTACATCTCTTTGTGATGAAACATGCCATACATACAGGTCAGTTATGCTTGCCACATCTAGACATTCCAAGTCCAATTAATTGGGATCAGATGATGATAGACTTGGCACGAGGACTATGTTACTGTTAGTGTCCATGTGAAAGGCCAAATGGCCATTGGACACTTCTTTGTATATGTTCTTTAATAAAACATATAGTGGCATGGTCAATCACGGACTGTAAGTTTGACCGCATTTGTAAGACCTAAGAAGTCTGTCTTCATGCTCCCTATGTACTGTGTTTTTTGTGTATCCTGCAGCCTGTGTGCAGAGTACTGTGTGCGGCCTTAGGAGCTCGGTTTTCTACTACAAGCGTATCGTCGTGGAGCTCTCAAGAAGGAGAGCACACTGTGGTGCATTGCCATCGAAATACTTCACTGGTATCAGAGCAATTCGAGGCAAAATCTTTGTTCCTTTTGTGCGAGTGAAGCGAGCAAACCCCCCCCCCCCCCCCAAGGCTTTCTCCAAGGCTTACAACTAAGGTGGGGACCAAGGCATAGACCTTGGCATACCTTGTCATCCGCGTCACCAAAGTCACCGTTGGCACCATTGGCTGCGCGCGAGGGAGGACCTCAACGATCAAGGAATATAGAGGTTCCCGGTACTTCTCGGGAGGTCACCCATCCCAGTACTGTTCCCCCCAGAGCTCGCTTAACCGTGCCAATCTCTTGCCACTAAAGCTACACTCTTGTGGTATCTGAAGAAGGGGAAAGACTAATGTTGACATTACCTTGAACATGTTTTGGTCCCTCAAAGCTTCATCCTTTGCTTTCAAAGCCTATTTTGGAAGCATTTTTGGGGTGTCTTTTGGAGCCATTTCTGAGTACTTCTGCACATAGTTCTCTTCACACAGGTCCAAGAACATCAAGAAGAGTGTTCTTTGTACTTCTCCGACAATAAATATCAAACTTTGGGGCTGTTTTAAGCCACACTCGTAAAACTACAAGTTTCTTGAAAGGTTTCAGTTTTGGTGGGAGCAGCTGTTGCAAAATTTATGCAGGTTTTTTGAGCCTAAAACATCAGAGTTGACAGACACTTGCAGGTGTTATTGGCTAGTTTTTGGGCTGTGTATTCAGCCTTTTAGTGTTACTTTACTGCATATATTGAGCACATACACACCATGTATGCTTCTCTGGATACTGTTTATGTATGTCCATGTGGTCATTGATATAACGGTTACGTTCTTTGCATAAAGCCTTTTATGTTTGATAAGAGGGTCGTGGTGAGGTTTTCTTAACTGGGAGACACCCAGATGTTGGGGTCTCTTCGGTGATGCAGGTGGAAGACTTACCTAGCCTCGCCATAGGAGATGTATGATAGTTGTTCATAGGTGCTCGATAAGCCTAGTTGGCTTCTGTTGGGTAACTGGTTATATGTAGTGGAGTCAGTGATTCACTATGCAGGAAAACATGTCAGTACTTGCAGTTTTATGATATTTTGACACTGGTCATATGCTCATTTTGCAGAGGATACTCTGGCAAAATTTTTTGAGATTTTTTGGTTTAGTCAACTATATAGTGGTTGATTTACTCCTTGATACACTTATTTGTTGGTGTTTGGACTCTTCTAGCTCCATTATCATTATATTCAGTTCTCTACCATCATGGCATCAGAGGTCTCAGGCACATCGGGTGGATCACGGTCTAGTGCTAGTGTTCCGAGGAGGAGCTATAACTTGCAGGGCAAAGACCATTTTGAGATCCGAAAATTTGATGGCACAAACTTTGCTCTATGGAAGAATCAGATTAAAGATGTGCTAATTCAAAGGAGGCAATGCAAGCCAGTAAATGTGATTTCAAAGAAGCCTGGTGACATGGATGAAGATGATTGGGATGAGTTAGATGAGATGGCCAGGTCTACCATTCTCTTGCACCTGGCAGATAATGTTTACTTTACGTATCTGATGAGAAAATTATATGAACTTCGCATGAAGGACACAGATAGTGTTGCTGCTCATCTAAATGAGTTTGATGCTATATTCTCCCAGTTATAGGCTCAGAAAATGGATATGTATAATGAGATGAAAGCAATATTGCTGTTATGCACCCTGCCATCATCATGGGATACGTTCTGCATAGATATTAGCAATAGTGCACCTGGTGGTAAACTCGTCTATGATGACATATGTGGAGCACTCTTGAGTGAGGAGATTTGTAGAAAATCTATGGTTCGCACTCAGAGTGGAGATGCATATAATGTTCGTGATTCTTACCAAGGAAAGAATCAGCAACGTGGCAGTAGCAAGAACAAGGAAAAGAATGGTCAACAGAATAAGAGTAGAAGTAAATAAAGGAAGAGGGATATGAATGCCATTATTGTCATAAGAAAGGACATATGAAGAAAGACTGTTATGCATTAAAGAATGCTAAAGGTAAAGGACATAATGTTGATGGGCATGTTAAACAGATACTTGCACCATCTACTTCGACTGTGAAGATTGACGAAATTAATGCTATTTTTGATGATGTTGATGTGCTAACACTTGATAATACTGTGCCAACTGAGGCACTTATGGCTGATTCTCTTTCCCACACCTGGTTGCTAGATTCTGGTGCTTCTTTCCATGTGACACCACACAAAGAATGGTTCTCTAATTATGTAGAAAAGTCTCTTGGTACCGTGAGACTTGGTGATTCTTACTAGTGTGATGTTGTGGGGATTGGAGATGTGATTGTGCAGTTCATTGATGGTTCAAAATTTACTATGCATAATGTACGCCATGTACCTCAATTATCATGCAATTTGATGTCAGATGGTCAACTTGATGACCTTGGTTACAAGGTAGTCTTCTATGCTTAGTCCTTTCGTATATCAAAGGGCAATATGGTTATTGCAAAATGAAGCAAAGTTGGCTCATCTTATCCTTTATTTGTATCACAGAAAGAACACTTGTTAGCTGTTACTGAACAGCCTATGGCTTGTATTTGGCATGGTCATTTGGGCCATATATCTCGTAGTGGAATGGAAAATCTTTCTCGTTCTGTCTACTTACCTGTGTTATCTTTCTTTGATTTTTCATTTTGTGAGCATTGTCAATATGGAAAGCAAACCAAAAATGTCCATAGAATGCACATTGACTCCTCAATTCAGCCTTTAGATCTCATCCATAAAGATGTGTGTGGTCCTATGCCCACTAGGTCCTTAGGTGGTTCTCTTTACTTTGTCACTTTCATAGATGATGCTACTAGAAAAGTCTGGGTATATCCTATCAAATCAAAGGATGAGGTATTCCCTACTTTCAGAAAATGGCTTGCTTCAGTTGAGACTGAAAAAGGAACTAAACTTAAGGCTTTACGTTTAGATAATGGGGGTGATTATACCTTGTTGGAGCAAGTCTATGACAAGCCTAAGTATTGGCTTGAGTCCCACAAAGTCATAGAAGAAGCCTTAGAATGGAGACAATGTAAAGCTCACTTGTGAACTACCTCTTGTAACTTTTGAAGAGTTTACTTAATGTAAAAGTGAGAGAATCTTAAGTGGTTGAGTCCACTTGATCAAAAAGGGAACGAGGAGCCACGAATTTGTGCTTTGTGGTAGGTAGAGAATCAAATCAATCACTAATTGATTGGAGAGTGATTGAGGGAAGTTAGCCTCCCAAGATCAACTATAAATACATGGTAGTTTTAGTCGTGGTTAGAGAGACCTATGTGAAGACCTCCAAGATCTGAGATTTATGCCATATCAAGGTGTGATTCCAAGGCACACATATGTATCAGTAAGTCCATTGTATTGTACAATCAATATACTTCCATTTTCATGATCATTTGAGTTCATATTTCCATGTTCTTGTGAAGTGTACTACTCACTGCCATATCTCTCAGTTTTCTCAGTCAGATTGCAGAGATGGTTTCTCTGAGCTTGGTGCATCATTTTCAATGATTTAAATTGGAAAAGTTAGTTCTATAAGTCTACTATATGCTCACCAATTTTCATTTCATTTAAGTATTGCAATCTTCAGTTATGTTCAATTGAAGTCAACCCTGTCTGTTCATTTTCACTTCTCTGTCAGGTACCTGACTTTTTTACTCATCTTGTCAGAGCTATTTCTCAGTGTGTACTTACCCAAATTCAATGATTTAAAGCTTTGTGGATTCAGCATACTGTCTACTATAAGCATAAAAATTTTCATAATCATTGAATTCTTAAATCTGAAGTTATGTTTATTTTGCTGCTCACTGGTCTCATTACTTTAGCAGCTCGTGAAAATCGGGATGATGTCATCACTTGTTAAACATCATTCTCAGTGTGTGGTTCATTATTCTTTATGAGATTACTCTTGAAAGTTAGCTCTTTAAGTTAACTAGACTTTCCCAAGAGGAATTAAGCTAGTTGCTGCTGTGTTCAGAGAATTATGCAAAACACTAGACAGGTGTATGAACCAAAATAGCAAGTTCTTCACCTCTGAGCTAACTCCAAATTATCTGTTTTGATCTATCTTTTTGAGAGTGATCTTCCAAGGTACATAGGGTATCTAATACATCCATTGGCAAGCTAAAAGGGCCCACCACATACTCTTGGAGTTCATTCGGCTGGTGTAGATCAAGGATTTTGCAACACCTCTTCATCTTCAAGCACATACCTATCCATCTCTTCATAGTGGTATCAGAGCAAGGTTGGACAACATGGCAGATGGATTTCCTTCATCAATCGACAAATTGGACAGAGGTAACTACTCAGCTTGGTCATTAAGAATGGAAGATTATCTCCAAGGTAGAAGTTTATATGGTTATGTGGCTGGAGATAAAGTTATGCCAAGTTTCAAGAGCAAGAGTCAACCAACACAAGAAGAACAAGAAAGATTGAGCACATGGTGCTCCAAGGATGCACTTGCAAGGTCTTATCTCCTCAAATCTATCTCAGATTTTTTGTTGCCTCACAGTAGAAGTTTTAAGACATCTCAGGAAGTGTGGGATGCACTTGAAGCTTACTTCTCTTCAACTACCAAAGCTAGGAAGCATCAACTATGGCTAGATTTCACAACTCTCAAGAAGGCTCCCAAACAAAATATGACTGATTTTGTCACAAATCTCAAGGACATAGCAGATCAGTTGGGAAGCATTGGAGAGGTAATAGATGAAGAGCAAATTGTAAGGCAGGTCATCAATGGCTTGAAGGCAGATGACAAGTGGGAAGCATTCACCACAGCTATGGATTTGTACATGGACATGCATGCACCTGATTTCAATACACTCATTGGACAACTACTTACTCAAGAGGCAAAGCTTATAAAAAATGGAGAAAACTCTAAAGGTAATCAATCTTCAGCTTTATACACTGATAAAAGCAAGTCCAAAGATAGCAAAGGAAAGGCAAAGAAAGTGGATGATGAAGCAGGTACATATTAAGCTAACTATGCAGGTAGAGGAAGACATGGCAGAGGTAGAGGAAGAGGAGGTAGAAAAGGCAGGAGGAGATCCCAAGACTCCAACTCATGTTCTATTTGTGGATTAACTAATCATACAACTGAAAATTGCTTTAGGAATTCTAGGTATCAAAGAGGTAGAGGATACAATAGAGGAAGTTATGGCTACTCAAGAGGAAGGTTCAACAATTATCATGGCAACTACAACAACTACAATCATTCAAACTATCAAGGAGGCTACAAAGGAAGGAGAGACTTCAATAACTACACAGAAGACTCAAACAAAGAGGATTCATTATTGATCATGAACATGGCTATGCCACAAGGTAAATCTGATGAGCATGTTTTCTACATAGATTCAGGTTGTTCAAATCATGTGGCAGGAAATGTGGCACTCCTATCAAATTTAGAAGATCTAAGGAATAAGCATGAGGTACAAACAGGAGATGACACAAGATATCCTGTGGACTAAATAGGCAATGTCAAAGCACCTGATGGAAACATCAACCTACTTAGTAAGGTACTCTATGTCCCTACCATTACAAAGAATTTGATAAGTATTGGGCAGATAGTAGAGAAAGGGTTGCAAGTCAGGTTCACAAAAGCAGGAGCATTTGTTGAAGATCCAAGTCAAGGATTTAGAAGAATTGCAAAAGGTGAAAAGACAAGTAGATTGTTCACATTTGAATTACAAGACACTAGAAACATTGCTCTCTTTAGTTATGGTAGTCAGACACTCACAGAATTGGAAGTATGGCACAAAAGGTTAGCACATATTGGTGAAATGTCATTAAAGCAAATTTGCAGGGACCAAAGTGTACTTGGACTCCATAATTTGTCAAAACAACATATGATTTATAAGTGTAGTACATGTCAATTTGGAAAGTCTCACAGGTTACCATTCATGAAGAAAGGTTATATGCATGGAGATCTCTTGGAGTTGGTTCATACAGATGTATGGGGACCTAGCAAGGAAGCTTCAATATCTGGATCAAGGTATTATGTCTCCTTTATTGATGATTGCAGCAGATGGACTATCCTATTCTTTATGAAACACAAAGATGAAGTTTTTTCATGTTTCAAAAGATATTTGGCTCTTGTGGAGAATCAAACAGGTAAATCACTAAAAAGGCTAAGGTCAGATGGAGGGGGAGAATACTTCTCCCATGATTTTGATTCTTTTCTGCAAGAAAGAGGAATCAAAAGAAAGGTAACTACAAGGTACACTCCTGAGCAAAATGGAGTGGCAGAAAGGAGGAATAGGACAATTGTTGAAGCTGCAAGGTCCATGTTAAATGAAAAGCATTTGCATAATTATCCATGGGTTGAGGCTGTATCAACAGCCGCTTACTTGATTAACAAGTTGCCTTCAAAATCCCTTGATGGGATGACTCCATATGAGGCTTGGAATGGAAGAAGACCAAGCTTAGATCATTGTAAAATTTTTGGATGTATTGCTTTTGCTCATGTTCCTTCACAGGTTAGAGGCAAGATGGATCCAAAGGTAGAAAGGTGTGTATTTATTGGATATGACAACAATCAAAAGGGTTACAGGTTATACAACCCTACCAACAAAGGATTCTTGGTAAGCAGAGATGTAGTTTTTTATGAAAACAATTCATGGTAGGAAGATTCATGCAGGAAGGTCAATTTACCATATGATCTTGAAGAAGTTTTTGCAAAGCTTGGTAGAGAACAACCAAAGATTGAAGAACAAGACACCTCAAAGGATGATGAAGAATCTCAGATGGAAAAGATCAAAGCATGGAAGTCTAAAGGTAAAGCAAAATTGCACGAACTTGGACATGAGGTAGAATCATCACATCATGGCCTAAGAAGATCTATGAGGGAAAAGAAAAAACCAGAAAGGTATGGGTTTGACACCTCATAAGTAACTAAACATTCTATCTACATAGCACAGGACATGAACCAAGAGGATCCATCATCATTTGAAGAGGCCAAAGAAAAAACAGAATGGAAGCATGCAATGAAGGAAGAGATTGAAGCACTTGAGGAAAACAACACTTGGGATTTGGTGCCCAAGACTTCATCCATGAAGGTAATAGGCTCAAGATGGGTCTATAAACTCAAGAAGAATTCTGATGGTTCCATTAACAGGTATAAGGCAAGGCTTGTAGCAAAAGGCTTTGCACAAACTCAAGGAATTGATTATGAGGAGACCTTCTCTCCTGTGGCAAAGATGCCTACTATTAGGGTTTTGCTTAGTATTGCCTCTTCCAAGAATTGGAAGATACTTCAACTAGATGTAAAGAATGCATTCTTGAATGGTTGGATAACAGAAGAGGTATATATGGCACAACCACCTGGTTTTGAGAATCAAGTTTATCCTGATTATGTGTGTAAACTTAACAAAGCATTGTATGGTCTCAAGCAAGCTCCAAGAGCTTGGAATTTCAAGCTTGTTTCATTCTTGCAGGACAAAGGATTTCAACCAAGCAAGGCATATCCTTCACTCTTTATTAAAAAGAGTAATTCTGAGGTCATCTACTTATGTGTATATGTAGATGATATTATATTGGCAGGAAATGATGCAGATGGTATGAAGAAGATCAAAGATCAGATGAGAGAAGAGTTCAAGATAAGTGATTTGGGTTCACTTACCTACTTCCTAGGTTTGGAAGTTGTCTACAAAGATCATGGTTTGTTTCTCACTCAAAGAAAGTACATTAAGGACATGTTGGCAAAATTCAAGATGCAAGATTGTAAGATTGCAGGTACTCCAATGGAGGTCAATCACAAATTGAGCTCACATGAAGGTGAACGCATAGAGGACATCACATCATATCAAAGTCTAGTGGGTGTCTCAACTATGCCACATTGACAAGAGTAGATATATCTTACAGTGTGAGTGTGCTAAGTCAATTTATGCACACACCAAGGAAACCACATATGGATGCTACCAAAAGGATTCTCAAGTATCTCAAAGGAACCATATGTAAGACAATAGTTACGCAATATAACACAGGAGCAATAGCAGAGAAGATAACAGATATAGGAGAATCTCAACAATTTTCTACTAGCAGCAAGTACAAAGATGATGGCGTTGTCCACCCGTGCGCTCTCAAGGTAGAGCTTAAATGGTGATCTAGACAACTCTAGATAGGGAGATACAAGGTAGAGGTATGCTGGCTCAACTCAATGTCTTAGGTAGTGTAGAAGTCATGTATATATAGGATCATGGGTGGCCTGCCATGGACGGCTATACATGGGCGGTAGGGCGTGGGCGGCCACCGCCCGCGTAATTGCCATACACGGCTTAGACTGGTTGAACCGACCTAACAAATATAAATGATTTCTGACTCCGACAGGGAATATTCCATGGAATATTCCCTTTACCGTCGCGCCGGGGGCGCTGCCCCCGGACCCCCACCAGGGGGCCCGCTGGCCCCCTGGGACCCCCCAGCCAGGGGGCCCGCTGGCCCCCTTGGACCCCCCAGCCGGGGCTGCTCACCGCTGCCCCGGACCCCACAATTGGGGACCCTGGTAACTCCCTTTCCTTATAATATCTTACATGGTCCAATATGACCTTCATCCAACATTCAAGTTGGGATTCCCATCAATTGGGTAATGCACGCTTGGCTTCTCCTCATAAAGGGGGCCTTACAAAATGTGCCTACAATCATGAGGGGTAGACATTGATCATACTCTAACACCATAAATGAAGGAATTTATTATCCTTATGTATCTAATTTAGGTTTGAAGCTATTTTCTGATGCAGATTGGGCTGGCTCCAAAGAAGATAGAAGGAGCACTTTAGGTTATCTTACCTTTGCAGGTTCAAAGCTTATTTCATGGTCATCCAAGAAGCAACCCACAGTTGCTCTCTCTTCCACTGAAGCTGAATATAGAGGTCTTGCCATAGCTACACAAGAAGCTATGTGGATGAAGACATTATTCAAAGATCTTGGATTGGAGTTTGGAACTCCAACTATTTATGGTGACAATATGAGTTCTATTCATTTGGATGTTTACCCTATTTTTCATGCAAGGACTAAACATATTGAAGTTAATTATCACTATGTAAGAGAGAAGGTTCTAAGCAAAGAGATTCAAATATCATATGTGTCCACTCATCAACAATGCGCATATATTCTAACCAAAGCATTGGATGGTACAAAGCTTTGCAAATTCAAGGCTATGATTGGTTTACAGGTAATCTTGGAAGATTGAAGACCTCAAGCATACTTGGCTTGAGTGGGAGCTGTTGGAGAAAGTCTATGACAAGCTCAAGTATTGGATTGAGTCCCACAAAGTCATAGAAGAAGCCTTAAAATGAAGACAATGTAAAGTTCACTTGTGAACTACCTCTTGTAACTTTTGAAGAGTTTACTTAATGTAAAAGTGAGAGAATCTTAAGTGGTTGAGTCCACTTGATCAAAAAGGGAAAGAGGAGCCACAAATTTGTGATTTGTGGTAGGTAGAGAATCAAATCAATCACTAATTGATTGGAGAGTGATTGAGGGAAGCTAGCCTCCCAAGATCAACTATAAATACATGGTAGTTTTATTCGTGGTTAGAGAGACCTATGTGAAGACCTCCAAGAGTTGAGCTTTATGCCATATCAAGGTGTGATTCCAAGGCACACATATGTATCAGTAAGTCCATTGTATTGTAAAATCAATATAATTTCATTTTCATGATCATTAGAGTTCATATTTCCATGTTCTTGTGAAGTGTACTACTCACTACCATATCTCTCAGTTTTCTCAGTCAGATTGCAGAGATGGTTTCTCTGAGCTTGGTGCATCATTTTCAGTGATTTAACTTGGTAAAGTTAGCTCTATATGTCTACTATATAATCATCAATTTTCATTTCATTTGGGTATTGAAATCTTCAGTTACGTTTAGTTGAAGTCACCCTTGAAGTCAACCCTATCTGTTCATTTTCACTTCTCTGTCAGGTACCTGACTTTTTTACTCATCTTGTCAGAGCTATTTCTCAGTGTGTACTTACTCAACTTCAATGATTTAAAGCTTGTTGGATTTAGAATAATATCTAGTATAATCATACAAATTTTCATTATCATTGGATTCTTCAATCTGGAGTTATGTTTATTTTCTGCTCACTGGTCTCATTACTGTAGCAACCCGTGAAAATTGGGATGATGTCATCACTTGTTAAACATCATTCTCAGTGTGTGGTTCATTATTTTTGATGAGATTACTCTTGAAAGTTATCTCTGTAAGTTAACTAGACTTCCCCAAGAGGAATTAAGCTAATTGCTACTGTGTTCAGAGAATTATGCAAAACACTGGACAGGTGTATGTACCAAAATAGCAAGTTCTTCACCTCTGAGCTAACTCCAAATTATCTGTTTTGATCTATCTTTTTGAGAGTGATCTTCCAAGGTACATAGGGTGTCTAATACATCCATTGGCAAGCTAAAAGGTCCCACTACATACTCCTAGAGTTCATTTGGCTAGTGTAGATCAAGGCTTTTGCAACACCTCTTCATCTTCAAGCACATACGTATCCATCTCTTCACATACCTCACATGAATTCAGCCTTTTCTATCAGCCTAGAGGGATTCATAGAGAGTTTACAACTCCTTATACCCTAGTACAGAATGCTGTAGCTGAGAGGATGAATAGAACTATTCAAGATAGAGTAGTCTCTATGTTGCATCATGCAAACCTCTCACAAGGCTTTTGGGTAGAAGCAGTATTGATTGCAGTTCATGTGATTAACCTTTCACCTAGTACCACCAAAGGTCTGAAAGTGGCACAAGAGTTGTGGACAGGGAAACCACCATATTATGATCATCTTCGAGTTTTTGGGTGTGAAGCATATGTTCATATACCCAAGAATCTTAGACAAAAGTTGGACCATAAGTCAAAGAAATGCATTTTTCTTGGATATGATCAAGAAGGACAATTTGGATATCACTTATGGGATCCTGAAACATGGACAGTGATTAGAAGTAGTGATGTCATTTTCAATGAGTCTAAGATGCATAAACAACCCATTAAGGAGGTTGAAGTGAGAAGAGTGGTGTTTGAGGAGACTAGTCCTCCAGTTAGCTATGCTGCACATAGGGATGTTCAAGGGACTGTCCATTCAGATCAGTCTGCACATGTTCCTGTTCAGCAACCATTGAGACGTTCTCCACGTGTCTCACATCCACCTGATAGATATGTTCCAGGTTTAGATTTTGTTATGCTAACAGATGTCGGTGAGCCTTCTTGCTACAAAGAGGCTATGCAGACGGAGGATCATGTCAAGTGGGAGCATGCCATGAAGAGTGAGTTGGATTCTATTCACAAGAATGGTACTTGGGATTTAGTACCATTGCCAAATGGCAGGAAAGCTTTACCATGTAAATGGGTATATAAGATGAAATTCACATTAGATTGTGCTTCTCCAAAGTATAAAGCACGACTTGTTGCAAAGGGTTTTAAGCAACAACATGGTGTTGATTTCAAGGAAATCTTCTCTCTAGTGGTCAAGATGACTACCCTGCGCATGTTGCTTGGATTCATTGTAATGGAGGACTTAGAGTTAGTCCAAATGGATGTGAAAACTGCTTTCTTGCATGGAGATCTTACAGATGAGATCTATGTGGAACAACCAGAGGGCTATGTAGTTCCTGGCAAGGAAAGTCTAGTTTGTAAGCTCAAGAAGAGCTTGTATGGACTTAAACACTCCCCTACACAATGGTACCAAAAGTTTGATGCTTTTATGAAGTCTCAAGGCTATTCTCGAAGCAATGAGGATCATTGTCTCTACACAAAGAGATGCTTAGATGGAAGCTTGATATGTTTGATAATTTATGTCGATGATATGTTGATTGCTGGGAAGTCCTCTTATGACTTGTCAATTCTCAAAAAGAAGTTGAGTCAGACATTTGATATGAAGGATTTGGGGGATGCCAAACATATTCTTGGCATGCCCATTACTCGTGTTAGGAGTAAAAGATGCATATACTTGTCTCAAAGTGAGTATATATCCAAAGTATTGCACATGTTCAATATGGAGGGTGGAAAGGCATTGAGTACACCTTTACCCACATATGTGAAATTGAGCAAGGATGATTGCCCCAAATCAGATGAGGAAAAGGAATTCATGACCAAAATTCCCTATCAGTCTGCTGTTGGTAGTCTCATGTACGCTATGGTAGCTACGAGACCAGACATTGCATTTGCAGTGGGAGTTGTGAGCAAATATATGTCTAATCCTGGCAAGAAACATTGGGAAGTGGTCAAGATGGTTTTGAGATATCTGAGTGGCACTAAGGACAAGTGTCTATGCCTAGGTAGAGGGAAAGCATCCATTATTGGTTACACAGATTCTAACTATGCTAGTTGTGTAGACAATCGTAAGTCTACATCAGGGTACATTTTTCATTTTGTTGGAGGTGCTATCTCTTGGAGATCTCGTCTTCAAGAATGTACAACTATTTCCACCACAGAAGCAAAGTATGTTGCAGCAAGCGAGGCATGTAACGAAGCATTGTGGCTTTCTCGTCTTGCTTGTGATATGGGTTTTTACCTCAGCACGCTTGCTCAGTGATAGTCAGAGTGCCATTGCTTTGG
The DNA here is from genome assembly GCA_020310875.1 of Ceratopteris richardii. Lineage (NCBI taxonomy): Eukaryota > Viridiplantae > Streptophyta > Polypodiopsida > Polypodiales > Pteridaceae > Ceratopteris > Ceratopteris richardii. Next base: position 114,491,264 of record CM035411.1, read on the forward strand.
CTAAGAATCCGGTCTATCATGCAAAGACCAAGCACATTGAGGTGAGGTATCACTTCATTAGAGATTGCTTAGCCACTGAGCGCATTATTCTTGAGAAGGTTCACACTCAAGATAATGCTGCAGATGCTTTCACTAAAGCTCTACCACAGGATAGCTTTTGACACTATTGTCACTTGATGGGGGTTACTTGATTCTTGATCTTACACAGTCACTTGTATACTATGTAACATGCCCATCATGTGGGAGGTATAGTTTGTAGACTTACACTCAGGTATTCTTTATCATTCTTTATTTTTCTCACATAGTTACTTTGGCCATGTTGGCCTTTAGTGAGAGATTGATACAAGGAGCACATGGTTGTTGCTCGTCGAGGCCTTCAATGTTTGTTGCCGATGCGGATGTGGCCTTTGTTGGAGGTATCCATTGGATCTAGGGATGACAACTGATCATTCCTCCTTATAGGGATCCATTTGAGAACCATGTTCGGTTGGGTTGAGATCACCTTGGGCTTCTTCGTCTTTGTATGGTTTCTTAAATTTTGTATCCCACATGGTTGGTTCTTTGGTTCTGCAGGGGCTACTAATGCTTTTGGCTTCCAAAACCATCTCCTTGATGATTGCCTTCTTATTTTGTCCGAAGAGGTGAGTTTATCTTCTTTTGGTCTCCGTGCTCGATTTTTACCCTTTTCTCTCCTTGACTTCTTTGTTGAGACCTTTTGCATGGAGGAGAGCATAGGCCTTTGTGCATGTAAGAGTGCTTTGGGAACCCACATGTGTAATCACCCTTGTTGAGCTCCAAATAATTTTTTTGGTACCCAAATTTGTCGGAGACTTTCTGGTTGAGTGGGTTTTTGTTGCTGGTTTCTTGTCTTCGCATGGTGGGATTGCCTGAGTGGGAATTGTGTTGGCAAGGTCAGTGGTTGCTCTCCTTTTCATACCCAGATCTGCTTCATGCCTGAAACTACTTTCTTGTTGACTGGTGCCTTTCTATTTGATACAGTAGTTCTCTAGAATTGTTGTGCTTGCCTTCGTTGGTGAAACTAGTGTGGCTACATCAGTCTTTGAAGAAAAAGAGAGATCCACTCGTGTTCGAGCATCTTCTTCCATGATTGACTCCTTCTGCATCATAGAGCCTTTGGCACATACAACATCTTCTTCTATAAGATTAGTCTTACAAGAACTACGAGAATGTGTGACACCTGGATTTGTGAGCATGCAATTCTCTAATTCTAATGTAATGCACTGTTCATGTACCCAAACTTGAAGAAGTTTAGTTCTTAGGTTTAAGTTGACTGCACAGTCATAGATCCAATCTTGACCCAAGACAAGTTGCTCTGTAAGATCCTCATCGTGATACACTAGCATTTTGACTTTCATTGGAACATCGTGAAGGTAGATGGGAAGTTCCACCTCACCCAAACAAGGGGTTTCCACACCTCCCAAACCTATGAGATAGGCTTCTATGGGCTTGACGTTCAATTGCAGGTCTTGGAAGTATGAAAGTCTAACTGCACTAGTTGCTGCACCTGAGTCGACCAATGCTCTCACAGTCCTTACATTCTTTCCTCATCCTACCTCTACATTCGCAAAGGGGCGTCGGTTGTTTATTTGAGAAGTAATTATGTCCGAGTTTTGGCACATGTCCGTGTGATATTTTGGGGCTTTTAGGTTGACATCTAGGCCTAGTCGCCTTAACTTATTTCTCCTGATGCGCTCTCTCACCTCCGCTTGTGCTTCTTCTCTAACCCTCAACTCTTTTTCTTTTTGCTTCGTAGTAGTGTTGAGTCTCATTAGCATATCCTCTGTAAGAGGTTCCTGGTATAGCTTGACTCTAAATCCACTAATATAGTTTGGCAAGATGTCACCTTCTAGAGTGGCCAATTGAACCGCACCACTAGTGGAAATTCTATTAATGATCATGGGTCCATATCCTCACTTTTCCAATTTACGGGCATGTTGTTTTAGTGTATCCGCCAACACTAGATCTCCTTCTTTCAATCCTTTATCTTTGATGTGTGCATCAAAGTATGCCTTTTGTCTTTTCTTTGCATCATAGATGCCTGCTACTGCTCGTAGCCTCATCTCACCTAAACATTCTAGATCAAAGATCTAGGAGGATAACTCATGTCCATTCCAATCATGCTCTTGTGCTACTTTCAAAGCTTGGATCAAGAAGTTTAATGGTAGCACAACATTCTATCCGAAGAACATCTGAAATGGAGTGGCATTGAGTACCGTTTTGTAGGCAACTCGATAAGCCCAAACAACATGATGAAGTTGTTTATCCCAATCAGAGCGTTTATTGTTTACTAGTTTTGTCAATACATTACATAGGATCTTACTTGGCCTGTTTGTTTTTTTGTGGATGATAGGGGGCAGACTTCTTATGTATCACCAAGAATTCTTGGAGAAGGTTTTCAATGAATTCATTCAAGAAGTGTGTACCTCTATCACTTACTAACTCTATTGATAGTCCGTATCTCGTGAACACATTCTCGAATAAGAACTTAGCTATCGTTTGAGCATCATTCTTTGTCATGGCTTTTACTTCTACCCACTTTGTAAGGTAATCTGTGGCGACCATAATGTACTCTGCATGGGAGTTTCTGGCTGGGGGGTTAATAGGACCTACAAAGTCTATACCCCACTTCGAGAATGTGTGTCCTCCCATCATTGGTCTCAAAGGCATCTCGTCTTTTCTGATAGGATATTGTGCACGTTGGCATGTATCACATTTCTTCACATAGGTACGTGCATCCATATGAAGAGTGGGCCACCAAAGTCCTGAGAATAGAATGTTCTTAATCACTCGATCAGGACCGAAGTGTCCACCTCCAACGCCACTGTGTGCAGTTTTTAGGACTTTCAAATAGTCGGATTCATGAACGCACAATCTTAGGTAACCATCTTTGCCTCTTTGGTATAGGTTGTCTCCAACTAAGGTGTAGTCTTGAGCCTCTTGCTCCATGCTCCTAAATCATAAAGTCTTCCAATGTAGTGCTCCAGTCCGGAATTAATGACACTTGATAAAGGGTGGCATGCTCCACTAGGAGTCTCTCTTTACACGTTGGACAATTCTTAATCCACTCATGTATTTCTTTCTCCATGCTAGGCCAATACACTCCTAAACATTTAGATTTTGGAATGTTCGTTGCTTAGAATAGTGATTTCCTAGCAATCCTTCATGGGCTTGTTGCAACCAACTACTATGTTCATTGTCCTCGACACAACAAGCTAGTACACCCTGTGTATCTTGTTTGTACATACTTCCATATTTTTGTGATTTTACAATTTCTTCCTTGTTGATTTGGACATTCTTATTTGCGGGTCCGAAGGTTAGGACATGTACCAACTTATTTGCCCATTTAGGAACAACTTCTAAATTGAACACATAAGCATCAGGTAAGTCATCAGACATGCCTTGCGGTGGCTCTCTTGAAGTGATGCAAGAAAGATGAACTGCCATGAGGTGGGTGCTACCTTTCCTAACATCAACTTCAAAGTCGTATTCCATTAGTAAGAGAAACCATCTTACTAAGCGTCCTGTATTGCAAGGTTTATTGACCAAATATAATAAAGCTTGATGATAAGTGAAAAACTTGAACTTGTTGGCCAATAAATAGTGTCTAAACTTCTTCACGGCATACACCATACATAAGCCTTCTTTTTCAGTTGTGGTATAATTTCTTTCAACTGGTTTAGGTTGTCTACTAGCATATGCTATGGGAAAATCTAAATTTCCTTCACCTGTGGGTTGTGCTAGCACACATCCTATTGCATGATTGGATGCATCCGCATGGACATGGAATGGTTTATTCCAATCAGGGGTGATCAGTATTGGTGTTGTGCACAAACGTCTTTTTAGCTCATTGCAGGAGTTCTCGCATTCGTCATTCCACTCAAAATTTGTCAACAAACCATAAAGAGGTTTAGCTATGATCACATACATGTGGATAAACCTGCAGTAATATCCACAATGGCCCATAAAGGCTTGTACCTCTTTAACATTCCTTGGCCTCGATAACTCTCCTATGGCTTTGACTTTGTCCTCATCTGTTGATATTCCATTCTTAGAAACAATATGACTTAAGATCTTACCTTGTCGTACCATGAACACACACGTCTCTGGGTTCAGACACGCTCGATATTCTCTACACTTGTTAAAGATTTGTCTAAGCTCATGGATGTGGTATCTTCTTTCTTGGGAATGAGCACATAAATCATCCACATATACTTCTAAGCTCTTTCGCAAGAACTCTTTGAAGACATGAGACATGAGCCGTTGGAATGTTGTAGGTGCATTTGTGAGCCCAAATGGCATGCCACGAAATGCAAAGATTCCCCACTTTGTGGCAAAAGCCGTCTTGTGTTGATCATCTTCTGGAGCAATGGCGAGTTGGTTGTAACCTGAAAATCCATCAAGGAACCTGTAAAATTCCTTGCCTGCAAGACGCTCCAATAAAGGTTTAATGATTGGAAGCGGATAGCTATATCTGATGGTAGCGGAATTAACTTTTTTAAGGTTAATACACACTCGCAACTTCCCATTCTTCTTTGGCACTACTACAATGGGGGATACCCATTCAGTATGATCAATCTCATAGATAAATCCTGCCTGAATCAGCCTATCAATTTCTTCTTTTATTTTAGTTGCATAAGTGTCATTATATGTGTAGGGCTTTTGTTTGGTGGGCTTGGCATCAACACTCATGGGGATTGTACGAGAGCAAATTTTCATATCTACTCCCTTCAAGTCTCTATAGTGCCATGCAAACAGGTCCCTATATTCCCTTAATAAAGCTACAAGCTCTATTTCTTCTTCTACACTTAGGTCTTCTCCTATGTACGTACATCTCTCTTCGTTTCATTCAATGGTTACTACATTTTTTTTGGTCTTTTCTTTATTATCATATGCTTCTCCTGTGGTGGCCTCTCTCTTAGGCATTTGTACCAAAAATTTTCGATCTTCAACTTCATATTTCTTGAAATTCTCTGGTACTTCGAACAATGATTCCTCCTCTTCTTGTTTTATTGCTTTTCTTTTCTTTTTCTTTTGACTGCTCTCACTTCCATCCTTTGAATTTACCATTTTAATGCTTGTGAGAGGTTCTTCTTCTTTTTGGTTAAACACTCCTACATCTTCTAAATAGTGCTTTTTCGAGTTAAAGCAACTATCCATCACAATGGACTCTAGATCATCGTCATTCTCTTCTTCTTCTATGAAATCACTAGGGTCACATTCTTCTAGCAAGGGCTGACACATGAACATAGAGATATCATAACCCTCCTCATCACAATGAGGTGTCCACTATTCCTCATTGACCACAATGTCCATGGTGGCTAAGATTTCTACCCAGCCATGAGGCTCAAATTCCTCATATGGAAAGATCATAGGTGTATATATAGTTTGGGCCTTTAACTGGTCTTTCTCCTTGAGAATTTCCTTCTTCTCTCACTTTTAGGCATTTTTTCTCTTCCTCTGCAACCTTGCACATCCACAAATGAGTATCTTCGTGCATCCAGGATGGATCAGGTGAACTTCCACAATGCAAAGAGATAGAATCTTCTTTTGCTTTGTGGATAGGATTCCACTGTAGGGGTGATACATCTCTGAAGGTGTAATCCTTCAAGTTGACCTCGGTTGTGACACCTAAGTGCTGTAAGTACAAGGAGTTGGTTCCCCAATCTTGTACTATTTGTAATTGTCATAGGAAGGGTCTTCCTAAGATCATCTCATAGGCATTATGTTTTTCAAAGTCACATATAGCAAAGGTGCATTCAAACTCTACACCACAAGTGGTTAGATTTATCCCTTCGAGCAATCCTAGAGGTCTCTCAACATGGCCATCAGCCATTTGAAGCTTCATTCTAGTTGGTCTCAATGTGGGTTTACCCCATTGCTTCCACAAGGATGTAGTTGCAATAACAACACCAACACCTGAATCTATGATTGTTTTGGTTGTGTAACCTTAGTAGGTGATTGAAAGATAAGTATTACCTTCTTCACCTTCACTCATGTCCCCTATTTTTTCTAGAGGTATTTCGGGTACTTTTTGCTTAGATCCTACTTTTGGCATATTGGAATTAAGTTCTAGAACCTCATCTTTCACATGATCCCATAGCTCAAGTTTTACTTTGAGCAACTCTTCTATGGTGAGATGACACTGAACCTTAGTGTTCTTCACGACATCGGTGTTCCTTGGAACCACGGAGTCTTCATGTCTTACCAATATTGTGGGAGCTCTAATCTGGAGAGATTCAGATTCCCATGGGCCTGTGAATTGTGGTAGTTCTTCTAAAGTATTAGATTCAAAATCTGATCTTTCATCTTCTTGTTGTTCTGCTTGATTTCCATAATAGATGGAATGTCTTGGGGAAATTGATCATGAAGGTAATCAATCTCACGAATAGGAGGGGGATTACCCTTCTCTTGGGCCCATTTCTCCTCTTGTATTTCCCGCAAGAACTCGTGAGAGTACTGTTGAGTTGAAAGAGGTGCACCACCATCAACAGAATTAGGAACATAAGCTTTCATCAGTGTAGAGCTTTCTCTTTCATCAACTCATTGAGCCTGTGGAGGTAAAGAAACCTGCGGCTTGTTTATCGACTGCTCTAATCTTTTTATTAAGCCCTAGAAATGCAAATCCAGTTTGACAGGGTTTGTCTGATTGAATGATTGACTAGTCTCGAGCATAGCCTGGGCTAGATCTACCATTTTCATGCACATTTTTGTCCATTCAATCTCTAAATCTGCTCTAGGGTAACTCTTGTCTAGGTTTGCAACTGTTTGCCCTTCTTGAAGTCAAGCCTGGTAGGCCTTGAACATCATGTCCAAGCCTTGGGGGGCTGGATCTGCAAGAACAGACCTTAGTTGTGGTCTATTTACAGTGGGTGGTGGGGTGGGATGAGGTGGAATGGATGGAGTTTTGGCATGCGAGGGATTTTGAGAGACGATATCTTCTATTTTGCTTTTTGCATCTCTCAGGCTTTCTTCTAGTTCAGATAACTTTTTATTCCACTTGTGATTTGCCTTCTCCCTGGTATCTTTCCATGTTCTTGTTCTCCTCTTACTAGGCTCTCCAGATTCACTTGACTCTGATTGTTCAGCTGGTTTATCCTGTTTTAAGGCTTGTGCTCTAGTGACTGCTTGTATAGGAGCCACATTACTGCTACTAGCACTTGAATCCACCACAAAGCCTACCACATTAATGGGTGTAACCTTGGGTGCACTAGAGGGGTTTCTTGGACAATCTCTGGGGAGGTGGTCTTTGCCACACTCAGGACAAAAGGCTTGTATTGTGATGGCCTGTCCTTGACCCTGAGATGGTGGGTGGGGACATTCATGAATGAAATGGTCGCCCTGACATCTAAAACATGGTCCTCTAGGGGCTTGTGGTCTTGTTTGTCTCAACTGGGGCCTAGGATTAGGATTCATATACATGACATTGGAGTATTCAAGCTCCCAATTTTGTTACATAGGTGGTGCCTCATAGTGATAAGGATACATCTCACTATGCTCAGGTGACTCTGTGTAATAAGCTTGTGGACTATCTTCATAGGAGTAGTCAGAACTCTGAGCATGATGGTCATTCTCTGAGACCAATGGGGTCATTGGCACCAAAGCTCTATTAAGGTTTGCTTCTACCACTGCATACTTAACTGGAATCACATTGGTAGGAGTTGGTGGTTGGTTTCATAGGACTAGTTCTGGCCTATATGGTGCCTGATATTGCTGTTGTGGTCTATAATATGGCTGTTGGTATTGGTTCTGATACCTACCTTGTTGGTAAAGTTGTTGATAATTTTGTCTAACAGCCTGCCTATTGTATGGACAATCTTGGGCCGTGTGGTTCATGTATTTTCTCTCAATAGTGCAATATAGGACATTCCTTTCTCTCACGTTCTGGTTTTGCATTGGACAAACATTAGCCATGTGGTCCCCTTCGCAAGTATAACATCGGTTCAATGAGGTGACTCTTGGTGTTTGTCTATTTTTGGAATCCTAGCTTCTTGGCAACTTGCTCAGCTATCTCATCTATTTCTATGGAGATCCTCAAAGTATGACTAGTTACTGTAGAACTATCAGAATCCTTATAGAGTTGGACAATCCTAACTCCTCGCCCAAGTTATCTTCGATGTCAATGCACATCCGCACACACTCTTCTATGGATCTAGGCTCTTTCAAGTACACATATGATCTTAACTTTGTATGATCTTAACTTTGTATGATCTTAACTTTGTATGATCTTAACTTTGTATGATCTTAACTTTGTGCTTAGTAATCCATCTAAAAAGAAGGCCACTTGTTTGGCTGGTGTGGGTAACTCTAAAACAGGGCATCTTTCTATGTACTGTCTGAACCTTCTTCCTACTAGTCGCATCTTGGGGTGTCTGCTTGAAGCTATGGATCAAGGATGATGTGTTATGCCTGATACCACTCTTAGAAAATTCTACAATGAATTCCTCTAGCAGTTGGCCTATCTCGTGATAGTTGTGATTGTTTAGGGGTTGAAACCAAGCGAAGGCAGTGCCCTTGAGAGTCAGACCAAATGCCTCAAACTGGGTGAACAAGTCCTCAATCTGTTTAGCTCTTAACACTTGTTTGAACTCGACCACATGATCATAAGTATTGGATCTTGGAGAAGTGAATTGATTTTCCCTCCACCAAGATCCAATGTTTCAATTCACTTCTCCAAGTATATGCATGTCTATCATGTTCTGTTACCAAGAACATTTTTCCTGACATGTTATCTAGGTAGACAACTTTGCCTGGTGTCTTAGAATCCTTGAACTCATAGATGATGACTATGCCCAATTGGCTAGGTTGATCTGGCTTGAATCTCCAAAAGCCTTCCTCTGTTTCTCTATTTAAGAATAGTTCTATGCTTTTGTTGTCTTGAGGGATCCAATCTGGAGTGTTCACTCTGGTCAAAACTGACTTACCTCTAGGAGTCTTGGGTTCTCCTTCTACATCTCCTTGCTCCAGGTCTCCTATCTCATTCTCAGTAATGATATTTCCAAATTCATATGTCCCATCTGGTAGGTTGGTGACCACATACATGGTTCCTTCCTTATCAATGTATGAACCCTCTTTGAACTTGACTACTGGGTATTCAAGTCCAAAGGATTGATCTGGATTTTTGAATTGGACTACTGATCGCCTCTGGGCATCCTCATAGATGTGTGCACCTAATCGGTTGGTCCTGATATATTCCAATTGTGTTTTATATGGACATTCTGGTGTTTGTAGATAGGCAGTTCCTTAGCCATCTGCATGTTTCCCCATGCTAAAAGATATTTTTGAATCACTTGTGTATGAACTTAGTACGTAAGGATAACCACTTAGTTGTTGTGCCCAACACTTAGCTGTATGGTTGACACTAGCCTCAAAAGATCTATCACTTTTTCTATCCTTGCCTAGGTGTCTACCAAATCTCAGGTTCATAAGCTTTGTCTTTTAGTCCCCAATTTCCCCTTTGTATTGCTCAAAATCCTTTGGAGCCCCCTTGATTTCCTAATCCCACCTAAGGGTCAACTTCAAAATTAGTCTATCTGAAAATCAGCATGTTATTCTTATAAAAAATAGTTGACCTCGCGTAGGATTCGAAATGAGCTTTCCAACAAGCTACAGAGCTCAATAAATGGATTTTTGATGAAAAAGTTATGCCAAATCAAGCTCCTAGGGGTCAAAACAAGCAAACAGAATCTTTTGGAAAAATCATGATTTTGTGTGAAAATCGCAATCTTGAACAACCTTGGAAATCACGATTTTGAGTGAGAATCGCGATCCTGAGAAATCCCCAAAAAATGCGATTTTGGCTAAAAATCGTGAAAAAAACAATTTTGAGTGAGAATCGTGAAAAACGCGATTTTGAGTGAGAATCGTGAAAAACGCGATTTCGAGTGAGAATCATGAAAAATGCGATTTTGAGTGAGAATCGTGAAAAATGTGATTTTGAGTGAGAATCGTGAAAAACGTGATTTTGAGTGAGAATCGTGAAAAACGCAATTTTGAGTGAGAATCGCGAAAAATATGATTTTGAGTGAGAATCGCGAAAAACACGATTCTGACAGAAAATCGTGTTTTTGGTCTGAAAATCGCGATTTTGAGAATGACCAGAAAATCGTGAGTTTGACTGAAAATCGTGTTTTTGCTCAGAATCGTGTTTTTACCCGAAAATCGCGATTTTGAGAATGATTAAAAAATCACGATTTTGATTGAAAATCGTGTTTCCTCAAAATCATGTTTTATGAAAATCACGATTTTGGCTAAAAATCGTGTTTTTGCTCAGAATCGTGTTTTGACCTCAAAATTGCGATTTTGGCTAAAATTCATGTTTTTGAAAATTGCCAAAAAAATCACGCTTTTAAGGGTGACCAGAGACTCGTGTTTTTGAAAAACTTATAGAATCGTAATTTTGAGCACAACCAGAGAATCGTGACTCTGAGAATGACCTCAAAATCATGATCTCTTCAGAATGATTTTAGGTGGGAAATAGACAATCGCAATTTCCAAAAAAATTGAATTTTTCACAGAATCGCAATTTTCACCATAGAATCGTGATTTTCTAAGATTTTTGGCGAGATCTTCGAATTTCAATGTCGAGGCCTGCGCATTGAGCTTAGGGTCATGGAAATCTTAGAAACTTGCACACAAGCACTTTGCCTCTCCCTCTCTCCTTGCACACCCAAGAATGAAAAATGAGATGAAAATGTGGAAAATGGAGTGAAAAACGAAAAATTTCAATGAAGATGAAGATGGAAGAAAATGGAGATGGTGATGATGATGAAGATGAAGAAGAAGAAGAAAAATAAAAAAAATAACAGAAAATAACTATTTTTTACCTTCCAACATCGCAAATCTACGATCTTACCATCACAACGCTCGTCCTCAAAGCTCTCTCCCTGGCAATGGCACCAAAATTTGGTGTAGCTCAAGCGTAAGCACCGCCTCCTTTACTTGTCAATGTGCAGAGATGTGAGGACAGGTATGAAGACCATGAGTGAGTGAAGGCACGTGTGTGAGTGAAAGCACACAAGCATGCACACACATACACACACACGCACACATGATAAGAGCAAAGAGAGGAACAATGGAAAGCTTCTATTACAAAGAGTTCTCTTACAAAAGCTCAAATCTACAACAAGCTCTATCCTCTAACAAGCCAACCTCAAAAATGAGCTTTCTAGCTCTTTTTATAGTTTTTGGACTAGTTTTGGCCCTGTCCAGACCTAGTGTCCGGCCTAGTTAAAAATTAAGTTCCAGGGCTTATTTGAGGGCTCAAATGGAGTCTAAAAATTATGAAAATTTGTAGGATGATACTTCTAATACTCCTCAATCTTGAGGACTCCTCGACTTGAACAAAATGGAGTTGCAAAAATGTGAAATGATATTTACAATGGTTTCTAGTGATGAAAATCACTATTTTTATAGGGATTTCTTCTAAAAATTTGACATGTACTTCTTGGAGCTCCCTATATAGTCCTTCTTCTTGTGTGTCCACCTCTTTGATGTGCTTCCCTGCTTTGTGCTTAACCTTGAGTGTCAACAGTGATAGAGTAGACATGGATAGAATGGAATGAGAAAGAGCTACAGAGCATAGGCCCCAAAGGGGAGTTTGAGGACTTTCCCCTGCCTAAACCCATAGAGCACCCAAGGATTCTCATACCAACCCAACTAGTAAAATCAATCGAAAATTACTTCGATCGAACCGATGATCCATACAACCATGTTGCCAAAAACAAGTGTTGAGGGAAGGACAAGTGGACAACATGTTCACTCAATATAATGCATTTGGGATAACTTTGAAGAACACTACTCTTACTTGGTTCTAACCTATGTAACAGATACACTTTAGGGACATCCATCATCTATTAGACACTTTCATCACCAAGTTTTCTAAGCGTGAGATTAAACATAATAACTCATCGTTGATCCACAACTTCAAGTAGACTCTGCAAGAAACTATCAGGCTAGCAAAACGTAGGTTTAAGCAATACATAGAGAGATGTCTGATACCATAATTCTATTAGACACTTTCATCACGGAGTTTTCTAAGAGTGAGATTAAACATAATAACTCATCGTTGATCCACAGCTTCAAGTAGACTCTGCAAGAAACTATCATGCTAGCAAAACATAGGTTTAAGCAATACATAGAGAGATGTCTGATACCAAAACGTAGGTTTAAGCAATACATAGAGAGATGTCTGATACCATAATTCCCTACCCAAGCCAAGCAAGTATCCCTCTTTTTAGACGGCTTCCTGAGTGCAAAGCTAGGATTGTATTTCTACCTTAAGGAACCCCAAACATTAGAACAAAATGTAATAATTTGCATAGACATTGAGGATAATTTAGGAGATGATTTGCAGCTTTCTAAAGTCTATAAGGATCACGATTGCTCCACCAATATCTCATATAGAAATTAGGAGTGTCAAGTAAGCAGATCCCTAGGATGGTCTCCACTAAACATGTTATCAAGATCTTAAGTCATGCACACATAGAGGTTATGAATGCTAAAAGCACACAGAGAAAATAGAATGTAGTATTGGATGCAATCTCCCCCCATGCACTCTGTTTCGATAGTCCACAAAGTGCATGTATTTATATGATTTTTTGATTATGTCAAAATAGTGGTTACATGAGAGTGGCTTCGAAAACCATTGTTGGGGGATTCTTGTGCATAAAGGGATTTGAGTGTTTGTAGGAGAAGGGAGAAATATATGGAGAAAGATACAGACACTAGAAGCTTCTGTAGATTGATTATAAGGAGGAAAGTACAATGGGGATGTACAATACAACCCAAATGTTTTTTTGTGCAAAATCCTAAAGAGTGCACAATCACAAAGTACAAAATACCCAAGGATCTTATTGCTGCGGACCTTCTCGGCAATAAACCTCCACCTTCTCCAAGCTTGCACTTGTGCACACCTTGCACTCAAGCTTCCACTAGGGGGAGGGATGGACACCTTCTGTCGGTGCACGCACAACTTCAATGGGACCATAGGACCTTTGATTGTATGCTTAGCACTTCTCTGCACACTTCTTAGTCACTCTTCAAGCACACCTTGCACTTCACTTCTCTACGTCGCACACTTTATGTCTCTTGCACTTCTCTTGCTTAGTCTAGACTATGCTCACCTTGCTGAGTCCCCAAAGAATAATGCCTTGCCTTGATTTGAGTGTCGGTTCACGTACGCTCCTAACTGCTAGAGTATCTTGGTGTTCACTTTGATGTCCCAAGATGTGGGTAGCCAACAAATCCCTGTTTTTTCCTATAGTGACTTTAGACTGAAACAAAAAATTTAATTAGGGGGGCATACTTTTACTTCTGCGTACGCTGCCGCTTCACATACCTTCACATTTTGCCTTTTAATTCTTCAAATGTGCATCTAAGAGAGGGTTCACTTGAATCTTCAAAACACTTTTAAAAAGACTTTGAACCTTAGAGAAATTACAGAAATACCTCTGCAACCTGCAACCAACTTTCTGCAATTATACCCTTTGTGACAATTAATTGTGCACTACCTGTGCACCTTGACACCCGAACTTTGCACACTTTGACTTTACCCATGTTGACTTTGACATTGAACATTTTGGCTTTGATTGCTTTGACTTTGACCCTTTGACATTGAATGTGGTTGACTTTGACCAATGTGACTTTTATGGGCTCAACAGCCATGCATGAAAGTAAAAGTTGGTCTCTTTTGTAGAGAGCCTTTGCTTTTAATGACATAAATTATGGTCTACAACAAACCTTTTTCTAACCACTAATTTACTAATTGTTTCTAAAAATAGAACCTTCTATGCGGGTTTATTTACAAACTATAAATTGGATTATTGATTTTCATCCTTTCACACCTTTCACGCCCTCACGAATCTTTAGCTGCTATATCAAAAACACCAAAACACATTAATACATTAATAAATTAACACTCCAACAATTCCTTGTTCAACACATTCCATAATTCATAACATGCCCCTCAGTTGAAAAAGCAACTGACCTCAGTTGATAAAATAAAAATAAACATGGATGGCTAGTCACATGTTATGAAAAAAAATAAGCATGTTCCATGTAAAAACACATGCAGGGAAATGTTCATGGAGGAGTTACATTAATGTGTTTGTGTATGATATGCAAAAATTAAGTGATCATAATGGGTTGTTAATTGTATTTTATGTATCCGTTGACATTCTTTGATAGAGTGATTTTTGTACTTAACAAAAATATTGATGATATTGAGTACCTCTACATGTAGTAGTGACATCATGATCAATTTTCTCAGGAACTAAGATTTTAGATTGTTCTTCAATTAAAAGAGGGTCATCAAGAAGTGGAGTGAGTGGCAAAGTTCCTTTAAATGGTTTAAGTAAACTAATATGAAAAGAGTTATTTATATTCCAATGAGATGGTATATCTAATATGAATGAATTATCATTAATTTTTTGTATAATTCAAACGGTCCATAATAGCATGGTGCAAGTTTAATTTTAAGATGCTACAAAATATTTTTCAAATGTCTTTTAATAATACATAACCATACAATATCATTCTCCTTAAATCCTTAGCTTATTTTTTGTATTGACATTATGTGTATAACATTTTTGACTTTTCCTAATATGCTTGTGAACATCATGAAAAGAAATGTGATCTTGAGCAATAGAATCAGCCATCAGAATATCAATTTGGATGAGTGATATGGGAGTGGGAAGCTTTTTACCATAAGCAATTTCAAAAGGTGCATGTCCAGTGGTGGCATGTGTGGTGTTATTGTAAGCAAATTGAAGCAGCGACAACTTTTCATCCTAGTTAGTGGGACTGTCTAATGAATAACAAGGTAGTAGATCAAGAATAGTACTGTTTGTATCCTCACTTTGTCCATTAGTTTTGGGATGAAATGCAGAGCTAAAATCTATTTTAAAACCAAAATGTTGAAATAAGGCAACCCAAAAATGATTGCAAAAACAAACATCAAGATCATATAACATTTACTTTAGGAAATCCATGATGTGGGAAAATGCATTTGATGAATAATTTTGTAGCCTAAGGTGCAGACAAAGTTTTTCTACAAGGAATGAAATATGCATATTTACTAAACCTATCAACTATTGTCCAAATCATATCATTATGTGATGAAGTGATAGGAAGACCTGTGATAAAATCCATAGAGATTTGTTCACATGGTTCATTCAAAATGGGAAGTGGCATTAATAATCCAAATGGTTTACCATGATGACATTTTACATGCTGACATACAATATATTGAGAAACATAATGTGCAATATCTTTTTCCACATGGGGCCAAAAGAAGAAATTTTTGCAAGTAGAAATGGTGCTCTATATGCCTCTATGACCCATGTAAGATGGTTCATGCATTTCTTTGATGATAAAATCTTTAAAATCTTAGGTTTTGCATAATCGATGTTGAAAATAAAGTAACCCATGATGAAATGTATAATGTTCATCAGTTAAGGGTGCACCATTGTTGAATTCATGCCATGCATGTGAGAAATACAAATCAGATGCATAAGTGGAAATCATTTCTTGAAAGGAATGAATTTGGATTACAAAAATATTATGCAAACCAACAAAATGTGAAGGAAAATGACTAAGAGCATCGGTTATGACATTAGCTTTACCAGGTTGATATTGGATCATGGGCTGGAAATTTTGAATGAATGAAGCCCATTTAAGATGTCAATTAGAGACAAAGGGCTGATTTAATAAACGCTTAATAGCATATTGATCAATTTTGATTAAGACCTCAGATCCCATAAGATAGTGTTTCCAAATTCGCAAAGCATGTACAACTGATAACAATTCTTTATCATATGTACTATGATTATTTTTTGAGGGCTTAAGCTTCCTACTCTCAAATGCAATGGGATGATCATTTTGCATTAAAACAACACCTATTCCTGAACCACTAGCATCACTAACAACATGAAATGGTTGTGAAAAATCAGGTAGCTATAAAATAGGTGCATGTGAAAGTGCATGTTTGAGTTTTTCAAAGGATTGTTGTTGGGTAAGTCCCCATGCATATTTTATTTTCTTTTTCAATAATAAGATAAGAGGCAATGCTAAATAAGAAAATTTTCAAACAAACTTCCTATAGAAGCTAGGCAACCCAAGAAGAGAACGAACATCATTGATTGATTGGTGTGTACGCCATTCTACTATAACTTTAATCATTTTTGGATCCACATGCACGCCTTCACGTGAAATAATATGTCCTAGATATTCTAGCTTATATTGAAAGAAGTAACTCTTTTCAAGATTAGCACAACGTGTGTTCTCTTGTAGCAAATGAAAAATTGTATTAAGATGTTTCTCATGCTCACTATCATTCTTACTGTAAACAAGTATATCGTAGAAGAATACAAGAACAAAAGCTTGGTAATCAAGAAAAATATTGTTCATCATTTGTGCAAATGTAGTAGGAACATTAGTAAGTCCAAAGGGCATTACCATAAATTCATAATGGCCGGTTTGAGTTCTAAATGCAATCATAAAAATACCACTTTGTGTCATACAAATCTGATGGTAACTTGATTTAAGATCAACTTTACTAAAGACACGATCTCCTCGTAATTTATCTACAAGATCATCTATTCAAGGAATAGGGTATCTATTCTTTATTGTGATTTTGTTAAGGGCTCTATAATCAATGCAGATTCGATAAGTTGTATTCTTCTTCTCTACTAAAAGAATTGGTGCTCCAAATGGGGAAGAACTAGGCCTTATAAGTCCTTTGTGGAGTAGGTCTTTCACTTGGTTTTCTATTTCCTTTTGGTGTAGTGGGCCATGCCTATAAGGTGCTTTATGAGGAGGAGAACAACCAAGAATTAAGGCTATGCTATGGTCAAAGGATCCTTGGGATGGTGGTAGTTTAGAGGGATAATCAGACATAAAACAATCCTTATAAGTAGTCATGAAAGGTTTATGTGCATCGATAAGTGTATGAGTATAATCATTTATGACATTGACAAAAACAATGCATGAATTGAATCCTTTCCTAAATGCACATTTTACTTGAGTATATGGAAATGGTTGGAAATCATGTAGCCTAGACAAAGTAATGATTTGACCTTGAAATTCAAATTTAAATGTATGTGTATGGTAGTCAATGCATGGGTTATAATGATGAAAAAAAGGCATACTGAGTATAACATCGTAAGATTGCAAAGGTGCAATTAAAAATGTTCATGCATCTATATATGAGCCTATGCTAATTGTAATGTCTTGCACTTCTCATGTTACATTATAGTGACTACCTGGAAATGCAGCTTTCACTTTATACAAGGAAGAAAATGTTTTTAATTTAAGTTCTTGTACTAACAAATGTGAAATGAAATCATGTGAACTACCATCTTCATGTAAAATATTAACCAGTTTGTTATTAATAGTACCCTACATGCAAAGTAAAGAATGAATAGAGATATTGCTACCCATGGTACTTAAGTCCTTCTCCGATTCTTCCTCTATCCTCTTTTTCTTACCCACCCAATCCTTGGACATTGCCTCCACACCTAAACCCAACATTCAATCACTTGTACATCCTATTTCACTCATGCACCCTAGCCCATCTTCATTCGATCATCCAATTTCCAGTTTAGGATCACAAGAATAGGTTAATCCCTTCCTCCCCACTTCCACAATAGCATCAACATCATTTATCACATCAACCCCCCAACCAATAGCCATCAACCCCTTCTTAGCTTCTTCTGTTCCACCTCTTCCCTTCCCTCAACACCCTTTCATCACCCCACATACTCCTATTAATCTTTCATCAATGCTACATCCCAACCCCAACACACTACCTCAATCATACCATCCTCATCAATCAATGTTTGAACCCATTCATGTAACATACTCATCGACCTTTGTAAATCCTGTATTCATGTCATCACAATCACCCATGGTCACACCACTTTTCACTATCAGCTCAGTAGATCAAACTTCTAGTGATATGGATATTTCATCACCCACTGCACCTTCACTCACATCCATCACCACTACTCACACACCCACATCCACACACTTCTCCACCATCACCATGACATCCACACTCCCCTACCCAACCCCCATTCCCCCTGCATTACACATTGAACAACATGCTTTTTTGAGCACCCCATCATTATTTTCCTCACCATCTGTAGATACTACGTTTCAACAAATGTTTTCTTGTATGCATCAGGTTATGGTTTTCAGTGATCAAAATCATTGTTTTTATAGGGGTTTCTTTTAAAAATTTGACATATACTTCTTGGAGCTCCCTACATGCTCCCTCTTCTTGTGTGTCCACTTATTTGATGTGTTCCCATGCTGTGCCTGACCTTGAGTGCCAACAAAGGCTATGGTGGAAAATTAGACAGGGAAGTATATTGAAGCATTGAAATCTGATGGGGAGGTGAATACATGTCAAATGAGTTCATTAGCTTTCTAAAAGTCATGGAATTGGATGGGCAGTTTTCATGCAAGTACACACCACAAGAGAATGGCATTGTTGAATGAAAAGAAGACATATTGCAAAAATAGCAAGAGCCTTGATGGCTGAGAAGAACATGCCTCATTGTTATTGGGTAGAAGTTGTGCACACTAGTGTATACATCATGAACAGAACTCCAACTATTGTTGTACACCAAGTTACACCTGAAGAGAAGTTTATAGTAAAAAGCCAAACTTATCACATATGAGAGTATTTGGCTATATTGCATATGTACATGTTCGAGATGAGTTGATGATGAAGATTGATCCAAAAGTAGAAAAATGTATCTTCATTGGGTACTCCCTTGAGCAAAAAGGATTTAAACGTTATAGCTGACTCACATAACAAGTTAAGGTAAGTAGAGAATGTGATGTTTCATGAAATGTAAAGCTTCTATGCAGATGTCAAAGAAGGACTTAATCTTGACTCAAATGACAAAGGAAATGCTGAAAATCAAGTGCAAAATCTCAAGTTTTGAGTGGCCTTGATGTGTCACCAAGCAATAGTTTCAACTCATCAATGGGGTGCTCTGATTGCCAACTTATCCTTTTCCTGGCAAATGGTTCATGCATGTAAAAAAAAACGCAAAAACTATATGGTTCTATAGGACATCTGATAGGTGAATGCAACCTTCCATAACATGGTTGATGGATCATAATGCATACAATGTGCAAACATATGGAGAGAGCTAATGTGTAGGGAATAGAGAGACACATTCACATGCGTGAGTGTAGAAAATGCCAAACCCTATTCAAAACGTAAATGTCAAAACAAAGAGAAAGATACAAGTGGCTTACATAGTATTCGGTATAATCTCGCCACACATGCTTCCTCGGATATGTGTGAAGTGTGCGTATTCATAGATGAATTATATTAATCTAAAAATAGCTTTTATTTACAATTAAAGCAAAAGAACAAACAATTATCTGCTATTTTTATGTAGATATATAGATAGATATATAAATAGATGGATAGATAGATAGATAGACAGACAGATACATAGATATTTATGTATAAAAAATTGTATACGTGCCTATAATACACAAATAATACTACACAAATATTTATGTATAGAAAAATGTATACGTTACTATACTACACAAATAATGAACGATTTACCTTTTTAGTACAATGGTTCTTTTCACAAAAAATATATAACCTCAAGTGGCTAAAATATATAGACCCTCATGATCCTTGGCATGCTTATGAAAACACAAAACACATCGAATTCCTCTACCTAGCAAGCATAATGTAGCTAGTATCACATGTTTGCGCATGTAACAAGTCATTATTATGTGGCAAATAGTATAATAATATATAATGGATTCAATAATTCCATAAATGATAACTTTCTCTCTATTATGCATGAAGGCACCAAGCTCTATGCAACAATAGCATGCTTGAAAACTCTTCCCACAGTATGAGTGTTTATTTCTTCTTTCTTTTGTAGAGTCGTTGCTCATTGATGCTCTTGTAGAGTCGTTGCTCATTGATGCTCTCAAGGTCACATAGTAGAGTGCTTTCTCTTGTTTATTTCTTCTTTGTCTTGTAGAGTCGTTGCTCATTGATGCTCTCAAGGTCACATAGTAGAGTGCTTTTGAAGCTCGATAGAGATAGTGAATCCATCATATGCTTGGATATGCAACCACAGAAACTTTTGTTATGCCACATAGGCATTGTCATGTACACTTTTGAAGTCCTCCACATTTCCAACATTTGAGAGAGCTAGTTTTCTAAATATTTTTAGTATTGCTACACCATTTCCTAATCTTTTATGGACTATTGTATAGACAATGAATCTTGACACATTGCGCTTCAATTCAGTATGGCAATATTTTGGGATCATCACGACTCTTGTCTATAATGATTTCTATATATAGCACCATGGTTGGTGTGTCCAATGATTCCATGTAAATGTTAGTGGTTCTTTCCTCTATAAATATGGCTATGGCCCATATATGCAATGTGCTTATTGGCATCAAGTAGGATGGATCAACAAACTCAAATTATCACCCTAATATCTAACCTCAAGATGTGTAAGAATACTAGTATCACACGATGGAACGAGCATCAATAATGAGAAGAAAGCTGACACACACATGTTGATAATTACGGTTCAAGAATTACTTGTGAAAGTATGTGGAAGAGAATTATAGAGGATCTCAATACTATATATATATATACACACACACACACACACACATACATATATATATATATATATATATATATATATATATAAATATATATATATGAAAGGTCCCCCATATTCACCATTCCCTCATATAACCTTCTATATTAGTGTTTAAATTTGCTAGTCTATTTTCTTGCATCTATTTGAATAGGTTCCAAAGACTCAATTCACATGCTCTTGTAATCCTTAGAAATCTAATACACTCTATGTTCAATATACAAGAGCTTATATTTTTTCTCTTTGTGAGCTAAGAAAAATTGAGAAAATTCTATCTATGTGTTTGCATCTTCTCTTGTTTAGTTTGATTTATGATAATTTTCAAAAGATCTAGTAGTACCCAAAATTAGGCACAAACTATTTCATACATAACTTAGTCACATATAATTCAAGTGTGCAAAGTTTTAAAATAATTTAAATATTCAAATTTGTTTCTTTTGTAATCCAAATGGCTATATCTCTCTAAGTGTTGTGTTGGGTGTGTGTAGAAAGAGACACACGAGAAGCACACACAAGGAGCACAAATGCAGCAAGACACACGGAGAAGATGATGGCTGGAATAGCTCTCTCTATTGACAATGAACTGAACTCAAGTAAGAGCTGAATAATATCCCTAAGTACAAAGTACCACCACATATGAGTGAATCATGTATGTGGTAACACGGGGAGAAAACCTCTAGCTAGCACTAGAGTAAAAAGTGCCCATGTATAGGGAAAAGGTTCACATCAAAGCTACTCAAGGAACACATAAGTGTAACAAACCCCTTGGAGCGAATGATGTGAACACATACAGGGAGTGACAGATCAGCCCCCATAAGGTAATAAGTCTAAAGCTTTGTGAAAAGCTTCAAACTTTTCCCCTGGAAGAGCTTTGGTAAATATGTCTGCCACATTATCTTGTGTAGGCACATATACCAAATCAATATCTCTTGCATGAAGGCGCTCTCTGACATAGTGATAATGCACCTCAATATGTTTGGTGCATGCATGAAACACTGGGTTTCATGCAATAGCCAAATCACTCTGACTATCGGTGAGAATATGCGTAGCAACATCAATCTCCATGCAAAGATCCATCAATAGGCGTCTCAGCCATATACACTCCACTGTAGCTGTGAAAACTGCCCTGTACTCAGCTTCACAACTCGATGTCGCCACTGTAGGTTGCTTCTTACTCAACCAAGATATGCATGACTCTCCAAGGAAAAAGAAATTACCACTAGTGGACACACGAATATCATAACAACCAGCCCAATCACTATCTATAAAAGCATGCAAGCATGGCTGAATATCTCTACCATAAAAGAGACATAAGCTCAAAGTGCCTGTGAGATAACTAAACACATGTTTTACCGCTTGCCAATGCTTAGCGCCAAGACTATGCATGAATTGACTCAACTGGGAAACTAGATACTATATATCTAGCCTTGTGTTGCATGCATATATAAGACATCCCACAACTTGCTGATAAAGAGAAGTGTCAAATGCATCATTGGAATCCTCAACTGAGAACCTGAATTCGGTCTCAATTGATGTGGAAACTGGCTTGCAATCCTTAAAGTCAAAACACTGAAGTAGTTTTTCAACATACTTTGCTTGATGCATAACAATCCCCCCCTCAACGGATATAAATTGGATGCCAAGATAGTAGCTCAAAAGACCAAGATAAGTGACATCAAAACTATGCTGCAAATCAGCCATAAGAATATCAAGTTTTTCATCACATGACCCACTTAAGAGTATGTCATCGACATAAAGAACAAGCATTGTAAGATCAGCCCCATTTTTGCGTACATAGAGTGTGCTCTCAATTGGACTACATGTGAAGCCAAGAGCAATCAAGTGCTTATGGATTTTGTCATATCATGCACATGGAGCTTGCTTGAGACCATACAAGGCTTTATGCAAGCGACAAACCATATGCTCTTTCCCTTTCATAGCAAATGCAAGAGGTTGCTTCACATAGACATCTTCTTGCAAATCACCATTCAAGAAGGCTGTTTTTATGTTCAACTGATGCACTTTCCAACCTCGATGGGTAGCCAATGCAACCACGGTATGAATGGTAGTCATGTGGGAAGTAGGTGCAAAAGTTTCCTCATAGTCAATGCCATATTGTTGCGCATATCCTTTGGCAACCAATATATCTTTGTAGTGATTAATGCTACCATTAGACTTTCTCTTAATCTTGTAAGCCCACTTTGTACCAATGGCATTCTTTCCTTTTGGCAATTCACATAACTCCCAAGTACCATTCCTATGTATGGAATCCAATTTTGATTGCATAGCACTCATCCATTGTGGATCGTCACATGCATCTTCAAAAGAAAGTGGCTCTTCATTACATGTTGTAGTAATAAGAGAATAATCCACAAAATTACTTGATGCATGGTGAGAGCTTGATCTTGTTCTACCAAGTAAAGGTGCACTCAATTTGTTGTCGTGCAAAGTTTGTTTCAACCACTTTGGCATAGTTTGTGCACTCTTCATAGACATTTGTTCATTATGTAATACATCATCAACATTTATACCATGTGCAAGCTGAATTCCATGCTTATTTTTAGCCATATTTTGTCGCAAATGTTCAGCCATATGTGACTGGAAATTTCCAATAGTTTCAACATTTTTTGGCTGAAAAATTTCAGCCATGTTTGGCTAGAAATTGTCTGCATTCAAGTAGAGGAAAAACTGAATTTTCAACAAATACCACATCTAGATTCACAATAATTGTGTTTGTCAATGGATGGTACAAACAATATCCCTTACTTTCAACACTATAACCAACAAATATACATTTCTTGCTTTGTCATCAAGTTTGTGACATTTTTGTGATGGCACAAGAGCATATGCCAAACAACCAAACACACACATATGACTAACCATAGGCTTATGAACATTCCAAGCCTCATAAGGAGTGATGACTCTCAATGCTTTTGTAGGGTAGCGATTCAACACATAGTTTGCACACATGACCACTTCCATCCAAAACTTATTAGGAAGATGCTTTCCTTTAACCATACATCGTGCCATTTCAAGAAGTGTTCTATTTTTACGCTCGGCAACACCATTTTGCTGAGATGTATATGGCACCGTACATTGGTATGAAATACCTCTTTCACAAAGAAAATCATTAATCTCAAGTGACATGTATTCACCACCACGATCCGTGCGTAGAGTCAAAAGCTTTTGTGAAGAAAAACTTTTAGCCATAGCTAAAAATGCTTTGAAGCAAGAAAATACCTCCTTCTTTGCTTTCATAGGATACACCCATGTATGGCAAGTAGCATCATCATTGAAGGTAACAAATTATACATGCTTCCCAAAAGATGGAGTCTTGACAGGACCACATACATCACTATGAACAAGCTGTAATTTTCTTGTAGTGTGTGTATGACAATCTTTTGGAAAAGAAGCACGATGCATTTTTCCAAGAATGCAACTTTCACATGCATGCTTCTCAATGGACTCAAGTGTAGGCAAACCAATAACCATGTCCTTCTTTTGCAAGTAGAGCAAACTATTGAAGTTCAAGTGGCCAAAACGAGCATGCCAAAGCTATATTTCAACCATGGAAGAAATATGAGCAACCAAGGCATTCGAGACACCCCTCTTGTATGTATCCATGTGATGCAAACCATTACATAATGTATCCGACATCACAATAATATCTCCATTACTGAAATCATGAACCATACACTTATCATCAACAAAGTGTACATGAAGTCCAACTTTGGCAATCAATGGAACTGAAATTAAGTTCTTCTTTATACTAGGTACATATGGCAATGCATTTTTCAAGAGAATCACACCTCCATTTGCAGCTGTAAGCTCAATTTCTCCTACTCCAATGATAGGATAAGAGGCATTGTTTGCACACATCACATGTCCTCCTTTGGGTGCATCTTTCAAAGAGGCAAAAAATCTTTTGCATGAAGTAATGTGCTTTGAAGCACCACTATCAAAGAACTAATCCGAATCAGCCTCACTCACAACCATACATTTAGAATGCAAATATGCATCATAATGACATGTAACAACACAAGCCCAAAAATATTGAGCCATGTTGGCTTCATCATTCTTTGCATTTGCTAAATTTTCAGCAATAGACATGCCCCACTCCTTCTTCTTTTCATTGTGTTTAGCAAGCTTTCTACACGCATCAATAGTATGACTAGCCTTTTGACAATATTTGCATCTCTTTTTCTTTTGCAAATCAGCATCATTAGAGGAATGAGTGGAAGAGGAAGCTTGAGGCTTTGGTTTTGATGAACCCAAAGCTGAACCATACTTGCTTTTCCCGTTTTGTGAGATAGCAAGTGCTTGTGTTCCCTCAATCAAACCACTCCTATTCACTCTAGACTGCTCTTCTTGCAAAAGAAGATACACAACCTCATCAAATGCATACATATTAGGATTCCCTTTTGCAACCAAACGAAGTGTAGTAGCAAAGCTTTGAAAAGATTCTGGTAATCCTTTCAACAATGTAGAAATGAGTGATGCATCCGAAATAATCTCATCTATGTTTGCTAGGTGATGTTTCAAGTCCTTGATGCGTGTCACATACACATCCACCGACTCATTTTCAGCCATACATACATCCTCAAGTTGCTTCCTTAAGTATGCAACATGTGTTTCATTATGTGTGGCATACAAAGAAGCAAGAGTGTCACACGCCTATCATGATGTAGAACATGACCGAATGTGTGGAACTATATGACGCTTCACAGAAAGCACAACCAAAGCATGAGCTTGAGCATCTTTTCCATCCCATCTAAGCTACTTATGTGTAGGTGGAGAAGGAGAAACCACTGTACTCAAAGAAGAAGCTCCATCAGTGACAATAGATTGTGAAGTAGAAGAACCTATAGGTCTTCGATCTACATCTGCCACTATGTTCCAAAGTTGTTTAGCAACAAGAACATGCTTCATCATGTGAGACCACATCAGATAGTTGGTCCCATCAAGCTTATCTTCAGCTTGAACCATGCCAAACAAGTCATTGCTGCCCGCCATTTCACTAAAGAAGAATGTGATAAAAACTTTACTTTGACAAAAGCTGAAATAAGTGCTGAAATTTTAGCTCACAAACCATCACTTTGATGGCAAGTTTGACTGCACGAATGGCTTTGAAATGGGGGTAAAAGCCTAAGGACCTAGTGGAAATGTTTCTTGTCTGTTGAAATTCACTATTCTATGCTCCGAAGTCGATTTGCACTGTTAAGTGCATGCATGTTGCAACGCGAAAAACCAAAACTTGAGAAGGAGCTGAACCTGCTCTGATATCACTATTGGGTGTGTGTAGAAGTGCGAGACACACATGAGAAGCACACACAAGGAGCATAGATGCAGCAAGACATACTGGAGAAGACGATGGTTGGAATAACTCTCTCTATTGACAATGAACTGAACTGAAGTAAGAGCTGAATAATATCCCTAAGTACAAAGTACCACCACATATGAGTGAATCATGTATGTGGTAACATGGGGAAAAAACCTCTAGCCAACACTAGAGTAAAAAGTGCCCATGTATAGAGAAAAGGTTCACATCAAAGCTACTCGAGGAACACATAAGTGTAACATGTTGATCCTAAGAGCAACCACATATTTCTTGCTAAAATTGGAAGTCACATTTCTTCCTTCAATAGATACATGCATACATAAGTATGTGAAAATAGTCCTAGATGTCCTACACAAAGTTAGAAAAAATATCCCCAAATGATAGATAAGGATATGGGGCAGCAAAAATCACATAAGGGGAGCATACAAGGAAGAAGAAGGAAGAGTAAAACACACACAAAAAGTATCGCAACAAAATTCAAGAGAGTGATTTCGCAAAAAACCAAAGTTATTTTACAAGTGAGCCCATTGTTATTCTATAGATTTGGACTTGGCACTCTTACACTTGTTAAACTGATTATGGTTTAGTCGTTACTTTACTTCCTATTCAAATGCTTCAAGTTCAACCGGTTCCAAATCTTCTAACCGCGATCGTTCTCTTAGCCACGTGGGTCCTTGGGAGTGGTAGGGGTCTGTTAGACAGAGGCCCTGTACTATTTTCCCAATTTAACACACAATCTTAATGTCATTCCGTCCTTAGCTCAGTATCCATCCCCGAACAACGGAAGACTGTTCAGTGTATGGGAATTCAAACTTCAGGACTGATGGTAGCAGTCTGGTTATGTAAATTACGCGCAAAAGATACTTCAATATCACAGTCACCTAATCCGTACTTCGTCAGGGCAGATAGGTATACCAACCAGACCTTATATCGTAAAGTTACGCGGACTCGAACAATCAATCTCCTCAACAGTCAATACACAAGACGTACTCTGAGTAACTTCACACGCATACACCACGCAGTTCTTCTTGTCACTCTACAGATTATCGTGTGCCGACTTCAAGCCGAAATGCCTACTGACAGTAACTTGTCGCAAACCTTCTTATTACTCTACTCGTATTCAGAACATTACCGGTACTAATCTTAACACAGATTATGATACCGACTCAGTCAATTATAGAGACTCGTAACACACAAACGAACCGTGTTGGTTCGTTACACTTCCTAACTCCACAGAAGAACTATCAAACAACGCGTTCTAGCTTGAGCAACGCTCAGGAACACTTCAATCATTACCGGACGGAATCTCTACAACACAGTATCGATTCATAACACTGCATTATAACGCGCCTACGCACACAAACAGATATGCAGAAGGGGAATTGGAACAGACGGAACAGAACACATACACACACAACACTGCACTTGCAATTCCCAAACAACGGGGCTCGAGACTTAATCAAACAACACACTACACTTCCCACCAAAAACAGGGGCTGTTCTGCTCTTTTTTTCATTGCCTTAAATAGAGGATTTTTTACAAGGGTGCGCACTTCTGCAGTTACCTGCGCGTTCCCTGAAAGATTCTCTTTGTTCATTTAAGCTCCCTGTCCTCGTACTCTTGTCCTTGTTCGGCGGCCGTCTAACACTTGGGTTCTTTCTTCATTAAAGCCCTCTGTCTAAGTACAATTGTCCTTGTCCGGCGGCTGTTTAACACTTGGCACGCACGGTGGACTCGAACCCGCAGGTTCCTATGGTTCGGATACTAGTCCTTCTAAGTACATACTTCGGGCGAGCCTAAATGTTCGGGTAATTTTCTTTTTGAGGGTTTCTAACATCTGTACTAAGGTGGTGGGTTCTAGTAATTGGGGGTCGGTTCTTACTGCACTAAGGGCTATGGCTTGATTTAACAAAATTTCGGTTTGGGTTTGAAGGAAAGCCTCTTGTAAGTAAAATTCGTTAGCTAATGCCGCATCTCGGGCTATCTGCATTTCGGTCAGTTTGGTCTTCATCTCTGTAATATACTCCTTCTGGTTGCACACTTGGTTGTCTAGGCGTTCAAACTGCTGGGTTTGGAAATCGAGAGTTTTCTTAAACGCATCTCGGTCTCTGCGCGTCTTGTCGATATCCTTTAGGTATTGGCCTTCCCGTATCAGTTGGTGTTTTAGGATACTGTTAACCTCATCTGCGCATTCTTGGGCTCGTCGTAACTGTTCTTGGACTTGTTCGGTTTCTTTCTGTTGGTCCTGATTCTTCTTGATGGTCTCCTGCAATTGAATCTTTGTCTTTGCGACCAACTCTTCGAGAGAGGCGTTGATATCTTCGTGTTCGTGGAGGGTGGTCTTCAGGGCTCGGATTTCTTCATGTGCGGCGTGTAGGAGTCGTTCTTTGGCTGCAACTTGCTCGAGGGCTGCATCTCTTTGCTCTACTAGAGTCTGTTCTGCCGAAAATTTTGCTTGGAGTTCTGCTAACTGTGTCTGTAGCTGATGATTCTCAGTCTTTATGGCTTCGATTTCTTCCTGGAGGGGGGTGATGTCGGCTTCCAGGACATCAACCTTATATTGGTATTCTGCCTTCAGATTGTCCGTGGCTTCCTTAAACTCTACTGGCAGCTGGTGTGATAAATGCATGAGGAACTGCCCCATGGATGCTAGTTCCGAAAATACGTTGTGTGGTGGTGGTGGTTGGCGAGGCTGAGAGGACGTATCGGTGAGTAGGTTCTGGGAGTTTGGCGGAGAGTAGTTAGGGGAGGAAGAGGAGGATGGTGTAGGTTCAGAACTGGGTTGGCGGGGTGGTTCCGGTGGGAGGTCGGGGTTGACAGGTGGTGTGGGAAGAACAGTGTCGGTCGTGGTTACCTTGGCAACTGTCTGTTGTTCGGTTTCGGTATGATTGATGGCTGCGATGAGTGTATCCAGTGCTTTTGTGGCGGATTCCAGTTCGTCCTGTTGATGCTCGGATTCCTTTTTGGTGGACACTATCTCTGTTTCTGCTTGGTTTTGCTGGTCTTGTTGCTCCGTCGAGGTGTCGTTGTGTATTGAAGTGGCGGTGTCGTGGTATGTTTCTTCTTGTTTGTCCTCTTCGGTATCTTGTTTCTTTCCGGCGGATCCTTGGACTTCGCTTTCTGAAGAGCTGATCCATATTCGCTTAGTGCGGAAGAGTTGATTGATCTCTTCGTCTTCTTCTTCAGTTTCATCGAGCGGTTGTGCTGATTCTTCGTGCCTAAGTGCTGGGCCTGTGGGTGGGGGTTGTGCGGCGAGAATGGTTGGGAAGAGGAACGAGATGATGTGGGGAAGGCGAGAGCGCGGAGAGGTGCCCTTTTGGAGTTGCTTTACTATAGCTACGCATTCCTTATGAATTCGTTGGAAGAAGTAAGAGGCAAAGTTCGCGGGTTCGCGGGCGGCTAACTCCAAGGCAGAATAGAAGGGGCGAGAGATGCCGTATGTTCGTTTTTGCAGGTTGAGGATTGCTACGAGGAACTGTAGAGCGGATCGTTCGGGTTCCGGGCGGCAGAGAATGGCATATTCGTTTGATGAGGAGCGGGGGAAGAGTTCGGTCATGAGCGACAGGGATGCTAGGGCCATTTTCGCGGCCTTGCGGGGGGAGGCGGTAGGCTGCAGAGAATGCTTGGAAGGTGATGACGGTTCTATATGGGAGGGAAGGGAAGAACCACTGTCGTTCGGTGATGGGGAATTGGGCGATGGCGTGGATGATCTGCGCGGAGAAGGGATGGGCTTCCACTGAGTGCCAGGGCAACTCAGCGAAGTTAGCCAACCCTCTGCAACGCAGGTACTCGCCTACGTCTGTAGGGATACCATCACGGAAAGCAGCGTAGTTGGGTAGCGCTTCCATGGTGTTTACGAGCACACTTACAGGCAACACAATGGACAGGGATAATACGTATAATCTCGAGAACACAATAGCGTTTTTGGCGCAACCGAGGGGGTTAAATAAGGAGAACACGGTGGGGGTGGGAAGGGGGTGGGGTGGGTATCATTGTGCGGTGCGGGAATGATACTGTTTGCATGTTGGCGTACGTACTTGAGTGACCGGTAGGGAGGGGCGGCTGGTAACATAAAGATTTGTACAAAACACGACTAAAAAGGGAGAAAAAGAAAAAACGCAAAAATTTATACAAAACGCGGTTCGCCGCCGGATAATTTAATGCGTACTAGTAGTGGGATAATACGGCCGCAGCTTCGACCCATTGATTACCTTTGGAAGTGGATTTCCGATCAACGTAGTCAACCGAAAAGTTGCCGGACCGATTTGTTCTGAGATCTTGAAAGGGCCGAACCATCGTAGTTTGAATTTTCCTGCTGCTCTATCCGATTTTGCGTTATAGAAGAGTACAAGCTGGCCTACCGAAAAGATTGGAGTCTTCAAATATCGATCGTGTGTCTTGGCTTGCCTTAGTTGTACTTCGCGCATAGTTAAAAAACTGAGCCATCGGTGCTCATCAAGTTCTCTGAGTGCGTCCATTCGTGCTGTCAGCGAATATTCCGGTAGCATCTTCTGAGTGATTGCTACACGCAGACTTGGGATGACTATTTCCATGGGTGCTATTGCTTCTAAGCCATAAGCTAGTTTGAAAGGTGTCAAGCCTGTTGTTACCTTATATGTAGTCCGGTATGCCCATAATACTGCAGGTAGTAGTTGATCCCATCTTTCCGGTGCTTCCATGATCAATTTCCGGAGGATATTCAACAGTGATTTGTTTGTACTTTCGGCCAATCCATTGGCACGTGGATAATAAGGAGAGCTAAATTTATGTGTGACCTGGAATGATTGTGTAAGGGCCTTCATTAGATTGTTTACAAAATGAGTGCCTTGATCTGAGACAATTTCCAGGGGTAAGCCAAATCGTGGGAAGACATCCGTGAGTAGACATTTTGCTACCATAACCGCTGTAGCGGACCGTAAAGCCCAGGCTTCTGCCCATCTCGTTGCATAGTCTGTACAGGTTAGTATGTATCTATTGTTACTGAAGACTGCTGGGGGTGTGATTGGACCGATAAAATCTAATCCCCATTTCTGAAATGGTTCGAGTGGCATGATAGGCTGCAATGGAAAGAAGTGTCGTTGCAGTGGTTGTCCAGACCTTTGACAGTTATCACAGTTTTTTACGAATTGGGCCACATCTCGGTACATAGTAGGCCACCAGAGACCTCCTTGCAGAATTTTCCGGTGAGTTAGATCTGTGGCAAAATGACCACCAGTAGGGGTTGAATGAGCCATCGTGATGACCGAGTTAATTTCGTGCGGAGGGACACATCAAAGTAAGATTCCGGTGTGATCTACATAATATAGTTCTCCTGCAACTATCCGGAATCGGCGACTAAAGACTGCAATTTTTTTTCGAACTGCCTTGGCAGTCTCGGCTGGAAAGCGTCCTTCGGTGAGAAAAGTTAGAATCTGATCATAGTATGTAGATGGTGCTTGTAGGTTGGTCGTCTCATCGGATAGTGGTTCGGCATTATAAATCGCAGGAGTCGTGTCATCTATGCCTACCGGAGCTTCACCGGAATCCAGGCGAGATAAGAAATCTGCTAGGGCATGTGCATTTCCGGGTCGGTGAAAGACGTCATAGTCGAATTCTTGTAAAAGTAGCACCCATCGTGCTAATCGTCCACCTAAATGCTGCTGTCTTACTAGATAAACAAGGGTAGCATGGTCCACATGAAAGGTAAACTTCCGGCCTAATAAATAATGTCTGAACTTTTTGATGGAGTAAATTAATCCTAGACATTCTCTTTCCGTGGTAGAATAGTTCTTTTCTGCCGGTGCAAGCCTTCTACTGGCGTAATAAACAGGGCGAAACCACTTATCTGTTTGCTGCATCAGAATACTGCCAATTGCAATATCTGAAGCGTCGACAAAAACATGGAACGGATTGTCCCAGTCCGGTGGTTGTAAAATTGGGGCTTGCGTCAGGAGATATTGAGCCGATCAAATGTAGTTTGGCATTCTTCAATCCATTCAAACTGTTGGGGAGTTTTTGTGATTAGCCTATTTAGTGGTACTGCTAGGTGAGCAAGCCACCGTAAGTGTCTGCCATGCCACCGTATTTGACCCATAAAATGCATTACTTCTTTTGGAGTTGCGGGTACCGGGGCTTCTAAAATTGCCGAAATCTTATCTGGGTCTACTCGGATACCTTGAGCAGATACAATATGCCCAAGTAGTTTGCCACACGAAACCGCAAACACGGATTTGTTTGGCTTAAGACAGAGTCTATATTCTCTACACTTCTGGAAACAACATCGTAAATGACTTAAATGTGCTATCATCTTCCCAAAGATTGAGAAGTCGTCAAAATATACTTGCATGAATGAAGTGAGATAAGGAGAAAATATCTCCTGCATACATCTTTGAAATGTGCTTGGTGCATTTCTTAATCCGAACCACATTACGGTGCAGGCGAAGACACCCCAATTGGTAATGAAAGCAGTTTTTGGTATATCTTCTTCAGCCATTCTAACCTGATTGTAACCACTATATCCATCTAAGAATGAATATATTTCATGACCTGCGACTCTATCAAGCATGGTATCCAAAAAAGGGATCGGGAACGGGTCTGGTACTGTTGTTGCGTTTAATTTCCGGTAATCCACACAGATTCGTAATTGCTTGTTTTTCTTTGGTACAATCACAACTGGTGAGATCCATTCAGCATGCTCTACTGGTACGATGAACCCTACTTTTAATAATCTGTCAAGTTCGGCTTTTACCTGTGATGCATAATTGGGATTCATCCGGTAGCTGGGTTGTTTGTTTGGTTTAACTTCAGGTTTCAACATAACTCTGTGTTGATAAATGCACGGATCTAATCCTTTCATGTCTTTGTAATCCCATGCAAAGACGTCTGAGAATTCGCGAAGAAGCTGAATCAAATTAGCCTGAAAGATTTCCGGTAAGTTTTGCCTTATTTTTACAGGTCGAGGATGGTCCTTGTCTCCTAGATTGTACGTGATCAGCTGGTCTTCAGGGACATAAAATTGTTGCGGGTTCTCTGTATCCTCTGTTGTCTTGAATAGTGGTTGTAATTCAATATCTGCTTGGTCAGACTTTTCGGTGATAGCTACTACTGCACAAACTGAAGTGTTCCAGTTATCGATGACGGACTGTAGATCAACAGTTCCTAGTTTAAATCGGCGTTACTCTTCAGAAATTGCTCTTCTTCATCATCTGATAGTCCATCTAACATATGAACTGGTTCAGCAAGATAGGGTCTGGCGTGAGGTTCGCAGGGTTGTATAGCATCTAGTTTTACCACATATTTACGATTGGCATCCTTGAATGTGAGCTCTTGCGCAGACCAGTCCTGTATTACCTTTGCATGCTTCAGCCAAGGTCGGCCGAAAAGAAGGTTGTAATCCAAAGTGGATTCTGGCAGATCTAGTATGACAAAATTCATTTTGAATGTCGTACCTTGTAAAGTAATGGGTACATTTCGCACAAGTCCTACAGGATGGACTCTAGATTGGTCTGCCATTCTAACAAAAAATTGAACCGGTTCGATTTCGGTCCATCCTAACCTATTGCATAAGGCCGTAGTTGCAATGTTGACACCACAGCCTCCATCAATCAATACCTGTGTAATTTTATGATTCTTATACCATACTGTAATCAAGGGGACTGAATGATCAACCGTAGAATCAGGTTTTGGTTGAACTGCTGCTGTCGCCGGAATACAAGAAGGTACCGGACTGAACTGTTGCTGGAATTGTTGTCGAACGCCAGGCACTAATGCCAGTAGTTGGCCGAGAGGCAGAGTGATAGATGCCTTGGATAAAATTTCCCAGGCCTGCTGAGATTGGTTATCTTGCTCCTTTGAACTTGAGTTCTCTGCTGTTGCCGAAGTATCTGCTGTTATGTCTACTGCTGATGGTTGTTTTGTTGCTGCCTCCTCTTGTTGTGTTCCTTCCTTTGTCGACAAGGTCTGAGTCACCGGAATGGGTTCTGGGAACACTGGTGGTTCTGAGGCGGTCCAGTGACTAGGCTTGTTATACATCCTATGTTGTTCTCGTATCCCTGGTTCGAATACTTCTGCTGCTGGCTGCAGTTGTTTACCTGATCGGGTCTGGACTGTAGTAGTTTGCATTTCTACCGGAGTAATTTGTACCATGTTGGCCATTGGATTTTGCCGCTCCTTCTTCCTTTGATCATACTCAGCTGCGTCCTTGCAATATCTTCTAATGTGTCCGAATTCACCACAAAAATGACAGCGTGGCGGTGGTAAATTGGGATTTTCCGATGGTGGTTCGTTCTGCCAGCGGTTTACATTATAGTTATTGTTCCTCTGTCCTCGATAGTTTCGATATCCCTGTGGTTGATTGTTTCTCAGTTGCGGAGGTACATAGTGATTTGCTGCCTGTCCATGTTCTTGAATAACAGCATTGACTGTTGCTGTTCCCTGTATTTTGGCATTGTAGACACAATTTCCGGTGGAGTGTCCGGCAGTGTTGCAGATAGCGCAGAATGTTTGATTTAGCGCACAGTTAGCACTTGTATGCCCTGAATTTTTGCACGTGGTGCAGTATATTTGCCTGGTTATATCTTCAGTCATATTTTTTATATCTTCAGTCATATTTTTGTTTGTCCTTAACCATTCCAAGTCTTCGGAAAATCCACCAACCTTGGATTCCAACTGTAGAGCCATTGCAATGACTGCATCCAGTGTCATTGCTCCGACACATCTTATGATCATAATCTGCTTCAGTTGTGGGGTTAGTCCATTGATAAACCATTGAGAGATGACATCATCAGGTAGATTAGCATGTGCCTGTGGTATCTGCCGTAAATGTGTTCTGAAGAGAGTAGCGTATTCCTGGACAGTCTGATTTGCCTTCTGTCGGTTGTTCTGTAAATAATCAAAGATCTCAGCAGGATTCTTCTTTAGTCTGAATCGTTGTAGAAAGGCATCTCGTACTGCATCGTAAGTACCAAAATGATTAATATCATATTCCGTGAGCCATCTCGCTGCTTCATTGACCAGTGTAGATTGAAAAACAATGGCCTTATACACCTGATCTGGTGGATGGTTAAGAACTGCATAACTTATCTCAAAAGTTCGTACATGAGCGTCTGGGTCATCTCCTGGAAATCCACCAAATTTCGTGTATGTTACTCCTGTTGGAGGCGGCCTTGGTTGACCTAACTTTTGTTGTTGTTGTTGTCCGTTCATCGTGGGTGTCTCCGGTCCTTCTTCTGTATCTTGAGGTTGATTAGTTGAACTATCAGAATCTGGATCGCCGGATGGCGTGCCTTCCGGTGTGCTGTTTTTGCGCAGGATACTTCGAACCTTAGCTTCGAATAGGTCTCCTTCTTTCTGGATGTCCAATATCCGAAATCTTTCTTCCAAGCACGCGGGTCGGGCTGAGGACTCCGCAAAAAATGCTAATCCTTGGCCGCCAGTTGGTGTATCTATCACCGGAATATCACCGGAATGAACTGACAGTCTACCAGACTGTAGCGTTTTTCCGCTTTTACCGATTTCTTTTCCTAGAGTTTGTCTAATCGTAGATAACTCTGAATCTT
Organism: Ceratopteris richardii; assembly: GCA_020310875.1. Lineage (NCBI taxonomy): Eukaryota > Viridiplantae > Streptophyta > Polypodiopsida > Polypodiales > Pteridaceae > Ceratopteris > Ceratopteris richardii. The sequence goes on from CM035411.1 coordinate 114,526,823, forward strand.
TATCCAAGATTGTTAAACTGGTCTCCAGCGGCGTCTTGATAGATTCTGGAATTACTGTACTTTGGTTAGGCTGGGTCGAGATGACACCAGAATGTACCAAAGGCGTTGATCGTTCCACCGGAATATGACCGGAATTAATTCTAGCGTCCTTAACTTGCTTGACCACTGGGTCAGGCCGCGTTATACCTTCTTCTCCTAGGGTTGTCTTTAGTACTTTTCTCGTTCCCGTCGTATGGGTCCTAGGATACGTTTCGCCAGACCGAGTAACCGGCATGTATCATTGCTTTAGTAGCACTATCTGAGCAGTTGGCAACAATCTGGCTCTGTTGCTACCGTCAGTCAATCGAACGATAAACGTAGTGTTTGATTCTGAATAAACAATCAACACGCTACTGCTACTGTTCACAGATAACTGGCAACCTGGTGCCACATTCCCACAGACGGCGCCAAATGTTAAACTGATTATGGTTTAGTCGTTACTTTACTTCCTATTCAAATGCTTCAAGTTCAACCGGTTCCAAATCTTCTAACCACGATCGTTCTCTTAGCCACGTGGGTCCTTGGGAGTGGTAGGGGTCTGTTAGACAGAGGCCCTGTACTATTTTCCCAATTTAACACACAATCTTAATGTCATTCCGTCCTTAGCTCAGTATCCATCCCCGAACAACGGAAGACTGTTCAGTGTATGGGAATTCAAACTTCAGGACTGATGGTAGCAGTCTGGTTATGTAAATTACGCGCAAAAGATACTTCAATATCACAGTCACCTAATCCGTACTTCGTCAGGGCAGATAGGTATACCAACCAGACCTTATATCGTAAAGTTACGCGGACTCGAACAATCAATCTCCTCAACAGTCAATACACAAGACGTACTCTGAGTAACTTCACACGCATACACCACGCAGTTCTTCTTGTCACTCTACAGATTATCGTGTGCCGACTTCAAGCCGAAATGCCTACTGACAGTAACTTGTGGCAAACCTTCTTATTACTCTACTCGTATTCAGAACATTACCGGTACTAATCTTAACACAGATTATGATACCGACTCAGTCAATTATAGAGACTCGTAACACACAAACGAACCGTGTTGGTTCGTTACACTTCCTAACTCCACAGAAGAACTATCAAACAACGCGTTCTAGCTTGAGCAACGCTCAGGAACACTTCAATCATTACCGGACGGAATCTCTACAACACAGTATCGATTCATAACACTGCATTATAACGCGCCTACGCACACAAACAGATATGCATAAGGGGAATTGGAACAGACGGAACAGAACACATACACACACAACATTGCACTTGCAATTCCCAAACAACGGGGCTCGAGACTTAATCAAACAACACACTACACTTCCCACCAAAAACAGGGGCTGTTCTGCTCTTTTTTTCATTGCCTTAAATAGAGGATTTTTTACAAGGGTGCGCACTTCTGCAGTTACCTGCACGTTCCCTGAAAGATTCTCTTTGTTCATTTAAGCTCCCTGTCCTCGTACTCTTGTCCTTGTTCGGCGGCCGTCTAACACTTGGGTTCTTTCTTCATTAAAGCCCTCTGTCGGCCGTTTAACACACTCTATTTTCAACCCTAATTAAAGATTAGTCTCATAACCTCTAAACTATTCACGTTCTTTCTAGGGAAAGGCATCCTCCACCTTCACAAAGATTCTACCATTTTGAACTTACAAAATTAGGGTTTTGGTTTCTTTTTTTCCTTTTCATTAAAAATAGCCATAAACCTATATCTAAAGCAAAATTGGATAGAATTTTTGCTTGGAATTTTCCCTCCTTTTGTACATATTTAAAAAATTTTCTTGGCCTTTATAGTTTTTTCCTCAATTTATATCGTTGCTTTACTTCAACAAAAACACCAGCCCTTATCCCTGATCTATGGTTTGAAATAAGGATTCCATGTTGTGATGAGGATAGTAGCTAGAAGATTCAAATAATATGTGGACAGATCATCTATCCAAGATATAAATTTTTGAAAAACATCATTCTCCTTGTTCCTAGATTGCTTGACTAGTGGAAATTTGGGATCTTTAAAATAATTAGAAGGCTAGAAAATCATATTGATAGTGTATAGAACTTGGAGAAAATATAAGAAAAAAAAGTGAAATTACCCACACAAGGATTGAAAAGTGAATTTTTTTTCTATGATGTGACCAATCGACCATCTATTGATGAAACTGGATAACCAATACCCAAAAGTTTATTCCTAGAATGGGCTTTAGACCAAAAGAATGAAATACATCCATAAATAACTCAATCATGAAGGAAATGCATCAATCTCCATGAAGCTTGATAAAACTCCTCACATATTTGTGATAAATTTCCTCACAGGCACCCACTAGTAGAAAGGAGGCCATACAATTATGTGCCTTTGAGGAAAACTTGAATCACGTGATGGATTATCATAATCAACCACTGAGACCCATGTACTAGCCTAGACTAGTCTATCAACCTAGAAAACCCTATAGGGAGCCATTCAAAGATCAATACACGAAATCTTACTACACAAACACCCAAGCCATTATGTGAACCCTAGAGAGTTGAGATATCAAGATCCATATTAGAGTTAGAAAAAAACAAATCATTCCTATAAGAAATTAGTGAAAGTATGTGTATGCAACTCTCTCACTACCCAAATTATCCTTTTTCTCCCAAAGAAAATAGTCTCTAGAATGTTCTTGCGTGGACATGTAGCCATCATGTGCATGCACTCTACTACCTAGCAAGAAACCTTTGAATAAGCCCTTAGTTAGAGACCTTGAACATGTTACCCTTGTCCCACATACACAAGGTATGGCCTAATTGGCCTATTTCTAACACTATTTCCCCCCTTCAAAGACCATCGTACTCAATGAACAATGAAAGAAAGTTACTGGCAAACCAAATATTCCGATTCCTAAGTAGAATATATGAGTGATCATCCTCTCAATGCTGCTAGATACTATTAGATTTCTCAGACATTTATGTCTCGTTTATAGTATCCTATCCTGAAAGAGGTTCAAAATATCATGTTCCAACAAAGAAATTGTAGATTTTATTAGATTATCATCCCCAAAAAATATACTTTTCAACTTTGCTAGCATGAAAAGCTAGATGGATTATAAAATGTGAAGGAAGCTCGAACAGATATGCAAGATCACTAATATTTTTAACTATCTTATGAGGTCCGCAATATCTATGCAAAATCTTAACACATTATCTTGTACATCACTAAGTACACTTTGTTGGAACTTGAAGAAAACCGCTATTCATTTCACTATTAATTCTAGGAGTTATCATCTTGCTAGCATATGCTTCAAATCTCAATATTTATTTGTACCTTGGCTTTAATTGTTTCTATAATCTTTTGGAGGTTTTCTCAAGCCGTTGAACGACTAGGAAATTTCTTTGGCATCCTTATAGTATCATGATCAATGGTATTAATTCCATATTTCACATATCAATCGACTTATGACGTTGAATGTTATGGAAAACCTACCAATGGGTAAATAAATATCCTAATTTTTCAAAAATTCTTTTGTAAGTATTGTAAAGGAAACGATCATATCATAAAGAACTATCCAAAATTGGTTGCAAAAGAGGCAAAGAAAAAAGAGGTAAAACATATTTTCTTGAAGAATGAACATGTCTAGCCCCTCCTGACTCACTACATTCCCCTTTTACATGCTACATATGTGCTTGTGTCTGTGACTGCTGCCTATTGTATTGCCAACACCCCCCTCCCTCTCACATCTATCATCTTGGACAGATCCTTGTTGCAGGGTACTAGTGATGTATGTCTACAAAAGGTCATGGGCAAGTGTTTGTTTGGTGATATGAATACCTCCTGCTAGATTTACCTCTAATTTCTCCCAATTGATAGCTTGAGGTTCATCATGTGGTGGGAGTCGATACTGTGTTGAGTACATGAGTTGTTCACACACGAATAGTTATAACAAATGTGTTGGGCAGCTGATGAATACCTTTGAGTGGTATTCCCAAAAACTAGTAGTGGACATTTCTTCAAATGTCAACTTATAATAGGAAGGGAGGTATTTGATTCGATAGTGCCATGCGTACCACACCTGGAGTAATCCTGTTGTACTCATATCATAGACAAGATCGTTGTTGCCATGCTCAAATCCAGGGGTGGACACATGGGGTGGCCAGATATGTATGAAGATTTTGAAAGTAGTCTGCAATGTCGGTCATGTGGTGGAGTTGGGGGAGCTAGTGTCTTATTGTTGCCATCATGTATCCCACTATCGCAGAGAAAAGAAGCACAAAGGAGGAGCCCCAAAAATTTCCAAAATTGAGCATAAATTTTCTTCTTCAAAATCCTACAAAACTCCCTTGAAGCTATGTAAATGCACTAGAGGAGTCATCTAGATGCATAAGCCCACATCATTGTAACATAGCTCTTGTAAAATATTAGGAAATTAGAGCTAGTCAATAAAAGTGCCGGTCTCTTGTGTGAGAGGACCATTTTTAGGGCACATGTATATAAGTCATTTGTGACTCTTGTAAACAACTTTTTGCCATTGTGAAGAATTGAAGAAGAATTTAGAATTTGGTTCTTTCCTACTGATTTCCTCCTTCTCCATGATCTTTTGTGTGTGTGTGTAATGCTTGAAATGTGTGTGCAAGATTGTTGTCTACCCCTTCCCATCGCTTTTGCACTACTGTCGTGTGTGTGTGTGTGTGAGTGTGAGCCATTAGGAGTTGTGGAGCGAGTGTTGGTGCTTCCCACCATTCACTATTTTGATCATAACTTGAAGTGCAATTGTCAGATTCAAATGAAAATACCATCAATAGATGTGTCTCATCAAGAGCTTCGAAAAAACCTAGTGTTGACCATATTCGAAGTGCGAAGCTAGGAGAAAAGTTCAAATTTGTGCTTACTATTGTAAATGGTATCGCGTCATGCATTTTCAGAGGATTAGTGAGTTGGAGAGGTAGTTGAGACTTTTCATATGCATTGTAGCTTAGCCACTTCACTTACCATCATGTGTGCACATGTCTTCATACACTTGGATCTTATGTTTCCTCATATTGATAATTAAACGTGTATTCATCCACGACTATATGCACTTGTGGGGCGATTGAGGTTTAGTCTCATTGACACAAGTCCCTAAGGCTTCACAACTTAGGTACACATGTTTTTCGTGCCATTGCTAGGAAAGAAACCTAATCAAGGTGCCTTCATGATGGTTAGAGCTCAGGAGTGAAGGAATCGTACTTGTAGAGGTGAATTCGTTTGGTGGCAAGTAGTCAAGTATTTCAGCACTTATTACTTCACACTCTTGGGCTGTGTGTAATGAGTTTTTAGGTTTAGGGTTAGGAGTGAGGAAGTAAGGGAAGAGTTATGGTTAGGCAAAAGAGAGGACTAGAGTAGGAGGAAATAGAATAACTCAAGAAAACCCAAAAAAAATTGTCAAATTTGGTTCAGTTTAGGTATTAGGTGACCCAAAGCTATAAAAACCCAAAAAATTAGTTCAATTGGTTACTTGTGAGATCAAGTATCGTGAGGAGAGTAGTACTAGTATCACAGCACTGGTATCATGCCTAGCAAGCAAGAAAAAGGTCTAGTGAGCCAAAGCTTAGGCAAGGCATCCTTGAAGGTGAGTTATACAAATTTTTGATATCAAAAACACCTCCATAACACACACACGTGTGATTAAAATCGTTTTTGGTATCATGGGGTATATCAGAGAGTTTTTTGAGATCCTTTAAGTGATAAAGGGGGTCAAGAGTGAAGACGTGAGATAAATAAGCAATTTGCACACAAAAAAATTAAGTTTAGATTAAATTTGGCTATAGTATCACGATCGGTTGAGTTTTGGTATAACAATACTAGAATTCCCTAGTATCATGATACTCGCTTGGTATCATATCATTGCATACCCACTTGAGGTATCGTGATATCATCATGGTATTATATCATCAAGTGCTGGTATCACGATCGCCGTTGCCCAATGGTATCGTATTGCGGTCCACCTGGTATCGTATCGTGCCAATCATGGTATCGTATCGTGGATCGAGCGGTATCGTATCACCAACTTAGTATCGTATTGTCTTTTGTTTGGTATCATATCGTGTATAAAGTGGTATCGTATCGTCTGACCCTTTGGTATCGTATCCTTCACATAGCGAGTATCGTATCCTGTGAATTCTGGTATCATATCGTGTGAATTCTAGTATCATATCATCTGTTGGACAAGTATCATATCATCGACTACCTTGATATTGTATCATGGGGTTGCAGAGGTATTGTATCATCTGCACCTCTAGTATCGTATCATGCCACTCAGTGGTATCGTATCACCAAAGTACTTAGAAAGATGCCCTATTCTAGAGTTGCCCACATCTGCCAAACAAGTGGCCTTGTTCTTAGATGGCTTGCTGAGCACAAAGTTAACATCATATGTGTACTTGAAAGAGCCTAGATCCATAGAAGAGTGTGTGCGGACATACATTGACATAGAAGATAACTTGGGTGAGGAGCTAGGATTGTCCAAACTCTATAAGGATTCTGATAGTTCTACTAGTCATACTTCGAAAATCTCCACAAAAATAGGTGAGATAGCTGAGCAAGTTGCCAAGAAGCTGGGAGTCCAAAATAGAAAAACACAGAGTCACCTCATTGAACCGATGTTATACCTGCGGAGGGGACCACATGACTAACGTATGCCCAATGCAAAACCAAAACATTAGAGAAAGGAATGCTCCATACTGCACTATTGAGAGAAAATACACAAACCACACGGCTCAAGATTGTCCCTACAATAGGCTGGCTGTTAGACAAACTTATGAGCAACCTTACCAACAAGGTAGGTATCAGAACCAATACCAACAACCATATTATCGACCACAACAACAATATCAGGCACAATATAGGCCACAACTAGTCTTGGGAAACCAACCACCAGCTCTTGCCAACATGATTCTAGTCAAGTATGCTATGGGAGAGGAAAATCCAAATAGAGCATTGGTGCCACTGACCCCATTGATACCAGATAATGACTCTCATGCTCATAGTTCAGACTACCCCCATGAAGGTAGTCCACATGCTTATTACACTGAGTTGACTGAGCATAGTGAGATTTACTCGTATCAATATGAGGCACCACCTATGGAGCAAAATTGGGAGCCAGAATACTCCAATGTCATGTACACAAATCCTAACCCTAGGCCCCAATTGAGACAAATGAGACCACAAGCCCCTAGAGGATCTTGTTTCAGATGTCAAGGTGACCATTTCATTCGTGACTGTCCCCACCCACCATCTCCAAGTCAAGGTCAGGTTATCACAATACAAGCTTTTTGTCCTGAATGTGGCAAAGACCATCTTCCCAGAGATTGTCCAAGAAACCCCTCCAGTGCACCCAAGATTACACCCATTAATGTGGTAGGCTTAGTGGCAGATTCAAGCTCAAGTAGCAGTAATGTGGCTTCTGTACAGGCAGTTACTAGGGCACAAGCATTAAAACAAGATAAACCTACAGAACAATCAGAGCCAAGTGAATCAGGAGAGCCGAGTAAGAGGAAAACAAGAACATGGAAAGATACCAGAGAGAAGGCCAATCGCAAGTGGAATAAAAAGTTATCGGAACTAGAAGAAAGCTTGAAAGACGCAAAAACAAAAATAGAAGACTATAACTCAAAACCCCTCACATGCTGAAACTCCATCCACTCCATCTCATCCCATCCCACCACCCATTGTAAATAGGCCACAACCAGGGTGTGTTCTTGCAGATCCAACCCCAGAAGGCTTGGACATTATGTTCAAGGTCTACCAGGCTCGACTTTAAGAAGGGCCTACAGCTGCAAACCTAGACAAGAGTTACCCTAGAGCAGACTTAGAGATTGAACGGATGAAAATGTGCATGAAAATGGTAGAACAAGCTCAAGCTATACTCGAGACTAGTCAAAAGTTCAATCAGACAAACTCTGTCAAACTGGATTTGCATTTCTAGGGCTTACTAGAAAGATTAGAGCAGTTGGTAAACAAACCATAAGTTTGTTTACCTCCACAGGCTCAACCAGTTATTGAAAGAGGAAGCTCACCACCAATGGGAGCTTATGTTCCTAATTCCACGAATGTTGGAATACCTCCTTCAATTCAACAGTACTCTCAAGAGTTCTTGCGGGAAATACAAGAAGAGAAATGGGCCAAGGAGAAGGGTAATTCCCCTCCTATTCCCGAGATTGATGATCTTCATGATCAATTTCTCCAAGACATTCCATCCATTTACGGAGATCAAGTCGAGCAACAAGAAGATGAAAGGATAGATTTTGAATCTAATACCTTAGAAGAACTACCTCAATTTCCAGGCCCATGGGAATCTGAATCTCTTCAAATCAGAGCTCTCACAATACTGGTCAGACATGAAGACTTAGTGGTCCCAAGGAACACTGATGTCGTGAAGAACACTAAGGTTCAATGTCATCTCACTGCAGAAGAGCTGCTCAAAGCAAAACCTGAGCTATGGAATCATGTCAAGGATCAAGTTCCAGAACTTGATTCCAAAATGCCAAAAGCAGGCTCTAAGCAAAAAGTACCAGAGATACCTCTAGACAAAATAGGGGACATGTGTGAGGGCGAAGAAGGTAATTCTTATCTTCCAATCACCTACCAAGGTTACACAACCAAAGCAATCATAGATTCAGGTGCTGGTGTTGCTATTGCGACCAGCTCCTTGTGGAAGCAATGGGGCAAACCCACCTTAAGATCAACTAGAATGAAGCTTCAAATGGTCGACGGTCATTTTGAAAGACCTCTAGGATTGCTAGAAGGGATAACTCTAACCACTTGTGGTGTAGAGTTTGAGCACACATTTGCTATATGTGAGTTTGAGCAAAATAATGTTTATGAGATGATCCTAGGAAGACCCTTCCTACGACAATTGCAAATAGTACATGATTGGGGAACCAACTCCTTGTACTTGCAGCACTTAGGGGTCACCACCAAGGTCAATTTGAAGGATTAATCCTTCAGAGATGTACCACCCCTACAGTGGAATCCTATCCACAAAGCAAAAGAAGATTCCATCTCTGTGCATTCTGAAAGTTCACCTGATCCATCATGGCTGCATGAAGATACTCATTTGTGGATGTGCAAGGTCGCAGAGGAAGAGGAAAAACGTTTAAAGGCAAGAGAAGAAGGAACTTTGCCAGGAGATAGACCCGTTAAAGACCCAGCCTACACACTGATGATCTTTCTAGATGAGGAATTTGAGCCTCATGGCTGGCCAGAAATCTTAGCTACCATGGACATTGCAGTCAAGGAAGAACAATGGACACCTCATTGTGATGAGGAGGGTTATGATATTCTAGTGTTCATGTGTCAGCCCTTGCTAGAAGAATGTGACCCTAGTGATGTCATAGAAGAAGAAGAGAACAATGACGATCTAGAGTCCATTGTGATGGATAGTTGCTTTACCTCGAAAAAGCACTATTTAGAAGATGTAGGAGTGTTTAACCAAAAAGAAGAAGAACCTCTCACAAGCATTAAAACAGTAAATTCAAAGGATGGAAGTGAGAGCAGTCAAAAGAAAAAGAAAAGAAAAGCAATGAAACAAGAAGAGGAGGAATCATTGTTTGAAGTACTAGAAAACTTCAAAAAATATGACGTTGACGACCGCAAAATTTTGGTACGAATGTCCAAGAGAGAGGCCATAATAGGAGAATCATATGATAATAAAGAAAAGACCAAGAAAATTGTAGTGACCATTGAAGAGAACGAAGAGAGATGCACATATATAGGAGATGACCTAAGTGCAAGAGAAGAAATGGAGCTCGTAGCTCTATTAAGGGAATATAGGGATGTGTTTGCGTGGAACTATAGAAACTTGAAAGGGGTAGATCCAAGAATTTGCTCTCATACTATCCCCATGACTGCTGATGCCAAGCCCACCAAACAGAAGCCCTACACATATAATGATACATATGCAGCCAAAATAAAAGAAGAAATTGATAGGCTGATTGAAGTTGGATTCATCTATGAGATTGAGCATACTGAATGGGTGTCCCCCATTGTCGTGGTGCCCAAGAAGAATGGGAAGTTGCGAGTGTGTATTAACCTTAAAAAAGTTAATGCCTCTGCGATCAGAGATAGTTATCCACTTCCAATCACGGAACACCTATTGGAGCGCGTTGCAGGCAAGGAAGTTTATAGCTTCCTTGATGGATTTTTAGGTTACAATCAAGTAGCCATTACCCCAGAAGATCAACACAAAACAGCTTTTGCCACTGAGTGGGGAATCTTTTCATTTTGTGTGATGCCATTTGGGCTCACAAATGCGCCTGCAACATTCCAAAGGCTCATGTGTCATGTCTTCAAAGAGTTCTTGCGGAAGAGCTTAGAAGTATATGTGGATGATTTATGTGCTCATTCCTAGGAAAGAAGATACCACATCCCTGAGCTCAGACAGATCTTCAACAAGTGCAAAGAATATCGAGTGTGTCTGAACCCAGAAAAGTGTGTGTTCATGGTGCGTCAAGGTAAAATCTTAGGTCATATTGTTTCTAAGAATGGAATCTCAACAGATGAAGATAAGGTACGAGCCATAGCGGAGCTGCCAAGGCCAAGGAATATTAAAGAGGTACAAGCCTTTATGGGCCATTGTGGATATTACCGTAGGTTTATCCACATGTACGCGATCATAGCTAGACCCCTTTATGCCTTGTTGTCTAATTTTGAGTCGAACGACGAATGCGAGAATTCTTTCAATGAACTGAAGAAACGTTTGTGCACAACACCAATACTGACCACTCCTGATTGGAATAAACCATTCCATGTCCATGTGGATGCATCCAATCATGCCATAGGATGTTTGCTAGCACAACCCACAGGTGAAGGAAACTTAGATTTGCCGATAGCATATGCTAGTAGATAGTTCACCGCAGCTGAACGAAACTATACCACAATTGAGCGAGAGGGCTTAGGCATGGTATATGCTGTGAAGAAGTTTAGACACTATTTATTGGCCAGCAAGTTCAAGTTTTTCACTGATCATCAAGCTTTGTTATATTTGGTCAATAAACCTTGCAATATTGGACGCTTAGTAAGATGGTTCCTCTTACTAATGGAATATGACTTTGAAGTTGTTGTCAGGAAAGGTAGAACCCACCTTCGAGCAGATCACCTTTCTCGCATTACTTCAGGAGAGTCACCGCAAGGAGTGTCTGATGAACTACCTGATGCTTATCTGTTCAATTTGGAAGTTGTTCCCAAATGGGCAAATAAGTTGGTACCAGTCCTCACCTTCAGACCCGCAAATAAGAATCTGAAAACCTCACAAGAAGAAATTGTAAAATCACAAAAATATCACATATTGGTAGAAAGCATGTACAAACAAGATACGGAGGGTGTACTCGCTTGTTGTGTCGAGGATGATGAACATACTAGCTAGTTGCAACAAGCCCATGAAGGATTTCTAGGAAATCACTATTCTAAACAACGAACATTGCAAAATCTAAAACGTTTAGGAGTGTATTGGCCTATCATGGACAAAGAAATTCATGAGTGGATTAAGAATTGTCCTGTGTGCCAGGAAAACCCCCTAGTGGAGCATGCAACCCTTTATCAAGTGTCATTAATTCCAGATTAAAGTACTCCATTGGTAGATTTTATGAGGTCGGGAAGACTACCCAAAGAGGCTAGTCTAGCAAGAAGACGAAGCATGGAGCAAGAGGCTCAAGGCTATGCCTTAGTAGGAGACAACCTATACCGAAGATGCAAAGATGGTTACTTAAGACTGTGCGTTCATGAATCAGACTATTTAAAGGTCTTAGAGACTGCACACAGTGGTGTTGCACGTGGACATTTTGGTCCTGACTGAGTGATCAAGACCATTCTATTCTCAGGACTTTGGTGGCCCACTCTCCATATGGATGCACATACCTATGTGAAGAAATGTGACACATGCCAATGTGCACAATATCCAGTTAGAAAAGATGAGATGCCTTTGAGGCCAATGATGGGAGGACGTGCATTCTCGAAATGGGGTATAGACTTTGTAGGTCCTATTAACCCCCCAACTAGAAACTCCCATGCAGAGTATATTATTGTAGCCACAGATTACCTTACCAAGTGGGTAGAAGTGAAAGCCACAACAAAGAATGATGCTCAGACTACGGCTAAGTTCTTATTCGAGAATGTTTTCACGAGATATGGACTACCAATAGAGTTAATAAGCGATAGAGGCACACACTTCTTGAATGAAGTCATTGAAAATATTCTCCAAGAATTCTTGGTGATACATAAGAAGTCTACCCCCTATCATCCACAAGCTAACGGACAAGCTGAGAGCACCAATAAGATCCTCTGTAACGTATTGACAAAACTGTTAAATAATAAACGCTCTGATTGGGACAAACAACTTCATCATGCTGTTTGGGCTTATCGGGTTGCCTACAAAACGGTACTCAACGCCACCCCATTTCAGATGGTCTTCGGACAGAATGTTGTGCTACCATTGGACTTCCTCATCCCAGCCTTAAAAGTAGCACAAGAGCATGAGTGGAATGGACATGAATTGTCCTCTAGGATCTTTGATCTAGAACGCTTAGGTGAGACAAGGCTACGCGCGGCGGCAGGCATCTATGTTGCAAAGAAAAGACAAAAGGCATACTTTGATGCACACATCAAAGATAAAGGACTGAAAGCAGGAGACCTAGTGCTGGTTTATACGCTAAAGCAACATGCCCGTAAGTTGGAAAAAAGAGGATACGGACCCATGATCATTAATAGAATTTCCACTAGCAGTGCAGTTCAATTGGCCACTCTAGAAGGAGATATCTTGCCAAACTATATTAGTGGATGTAGAGTCAAGTTATACCAAGAACCTCTTACAGAGGATATGCGTACGAGACTCAACACTCCTAAGAAGCAAAAAGAAGAGGAGTTAAGGGTGAGGGAAGAAGCACAGACAGAGGCCAGAGAGCGTATTAGGCGAAATAAGTTAAGGCGACTAGGCCTAGATGTCAACTCAAAAGCCCCATAATATCACATGGATATGTGCCAAAAATCAGGCATAATTACTTCTCAAGTCATCAACCGACGTCCCTTTGTGACCATAGAGATAGGACAAGGAAAGGGTGCAAGGGCTGTGAAAGCATTAATTGACTCAGGTGCAGCAAGTAGTGCAGTTAGACTATCCTACTGCCAAGACTTGCAGTTGAACATCAATCCCATAGAAGCTTATCTCATAGGATTGGGAGGTGTGGAACCCCCTTGTTTGGGCGAGGTGGAACTTCCCATCTACCTTCAAGATGTTCCAATGAAAGTCAAAGTGCTAGTGTGCCAAGATGAGAACCTTACAGAACCACTTGTCTTGGGTCAAGATTGGATCTATGACCATGCTGTTAACTTAAACCTAAGAAGTCAAATCCTTCAAGTTTGGGTACAGGAACAATGCATTACAATCGAATTAGAGAAGTGCATGCTCACAAATCGAGATGTCCCACATTCTATTAGTTCTTCTAAGACTGATCATATGGAAGAAGATGTTGTTTGCGTCAAAAGCTCTATGTTACAGAACGCAATCATGGAAGAACAGGCTCAAAGACAAGCGGACTCCTCCTCTGGTGCAAGGACTAATGCCACCACTACAACTCAACCAACAAGGCAAGCACATCAGAACAGGACAACTGCTATATCAAATAGACAACGGGATTTCCAAAGGAAAGTAGTGCTGGGCATGAAGCAGATCTGGGTACGAAGAGGAGAGCAACCACCGGCCTTAACCCCACAATTCCCCTCCAGGGACTCCCACCAGGCCAGAAGACGACGGAAGAAGCTAGGACAAACTCAACCGCAAGATATTCGACAAGTTTGGGTGCCTAAGAAATTAGCTGCAGCTCAACAAGGACAATTGCAAATATGGGTACCCAAGAAGCTCTTACATACACAACAATCTATGCTCTCCCACATGAGAAAAGTCGCAACAAAGAAGCCAAGGCGGAGCAAGGGTCAGAACCAAACACCAAGACTAAAACCAGATCAACTCGCCTCTTCAACAAGGGTTAGAAGATCAGCCACAATGGTATGGGTATGGAAGCCAAAAGCACTAGTAGCCCCCACAAAACCAAGGAACCAACCACGTGGGATACAAAATTTAAGAAACCATCCAAAGATGAAGACGGCTGAAGTGATCTCTACAGTGCCAAATTACATCATTTCGAGACCCAACGGATACCTCCACCACAGTCGGCGTCAACATCTACAAGTAACATCGAAAGCCTCGACGAGTGACAACCATGTGCTTCTTGCACAACCCTGTCTTTTGCATCATTCAGGTCATGCACTTCCAAAGTATGCATTAATATAGGGCCCTATTACACAGCCGTGCATAGACACATTTGGGAATTCCAAGCACAAGAGCACATTGACACATGTAAACCATTTTTTGATACTAACCTTTGTCTTCTTGTTTTGTGACATTGTTTTGCAAAAAAAGAGAGGGAGAGAGAGAGACGAAGAACTTGTTCCCAGGTTTGGCTCATGGAACATGAATGAGTCATGCTTAGTTGAAGGTGGAACCATTGATTACTAGGCATTTATCAGTTTTGATAGAAGTATGTCTCGGCTAGCAGATAATATTATTGTTGCCTTATCTGATAGATGTCAAGCACTGGCATGAACAAGGCATCCACAACTACTGTTTCCCCTTACCATGGTAGGAGGGAAGAGCTTGAAGGTCCACAACTTGAGCGATGCTTAACTACTGTATGTACTAGAGCATCCAAAGAGATATCTGCAAAGGGTAGTTTTGGTACACTCCAAATCCTTGTATGTATACTGGATGAGAAGACTCCTGCTTATGGTGAGCTAACGAGAAGATTTGAAACTAAGCTTGGTGTAGTTACCCAATGTTGTTTGTCAAGGAATATAAAGAAATTCAACTCTCAGTATTTGGCAAATGTTGCTTTGAAGAGTGCAGACAGGACCAGGCACTCAAAGAATTTCATCAGTGGATCCTCAACACGGACATTCATCAACAATGTCCATCACAAATGCCAAGAGCACAACAGGACAAGATAAACATCGATCGATGCTTCACCACGGTAAGTATCTTTTACCTTGGCAACACCATAACCATGATAGATTAGAAAACCTCTTCGTCGGCATACCCTTGAGCACTTAGCTCAAGACCCCAATTTTTGCACCATACTTCTTCCAATGCATTTTCCAAGTAAGCATGTATAGGGCTACATTACAAGGCCATGCACAAGGCACATATTTTCCTCAACCCATGCACGAACACACTTATCCATCATCCATTATGGGTTATGAGCACTTGGCATGACTACTATGAACATCATCTTTGGACGATCTAACGTCATCAATGGAGACTCACACCGACCCAATCATGCTGGAATCCAAGGAAGGAGTGCATACCAAGGGACAACAACTTCCAAAGGCTTTTAGTGAAAAATGAAGAACCGAACAACCAACCCTGCCACATTTGGAAGGTAGATGGCTCTTGTTCCTACCGAACAGACACTACCTCTCAAAGCACTACATGGAACAACCATTACAACAAGGGTCTGTCAGGGATGACAGACTCGAGAGGGGGGGAGTGTTGAAGCTGAAGGTCAAGGACAAAGCACAGGAGCACATCAAAGAGGTGGACACACAAGAAGAAGGAGCAAGTAGGGAGCTCCAAGAAGTGTATGTCAAATTTTTCAGAAGAAATCCCTATAAAAATAGTGATTTTCATCACTAAAAACCATTGTAAATACCATTTTCTATTCTTGTAACTCCATTTTGTTCAAGTTGAGGAGTCCCCAAGCTTGAGAAGTATTAGAAGTATCATCTTACCAATTTTAATAATTTTTAGACTTCATTTGAGCCCTCAAATAAGCCCTAGAACCTAATTTTTAACTAGGCCGGACACTAGGTCTGGACAGGGCCAAAACTAGTCAAAAAACTATAAAAAGAGCTAGAGAGCTCATTTTTGGAGGTTAGCTTCTTAGAGAATAGAGCTTTTGTAAGAGAAATCTTTTGCAATCGAAGCTTTCCATTGTTCCTCTCTTTGATCTTACCTTGTGCACGTGTGTGTGTATGTGTGTGCATGTTTGTGTGCTTTCACGCACGCACTTGTGTCTTCACTTGCTCGTGGTCTTCATACTGGTCCTCATGTCTCCATGGATTGACAAGTAAAGGAGGTGGTGCTTACGCTTGAGCTACAATCACCTCTTGGAAAGAGTTACAGGGAAGGAATTCCATAGCTTCCTAGATGGGTTCTCTGGGTACAACCAAGTAGCTATTGCTACAGAGGACCAACTTAAGACATCATTCACCACTGAATGGGGAGTCTACGCTTTTAGAGTGACGCCATTCAGACTCACAAATGCTCTTGCTACTTTCCAAACGTTGATGTGTCACGTCTTTAAAGAGCTTCTACGGAAGAGTATGGAAGTATACATAGATGACTTATGCATATAATCAGGTCAAAGACATGAACACATCCCGGAATTATGAAGGATATTTGATAAGTGTCGACAGTATCATGTGCCTAAATCCTGAAAAATGTGCTTTTATGGTGAGACAAGGAAAGATCCTAGGACACATCGTATCTAAGAATGGAATTTCCACTGACGAAATAAGGTTAAGGTAATCCTAGAGCTTTCAAGACCGAAAAATGCTAAGGAAGTGCAAGCTTTCATGGGTCATTGTGGATACTATCGTAGATTTATTCACATGTACGCCATAATTGCCAAACCTCTATAAGGATTATTAACCTAATTTACATGGATTGATGAATGCGAGAAAGCATTTGATGAACTAAAAAGGTAGTTAAGTACAACACCTATTTTGAAGATACCCAACTGGAATAAACCATTACATATCCATGTAGATGCCCCATTTATGCAATAGGATGCATCTTGGCTCAACCTGGAGATGAAGGAAAATTAGACCACCCTATTGCATATGCAAGCAGAAAACTGAATCAAGCAAAAAGAAAATATATGACTACAGAACGAGAAGGTTTAGGAATGGTGTATGTAGTCAAAAGACTAGTAAGATGGTTCCTATTACTGATGGAGTTTGATTTTGAAGTAGCGGTCAAAAAAGGAAATACCCACATGAGAGCCGATCATCTGTCTAGGTTAACACATGGAGAACCACCTAACGGAGTGGCAGATGACCTACCAGATACTTATCTGTTCAACTTGGAAGTATGCCCTAAGTGGGTAGAGGAGTTGATTCCTATACTTACTCATGGACCACAACATCAAATAAACAAGGATGTTAGGAAAGGATTTCTACAATCGTGTAACTTGCACATTGTGGTAGGAAGTGTGTATTTTAAAGAACTGAATGGTGTATTGTTAAGGTGTGTAGAAGAAGCTGAACAGAAGAATTTTATCGAGAAAGCTCACGTAAATAGATGGAGAATGCATAAGGGATCTCATGGAACACTAAGGGAATTAAAACGGTGTCTTGCAAATCTGGTGTCCATGTTGATTATTGAAGAAAAGAATCTTGGTGAGGACTCAAACTCCCAAGGAAAAACTAGGTTTGAGCAGGTATCACGTAGAGGAAGAGGCAGAAGTAGAGGCTTCGAAAGTGGAAGAGGACACAATAACCAAGACCAATGTCAACAACAGAATCATGCAAGAGGTAGAGGATAGTTTCAAGGTAGGGGGAGCCAAAGAGGATGCAGAAATTTCCAAACAAATGATTCAGGTAATGACAGCAAAGGATGTTGGAATTGTGGTAAACCTAGACACTTTGAACGTGATTGCAAGTTGAAGAATGAAAATAACAGAAGGTAGCAAAACAACTATGCATCCACAAGTGCAGATGATTCTGAGAAGTTGTTCATGGTCCAACATCACATGATGAACATGATGTGTGTTGATGTTTCAAAATTGAATGGTAATGTCTGGTATGTTGATCAGGTGCTTCAAATCACATGACCAGTCATGCAGAATGGTTTAGTAGTTTGCAGAAATTGCGAGTCCCTAGATATTTTGAAATAGGTGATGACACATCACACCCTATTGAGCATACAGGAAACATAGCATTGTCTATGGAGGATGGAAAGGTAAAACATCTTGTTGATGTGCTACATGTTCCAAATATAGCAAAGAATCTGGTTTCTGTTGGACAAATGGTTGACCAAGGACTACAACTCAGGTTCAATGCTCATGGGTTATATCTAGAGAGTACAAACAGGATGGAAAATTGATTACCAAAGGAAACAAAGTGGGTAGGATGTTCACCTTAAATGTGAAAATTCCTAAAATGAATGCAGCCATGTTTGCAAAAGGTGAAGGAGTCATTACTGATATAGAGATCTAGCACAAACAAATTGGACATGCAAATTTGTAGAGGTTAAAATTGATGAAGTCAAAGGAGATTGTCAATGGACTACCAAATTTCAAGGTTGTTGAGATGCAAAAGGTATGTGCAGCATGTCAATTTGGTAAATAGTCAAGAGCATCATTTTCGCATGACAAGCATTAGTGAGAGTGTACTAGAAATAGTATATATAGATGTTTGGGATCCTGCAAAGACCACATCTATGGGCAGTTGCAAATTTTATGTTACTTTCGTTGATGACCATACACGGAAAGTATGGGTATATTTCATGAAAGAGAAGAGTGAGGTGTTCACTCACTTCCAAAATAGCTATGGTGGAAAAGAAGATAGGAAATTATATTCAGATATTAAGGTCTGATAGAGGAGGTGAATACATGTCAAATGACTTCAACAACTTTCTTAAAAGTCAAGGAGTTTGATGTCAGCTTTCATGCAGGTACACACCACAACATAATAGCATTGTTGAACACAAAAATAGACATATTGCAAAAATAGCAAGATCTTTGATGGCTAAGAAGAATGAGGCCATTGTTATTGGGCAAAATTTGTGCATACTGCTATATACATCATGAACAAAACTTCGACTGCTAATGTACATCAAGTTACACCTAAAGACAAGTTTACAAGTAAAAAGCCAAACTTATCAGATATGAAAGTATTTGGTAATATTGCATATGTACATGTTCCAGATGAGTTGAGGACAAAGCTTGATCCAAAAGCAAAAAAAATTATTTTCGTTGGGTACTCCCTTAAGCAAAAGGGATATAAATGTTATAACCCACAAGGTAAGCAGAGATGTGGTGTTTGATGAAATGTCAAGCTTTTATGCAGATGCCAAAGATGGACTTAATCTTGAACCAAATGACAAAGGAAATGCTGAAAAATCAAGTAGAGAATCTCAAGTTTTGAGTGGACCAGATGTGCCACCAAGCAATATTTCCAACTCAAATCCATGGAGTGAAAGATTGTGTGGATATTTTAATCCAACAAATTCATCAACTACTAAAGAAAGGTAAAGAAAAGCTTTCTGCTAGTAGGAAAACATCTATAGGTTTTGATGACATTGATGGAGGTTCAAGTGGTTCAAAAAAGAGCCTTGATGAGGAACTTGGATTACCCTCTGTGAAGACTCCATGAGTTAGAAAGGCACGTGCAGATGATACAAGGAGAAGTGACCCAAGACCAAGAAGATCTGGGAGGATGCAGAATTCTATGCAACGATTGGCGTATGACAGTTATATGGCCTTCACTGTGCCTACATGACCAAGGTAATACAAGATGTTGAATCTTCTTGTTTTGAAGATGCAATGGGAAATGAAGATTGGGAAAAAGCTATGGATGAGAACATGGCTGCACTTTATGGAAACAAAACAAGGTCATTGCCACAAGGAAAGAAACCCATAGGCTGCAAGTGGGTTTACAAGGTAAAGCACAATGCTGATGGTAGCATAAGCAGGTACAAAGCATGATTGGTAGCAAAGGGGTATGCATAGACATATGGCATTGATTATGAGGAAATGTTCATCCCTAGAGCTAAAATGTCTATCATGAGAGCACTTGTTGCATTAGCTATAGCAAAAGGGTGCACTTTGCATCAGATGGATCTGAAGAATGCTTTCGTACATGGTGAGTTACAAGAAGAAGTATACATGGACCAGAATATGTTTGCAGGTTGCAAAAGGCTTTGTATGGGCTTAAACAAGCCCCTCATGATTGGCATGCAAGGATTGTTGATCACTTAGCCACCATTGGGTTTTCTAAGTGTGATGCAGATCATTCACTATATACAAGGAAGGGTGATGATGGCATCATGATTATGGCTATTTATGTTGATGGCTTGATTGTAGGTGGTTATAATGAAGGAAGCAACTCCCTATGTAGGAATTTGACATGAAAGATCTTGGTGTGCTATGCTATTTCTTGGGCATTGAATTTATACATACAGAAACAGGTATATGGATGTCACAAAGGTAATATGCCTTGAGTATGTTGCAAAAGTATGGTATGGCTAATTGTAAGCCAATTTCTATGCCATTAGTTCAAAATTTGAAGTTGGATACTACATCAAGTGAAGCATTGGAAAATGCTACTATGTACAAGAAAATTGTGAAAGTTTCATATATCTCACAATTAGAAGGCTTGATCTAAGCTACACTATTGGACTTGAAAGTCAATTTATGCAGGATCCCAAGAAGCCACATTTGGATTCTTTGAGGCACACTCTACGTTATGTCAGTGCTACTTTGGATTATGCATTATTTTATGAAGTTGGTGTATATTTGCAGATTCATGGATACACCGATGTAGATTGGGCTGGTAGCATTCCAAATAGAAGATCTACTAGTGGCTTTCTATTCTCGCTTGGGAGTGTGCACCTATTACATGGAGTAGTAAGAAGCAACCCACTATTGCTTTGTCGAGTACAAAGGTTGAGTATAGAGGTCCTGTAATGGCAGCATGTGAGGCATCATGACTAGAGATGTTACTTGCAAATTTAGGTATGGAAGTGCGAAAGCCTATCACCATCTATTGTGATAATCTTAGCAACATATAGTTAGTACAAAACCCTATTTTTCATGCTAGAACAAAGCATATTGAGGTACATTATCACTTCATCAGAGAGAAGGTATTAGTAGGTGATATTGATGTTGCTTATGTGAGAACAGATGAGCAGGTTGCTGACATTTTTACTAAAGCACTTGGAAATAGGACATGACATTGAGCTTGAGGGGGAGTGTTGAGATATCAAGCTCAACATGTGATGATCCACGATGACAGGTGTGTCACTCTAGCACAATGGTGAGTACCAACGTGAGAAGATTCACCTCATAATTGTCAATCCGTGGAGACGTGAGGACTAGTATGAAGACTATGAGCAAGTGAAGGCACAAGTGCGTGAGTGAGAAGCACACAAGCATGCACACACATACACACACACGCACACACAAGGCAAGAACAAGGAGAGGAACAATGGAGTTCTTTGCATTAATCAATAGGTCTCTTACATAAGCTCAATTCACAAACAATCTAACCTCAAAAATGAGCTCTCTAGCTCTTTTTATAGTTTTTTGACTAGTTTTGGCCCTGTCCAGACCTAGTGTCCGGCCTAGTTAAAAATTAGGTTCCAGGGCTTATTTGAGGGTTCAAACGAAGTCTAAAAATTATGAAAATTGGTACGATGGTACTTCTAATACTCCTCAAGCTCGAGGACTCCTCGGCTTGCACAAAATGGAGTCTATTCTACCAAAAACGGGATTTACAATGTTTGTGTAGTGATTAAAATCACTTGAGTTGTACATAATCCATGGGAAAAAAATGATTTGGCCTTGTTGCCGTATTGTGCATGACTCCTCTGTTGCTTTGTATGCCAACACGCCCCCCTTCCTAGCGTCTGTCACCCCTGACAGACCTTTGTTCTCTCGGGTGGTCGATATAATATTGGATGACATTGGTGGCCAGTTCATGTTCTCCTATCCTTAAGCCTCTTGCTAGATCAGCTTCCAATGCATCCCAATTTATTGCACCAGGGGCCTCTGGTTGCGGGGTGGTGTAGTACTTTGAGTACATTGCTTGTTCACAAGCAAAAAGTTGGAGCAGATGTGTTGGCTTCGGTGCGAAAATCTCCGAGTGATACTCCCAGAAACCTGATCTGAACATTTCTTCGAAGGTCTGTTTGTAGCAGGCAGGGAGGTATTTGATGCGTGCATGCCAGGCGTAAGCCACACGAATACTGGGGGTGGTGCTCATGTCATACACCAAGTCGTAATTTCCATTGCTAAACCCCGGGAGGCGTACCTGTGGTGCGGCTGCATTTCTAAAAGTCTTCAGGACTACTTGCATCATATCTAAGATTTTAAGCATCATTTGCGCTGCTACATCTTGCATGGGCTTCAAGCGCGGCATCCAGTGGCGAATGGTTCCCATCATATATGCTACCGACGGTGGTCCTTGTGGTGGCGCAATGTACGGGTAGTTCAGCCATTCCTTGCATTGCGCGTTGTTCTGTACCTTGATATTGAATGCCTTCCAAGACCTGCGGCGTGGGACTGGACCGTAGCATGGATTGTATAGGAGGTGTAAAGGCGCATTGTTCCATGTGCGTAGCATTTCTGGATATGTCTCTAGAAGTTTCTGCCGCCAGGTGGGTTGACGAATTTTGCCTTTTTGCACCTCTGGAGGAAGGTCTTCGGGTTGAAATTGGGTCGCAAAGGTAGGAATCTGACCCGTGACTCTTTGTATTTCTGCATTATAATCAGCCAAGATAATATAATACGGCCTGTATTGGAGTTCAGATGAGAGGATCAGGCGTCTCGATGACAGGTTCTTGAAGTAAGCCGATTGTAGCACAGTTTCCTCTATGACCCTCATGGCCTGATTTTGCACTACTGTGCG
This sequence comes from Ceratopteris richardii, assembly GCA_020310875.1. Classification (NCBI taxonomy): domain Eukaryota; kingdom Viridiplantae; phylum Streptophyta; class Polypodiopsida; order Polypodiales; family Pteridaceae; genus Ceratopteris; species Ceratopteris richardii. The sequence goes on from CM035411.1 coordinate 114,549,549, forward strand.
CTCTTCGTGCGAACTCCCGATTTCCTCCACTTGACGTAGCCATGGGGGCCGTGGTGCCTCGAATGTGTCCTGAGCTTCTTCTGTTTGTTGGCCTCCTGGGAATGGTTGTGGATCGTATTCTTCGTCAAACGTTTGTTCCACAGGAATTTGCACCACTTCTTCATCCGTGGGAGCCTCGGGAGGGGAAGGTGGTCTCTCATATTGTAGTAGACGTGTTTGCAATTCAGTGACCTATTTTTGGAGATCTTTTATGGCCTCTGCGTCTATGAGAAGTGAAGCCGCGGAGGGGGTGGTTGGAGAGGTTGCTGTTGGTCCTTTTTGGTGTTTCTGCTTCAATTGTCCCAGTTCCTCCGATAGCTTATCATGTGCTTCAAGCAGCATGGCATAGTCTTCCAATATGATCTTGATATTATCGGGGGTCACTGCTTGAAACTTGGATGGGCTGATGGGTGCCCCCGGTGTGCTCTCAATAGCTGCCTTCAGGTTCTCTTGATTTTGTACTTGCACACGTCGATTCTCTTCCTGAGCAACCGCAAGATGGCGTTTGAGTAGAGCCATATTTCGCTGAAGCTTTGAGTTGCGTTCCAGCTGTGTCCGTAGGTGACCTTCTACCACCTATATCGCTTCCTGATCTGTGTTCTGTAACTGTACCTCCAATATGCCATGAGCTTCTTGGAGAGTTTGGAACTGTGTGTGGAGGCGAGCATTTTCCTCTTCTAGTGCCGCGAGGCGGTGCTGTAGTGTTTCTGAGTGCTCGTGCAGGCGTTCATTCTGTTGCTGGAGCTGAATGTAATCTGTCCTTAAGTTTGATATACAAGCAAGCATGGTGTCCAATGCACTTCCTATAGATGAGTGGGTGGTGTTTACAGTGGGAGATGCATGGGAAGGGAATTGGGGATGGGGAAGAGTGAATGATGTGTCTATTGAAGTCGTGTGTGTGAGTGAAATTGGTGGAGGGGGAACGGGAGGGGGTGGAATCGTGGGGGGAGGTGCCGTGGGTGGTGAAATGTCCATACCTTCAGGAGTGGGTGCGAGTGTGGGGTCTGCCATATACATTGGGATGGTAGGTGGTGTGTGTGTGGAAGTGGTGAATAGATGTGAAGTGGGGTGGGGAGCTGAAAAGGAAGGAAATGGTTGAGACCCTGGTTGAAAAGTTCTAGCAAGGAGGTCATGGAGGGATTGTAGAAATGGAGAGAGAGAGGTCGGGGGTTGAGGTCGTAAATTGGAGGATGGCGCGAAGGGTTGCGTGGTAGCAGGGAAACCCATGAATGTGGATCTAGGGTCAGGATGACCTATGGCTGAGGGCATGGGGGATGGTTGCCCTAGGGCAGGTTCTAGGAGCGGTTCGGTGGATTGTGTCGTGATGGGGGTTGCTTCAAAGATTGGGTTATCAGTGGTAGAGAATAGGGTGGAACTAGAGATGGGAGTACGGAAGATGAAGGTTGGTTCTGTGGGTTGAGTGGTCGAGGTGATTTCCACTGTTTCTGCTCTAGGGGGCGAGGGTGGGGGTGTGGGTGGTTGTGGCTCTGTGGACTCCTCATGGGTGACTAGGTGCTCTTGGCTAGCCGTTTCGGTTGCTTGGGAGGTTGTTCTGATAGGTTCAGATGTAATAGTTGGCTCTTCTGCAGTTGTAATGGGAATCTGGATATTCTTACCTGAGCGTGGTCGTGTCTGGAACCTTCGTGGGTCATATTGAACTGGAGACCTCCGAATGGCAGTGCGCACTGCTTCCACTACCCCATATGTTTCTGCCATCAATAAGAGACCTTCCCTATACTCTGAGTCAACTCCTGCTTCTTCCAACAACTGAGTCATGAGTACTCTACTACTCTGTTCGGTGAGTAGTTGTTGCGATCGCACTCTTTCCATAATCTGATACAACCTTCGGAGTTCTGCTGTATAGGTTGGGGCTTCAGTGGTCTCCTCTTCATACGCTCCTTCTTCTTCTAGGTGTCCTTGTTGTTGACCTTGCTGAGCGTCACTCCAATGTACATGTCGACCGTCTGTAGACTTTCTTCTTCTTCGTGAGGATGTGCCTTGTTCCTCTGCCTCTGAATAAAACTCCACATCAGAGAATTGTGTACTTTGTAGGAATGCTTCGAAGTCCTGGGGGTCCATTCCTTCAGCATCTCCAGTCGCAGCAAATTCGAATTCAGGTGGAACAGGAGGAGCCGATGGGGTAGCTTGTGTCGTAGTTTCAGATCCCGACCTGGGTATCCTAATGGTAAAGGGAGGTACAGTGGCCTCCCTTCGTGGCGATACCTCAGGAGTAGTCAGAACTTCCCTTGTCTGGACACAAGGGATCGCACCCCTCATGCGCTTGGATTGATGTGTGGACGTCTTGAGCCTTTTAAACATTTGTAATTGTGCCCAAGTTAAGGCACGTTCAATGGGGACATCGTATGCTAGGCACCGGTAAATAATGCGTGTGATTGCACAGCATCCGTTCACCACTAATTTCCTAGAAGACCGTTTGTTTGCTTCATACAATTGATCTATAATCCATACCGGTAGCTTAATGGGTAACGCACCTGCTTCCGCTAAGTAGAGAGCGAACCAGATTCTCTTGTGTGGTTGTGTGAAGCGGTCTTGGCCGGGAAAGGCGAAATGTTGCATGCACATGTGGAGAGGGATGGACACGTTTGGTGTGAGTGCTGCCATGTCTTTAAGCTTCAATAGTTTCCTATCCTTCATGTTAGTGGGAACAAGAGCATCCTTTTCAGAGGGTACATGCGTGTCGTGCATATTCAAAGCGTCGCTTACCAACTCCACAGTAAGTTCAAACCTCTTCAACTCGTTGTTGCCCAGCAAGGAGGGAAGAACAAATGATCCGGGTTTGTCCTTTTCTTCATTAGCTTGTAATGTGGAGACCAAATAGTAACATCGGAGGAGATCTGGTTTAGGTAGTGGGGCTTCAAAGTATTCTGCCAGCCCTGCTCGTTGCCATATGGTCTGGAGATCCTCGGTGTTCTGTAAAGTCTCGAACTCCTTGGAGAAAAATTGGAATCGAACCCATGATCTGTCATACTCGCACTTAGACTCCCATATATACTTGGCCTCTCCTAATGGACCTGGCATGCCATTGAACCAATGAGAATTGGCATGGACTCTTTCTGTGATCCCTGTGGGTGGATCCGACACCGGGATTTGCTGAAGGTGCTGCAGCTCCACTAGTCGTTCAGTTGGTGGCACATCCACAGCTAGACTATCCACATCAATTCCTGCAGTAAGTATCCCTACTTGTGAGCCCGAACCTGTCGCTTCTGCCATTTTACTGCTTGCATTCTGATTCTGTGAGAATATAGAATCATGTGTTAACATCGTAATGGACAGAATAAATCCATTGTTGTCCCCGTTACAACATTAACATGAGGTAGATGGTGAGTTAGTGGTTAGTAAGTGCACGAAGACAGTGTGTGTAGTTAATGCTTGGGTATTCCTAGGAGACTAATGCAGTTAGTAAGTGGGGGTGAATTTACAAATTGGGGTCGGGGGGTTTATTACAAGTCTTAAGCTGCCAAATGCAGTGGATGGGTTTTTCTCTTGGTTTCGTAGAGATGCTAGAGAACATTATAGGTGTATCAGCTTGAACATGAGGCCTTTTAGGGACCCATTTACAAATGATTCTGTTCGTGCTCATGGGCCTTAGTGTGTTCGTGAGTGTTGAAAACGAGTGGATGCCGGTTGTGCGAGTGAATGGGTTACGCTGTATAGGTTGTGGCTTCGGCGTAGCTATTTGTGCCCGCAAGCAAGCCTTAGGCACCCAAATTTGTCTTGATTGTGGGCTAGCCTTCATCGACTTCTTGGGCACCCAAATAGATTTCACGTTAGCAGAAGAATTTCCGAAAGACTTCTTATTAGTGTCGTGTTGTTGGTTACTAATAAGAGGCTTTGCCCGTGTGGTTGGCTTGAGTGCAACCGGGTGTTCGCCTTTCCGCACCCACACTTGTTTCACTTGCTGGGACATTTTGCTGCGCAGGTACTTTGGATCCCGGACATAGGTAGTACTCTGCTTCTTCTGCCTTTGATCCACCTTTGATTGTTGCCTCCTTCTGGCCTTTGGAAAAGAAGGGAGTTCCTTTGCATCCTTGACTCCTTTTTTGCGAATATCATTCCTCTGCAACACATAGTTTTGGACAAGAACAACATGGTCATCTTCATGTGTATTCCTGGAAGGACCAGGAGTCTGTGCCTTTCCTAGTTCCTTGAGTGCTCCCTTATCTAACTCTATTGTAATTCGACTATGATTGACCCAAACCTGAAGAAGTCCACTTCTTAAGTTTAAGTTGACTGCTTGGTCATAGATCCAATCTTGACCCAAGACAAGAGGTTCAGTGAGATCCTCGTCTTGACACACTAGCACTTTAACTGTTATAGCCTCATCATGAATATAGAGGGGAAGTTCCACCTCGCCCATGCAAGGGGTTTCCACGCCTCCCAATCCTATGAGATACGCTTCCACAGGATTGACAGTTAACTGCAACTCTTGACAGTAAGACAATTTAACAGCACTAGTGGCTGCACCTGAGTCAATCAAGGCTCTTACAGTCCTTGCACTCTTTCCTTGTCCTATATCTAGGGTTATGAAAGGACGTCGATCAATTATCCTATGCGAGCTTGTTCCTGCGACTTCACACATGGCCATAGGATATCCTTGATCTGCATAGTCATTCGTTCTAGGCTGATCTCTACCTTGCCTTCGTAACTTCATCCTTCTGATGCGTTCTAAAGCTTCTGCTTGAGCTTCTTCTCGAACTCGCTTTTCTTCCTCTTTGTGTTTCTTAGCAGTGTTGAGTCGGCTGAGCATTTCCTCCGTGAGGGGTTCCTGATACAACTTGACTCTGCAACCGCTAATATAGTTTGGGAGAATATCACCTTCTAACGTGGCTAATTGTACTGCTCCACTCGTGGAGATCCTATTGATAATCATAGGTCCGTAGCCTCTCTTTTCTAGCTTCCTTGCGTGTTGTTTCAGTGTATAGACTAAAACTAGATCTCCTGCTTTCAAGCCCTTATCCTTCACATGGGCATCGAAATATGCCTTCTGTCTCTTCTTGACTGCATATATTCCTGCAGCGGCTCTCAGTCTTGTTTCCCCTAATCGTTCAAGGTCAAAGATCCTAGAGGAGAGCTCATGACCTGTCCATTCGTGCTCTTGTGCTACTTTCAACGTAGGAATCAGGAAATCCAAGGGTAGCACAGCGTTTTGGCCGAATACCATCTGAAAGGGGGTCGCTTGGAGTACCGTTTTGTAGGCAACTCGGTATGCCCAAACAGCATGGTGTAGCTGTTTGTCCCAATCAGAGCGTTTAGTGTTCACTAATTTCGTCAGTACATTGCATAAGATCTTATTAGTGCTCTCAGCTTGTCCATTAGCTTGAGGGTGATAGGGGGCAGACTTCTTGTGTATTACCAAGAATTCTTGGAGTAGATTTTCAATCACTTCATTTAAGAAATGAGTGCCTCTATCACTTACAAGCTCTATAGGTAGCCCGTATCTTGTGAATACATTCTCAAACAAGAATTTGGCAGTTGTTTGAGCATCGTTCTTTGTCGTAGCCTTTACCTCTACCCACTTGGTGAGATAATCTGTTGCAACAATGATGTATTCCGCATGAGAACCTTTAGCTGGGGGATTAATAGGACCTACGAAGTCTATTCCCCACTTAGAGAATGCACGTCCACCCATCATAGGTTTCAGTGGCATCTCATCTTTGCGTATAGGATACTGAGTCCTCTGACAGACATCACACCGTTTCACATAGGTATGTGCATCCATGTGAAGGGTAGGCCACCAGAAACCCGCAAATAGTATTGCCTTGATCACCCGATCCGGTCCAAAGTGTCCTCCTGCTACACCTTGGTGGGCAGTTTCTAAGATCTTAAGATACTCACTTTCATGGACACATAGCCTCAGGTAACCATCTTTACCACGCTTATATAGATTATCACCAATGAGTGAATAATCCTGGGCTTCTTGTTCTAAACTCCTTTTCCTAGCTAGAGTCATGTCTGGAGAGAATGTGTTTGTCCTCAAGAATGATACTAGAGGTTCACTCCAATCTGGCACAATGGATACTTGATAGAGAGTGGCATGTTCCACAGGTGGTTTAGTGCAACAGATTGGGCATTCCTTGCACAACTTTTGGACATCAGCTTCCATAGTTGGCCAATGTACTCCGAGTCTCTTTAGGGTCTGTAAAGTTTGTTGCTTTGAATGGTGTTGCTCTAGTGCACCTACATGTGCTAATTGCAACCATTTAGCGTACTCATCCTCTTCTACGCAACAAGCCAAGATCCCTTGATCTGTGTGCTTGTACATGCTTCCTGCCATGATGTGGTACTTTTGGGCTTTTACAACCTCTCTATTCCGTGTGTTTACCACTAGATGGTTAGGCCCGTACGTCAATACTGGGACCAATGGCTTAGCCCACTCCGGTATAACTTCCAAATTAAACAAGTAAGCATCACGAAGATCATCTGACACTCCTTGTGGGGCTTCTCCCGATGTGAGCCTAGAGAGATGATCAGCTCTCAAATGAGTCCTACCTTTCCTTACCACAACTTCAAAGTCATATTCCGTGAGCAAGAGAAACCATCTTACTAATCTTCCTGTATTGCATGGCTTGTTTACAAGATATAACAATGCCTGATGATCAGTAAAAAATTTAAACTTATTTGCAAGCAAATAGTGTCTAAATTTCTTAACTGCATATACCATGCCTAATCCTTCTCGCTCTGTAGTGGTGTAATTCCGTTCAGCGGCATTCAATTGTCTACTGGCATAGGCAATTGGAAGATCCATATTACCTTCACCAGTAGGTTGTGCAAGCACACATCCAATAGCATAATTGGATGCATCAACATGAACATGGAATGGCTTATTCCAATCTGGTGTGGTCAAGATTGGTGCTAAACATAATCTTCGTTTAAGCTCCTCGAAGGAATTCTCACATTCATCCGTCCACTCAAAGTTAGTCAGAAGTCCATACATGGGCTTTGCAATGACAGCATACATGTGTATAAATCGTCGGTAATAGCCACAATGCCCCATGAAAGCTTGTACTTCCTTGACATTCTTTGGCCTAGGTAGCTCTGCTATGGCTCTCACTTTCTCTTCGTCAGTAGATATGCCATTCTTTGACACTATGTGTCCTAGAATTTTGCCTTGCCTGACCATGAAAACATATTTTTCTGGGTTCATGCAGACTTGATATTCTCTACATTTGTCAAAGGTTTGTCTGAGTTCAGGGATACGGGTTTGCCTAATGTTGGAATGAGCACAAAGATCATCAACATAGACTTCTAAACTCTTCCTCAGGAACTCCTTAAACACATGGCACATCAGCCTCTGGAAGGTAGCTGGTGCATTGGTAAGCCCAAATGGCATTACTCTAAAAGCAAAAATGCCCCATTTTGTGGCAAAGGCTGTCTTATGCTGATCCTCTGGAGCTATGGCTACTTGATTGTAGCCCGAAAATCCATCAAGGAAGCTGTACACTTCCTTGCCTGCCACTCTTTCTAAGAGATGTTCTGTGATGGGAAGCGGATAGTTATCTCGAATTGTGGCTGCATTAACTTTTTTCAAGTTAATACACACGCGCAGCTTGCCATTTTTCTTGGGCACCACTACGATGGGGGATACCCATTCAGTGTGCTCAATTTCATAGATAAATCCAGCTTCGACCAGTCTATCTATCTCTTCCTTGATCTTAGCAGCGTAATTATCATTATATGTGTAGGGCTTTTGCTTAGAGGGTTTGGCATCTGAGGTCATGGGAATGGTGTGTGAGCATATGTCAGGGTCAACACCTTTCAAATCCTTGTAACTCCAAGCGAATACATCTCTGTATTCTCTTAGCAAGGCAATCAATTCGTACTCTTCTTCTTCTGTTAGGTCATGACCTATGTACGTACATCTCTCCTCTCCTTCTTCTAGGGCCACTACGATTTTCTTGGTAGTTTCTTTGTTATCATAGGCCTCTCCTGATTGTGCCTCTCGTTTAGGCATTCTTATCATGACTCTCATGTCATCTATCTCATACTTCTTAAAATTTTCTGGAACCTCAAACAAAGATTCTTCCTCTTCTGGTGAGGCTTCTCTCTTCTTTCGTTTCTTTCCTTCTTCCTTCGGGGTCACATGTGTTGCTAATCTTACGTCATTTGTAACCTCTCCATGCCTCTGGGGTTGAAATTCTACTTCATGGAAGTATTCTTCATCTGATGCAAATGGTGGGTCCATAATGATTGACTCTAGATCGGAGTCACTTGCATCCTCAAATGCATCAGGGCTAGGTTCGCATTCTTCTAGTACTGCCTCTCCCATGATTGGCTCTATGGAGAAGACTGAAATGTCATAGCCATCCTCATCACAGTGAGGTGTCCATTGTTCTTCATTGATGGCTACGTCCATTGTTGCTAAAATTTCTGCCCAGCCATGGGGTTCAAATTCCTCGTCTGGAAAAACTACAGGTGCATAGGCTGGGTCTTGAATGGGTCTATGGGTTTCGTTTGCACCTATTTCTCTGGCCTTTTCTCTCTTCTCTTCCTCCACTGCTACTTTGCACATCCATAAGTGAGTGTCTTCATGCATCCATGAGGATCCTGACCCTATGGAATGCACAGATTCCGTATCATCTTTGGCTCTATGGATGGGATTCCACTGGATAGGAGGTACATCTCTATGAGAGTAATCTTTGAGATTGACTTTGGTCGTAACACCTAAGTGCTGCAGGTACAAAGAATTGGTTCCCCAATCCTGTACCACTTGCAACTGTCGCATGAATGGTCTTCCCAAAATCATCTCATAGGCATGATTTTTGCTGAAGTCACATATAGCAAATGTATGCTCAAACTCGACACCACAAGTGGTGAGAGTTATTCCTTCTAGCAATCCTAGGGGTCTCTCTATGTGACCATCGGCCATCTGCAATTTCATTCTCGTTGGCCTGAGTGCCGGCTTGCCCCAACGCTTCCATAGGGAAGTAGTGACAATTGCAACTCCTGCACCTGAGTCCAAAATTGCCTTGGTGGTGTACTCCTGGTAGGTGATGGGAAGATAGGTGTTCCCTTCTTCACCTTCACACATATCTCCTATCTTATCCAAGGGAATTTCTGGCACTGTCCTATGGGATCCTACCTGGGAACGAGGTTTTGCTATCTCTGGTACTTGTTTGGCTACATGTTTCCATAATTCAGGTCTAACCCTGAGTAGCTCTTCTAACTTGAGATTGCACTGCACGTTAGTGTTCTTCACTACCTCTGTGTTCCTAGGTATGACTGAATCTTCGTTTCTTACCATGACCGTAGGTGCTCTCATACAGGTGGAATTTTCTTCCCATGGTCCTGTGAAGTGGGGTAACTCTTGTATGGAATTAGATTCAAAGTCCAATCTCTCGTGAGATTGAGTACTCTCATGTTCCCCATAAATAGATGGGATGTCTTGTGGGAATTGGTCGTGTGCATCATCCACAAGTTCAAAGGGAGGGGCGACTTCACTTTCGTTATCCCATTTGTCTTCTTGAATCTCTCGTAGGAAGTCTGGTGCAAACCGATTCATAGAAGAAGAAATGTCTGGCTCCGTAGAATTAGGCGCATAAGCAACCTGGGAAGGAGGGCTTATTCTATCGTTGGCTCTCTCCTCGTTCTCATAGATGGCTGGAGCACAAGCTTCCTGGGGAGGGTTACTTATTCTATAACTTTTCCGAACAGGCTCATACGCTCCCTGAGAAGGAATGTAGGCAACCTGTGGAGGTACGCAAGCTTTCGAGGGAGGCTCATGTGCCTTTTGGGGGGGAAGATAAGCTTCTTGAGGAGGCACATGGGCTTCCTGAAGAGGCTTGCTTATCCGTTCTCTTGCCCTTTCCTTTCTTTGAGGGGCAGGTTCCTTTTCTGATTGTGCAATTAGCCTCTCTATTCTTTCTAAGGAGGGGAAGTTGTCTGGTTTAGTGGAATTGGCCACATAAACTTCCGATGGGGGATGGTTCATGTTTTTGCTTGCTTTATCTTTCTCTTGATTTTTTTCTTCCTTGGCAGATCTTGCAATTATTCCCTCTAACTTCTCTAGGAATCCATCCAAGTGTAATTGCGTCTTGGCTGAGCCCGAGTAATTGAAAAGGCGACTGGCTTCAAACATAGTCTGAGCCAATGCGACCATTTTCGCACACAGCTTGGTTCTTTCTATCTCTAGGTCAGCTCTAGGATAGCACTTGTCATGATCCGTGACGTTTGGCCCTTCTTGGATTCTGGCCTGATATGCTTTAAGCATCATGTCTATGTCTTCAGGAGTGGGATCAGCTAATACTGATCCTGTTTGGGGTGGTGGGTGGGTTACGTGGGGTGTCTTAGAGGGTGGAGGGATGGAGGGTGATGGGGATGGTAGCGGTGGGAATGTGTGAGAGTGCGGTTGAGATGTGATCTCTATGATTTTAGCCTTGGTTTCTCGTAGACTTTCCTCAAGTTCACTCATCTTCTTTGCCCATTGCCTTTTCATGCGTTCGCGGCTATCTCTCCAAACTCTTGTTCTCTTTTTATTTTGGCTCTCAGTATCGCTAGCGTCTGGGCTCTTTTCCTTGCCTACCCCTTGGTTTTGCTGCACTGCTTGAGCTCTCGTGACTACCTGTACGGGTGCAGTGGAAGTAACACTTCCGCTGGAATCTACCACTAACTCAATAACATTGATAGGCGTGATTTTTGGCATATTATTGGGGTTCTTTGGGCAATCTCGTAAGAGATGCTCTTTTCCACAATCTTGGCAGAAGCCTTGGATCGTCACTGATTGGTTTTGTGTAAGTGGAGGTAAGGGGCAATCACGAATGAGGTGATCTCCTTGGCATCTGTAGTACGGTCCTCTTGGGAATGGAGGTCTTACTTGCCTAGGTTGAGGCCTAGGGTTGGGGTTTGCATACATGACGTTCGTGTAATCTGACTCCCAACTAGGTTCGTTTGTCTCTTCGCTATAATAGGACTCACCATGCTCAGGAGACTGCATGTAGTAGGCCTGGGGGCTATCAACATGTGTAGAATCAAAGCTATGGTCACTCGGGTCACTATCAGAAAGCAAGGATGTTACAGGGACTATAGCTCTATTCAGGTTCTCTTCTGCAGCAGTATACTTTACCGGAATCACATTAGATGGGGCTGGGGGTTGTTGTGCTAGCACAGGCTGAGGCCTTTGTTGGTTTTGATATTGAGGTTGGAAATTTTGTTGTGGCCTGCCATATGGTTGTGGAGGGTATGGCTGAGGGTAGGGTTGCCTAACTGCCTGCTTGTTGTATGGGCAATCTTGTGCGGTGTGATTGGTGTATCTCCATTCTATGGTGCAGTACTGGCTACTAGGATTTACTTGGGGCTGAGCCATAATGGGGCAGACATTCGCCATGTGGTCACCACCACAAGTGTAGCACCTTTTCACAGGGGCAAACCTTGGGATTTGTTTACTAGTTACCCCTAATTTCTGAGCTACTTTCTCTGCGAGTTCCTCAATTGATGTGGATTGCGTGGAAGAGTGACTAGCTGCACTATCTGAATCTTTGTAGATTTTGGAAAGCTCTAGTTCTTCCCCTAGGTTATCTTCAATGTCAATGCACATGCGTACACACTCTTCTATAGTCCTAGGGTCTTTCAGATACACATAGGATCTCAATTTTGTACTCAGCAATCCATCAAGGAATAAGGCTACTTGTTTGGCAGATGTGGGTAGCTCCGAAACAGGACATCTTTCAAGGTATTGCCTAAATCTTCTTCCTGCGAGTCTCATAGTCTCTTGAGGGGTTTGCTTGAAGCTGTGAATCAGTGAAGAGGTATTGTGTCTTATGCCACTCTTGGAGAATTCAATAATAAATGCTTCTAGGAGTTGGTCTATGCTCCTGAACTGGCGCTCATCCAATGGCTGAAACCATGTCAGTGCTGTGTTCCTAAGGGTTAGACCGAAGGCATTGTACTGCGTGAATAGATCCTCCACTTGTTCAGCTCTCAAGACTTGCTTGAACTCCGCCACATGATCATAGGGATCTCCTGTGCCATCAAAGTAATTCTTCATGGACTTAACTAGCTGAGTCGGTCTCAGAGTTCTTGCGTGCTCTCTAGGTCTCGGCAGAGGGAATCCATCCATATTTCTTTGGTTCCTGTGAGCTCTAAGCACCTCAGGTTCTACCCTATTCGTCTCCGTCCTCGTTCTTTCTCTGCCCACTGGATTGGCAAAGCTTACTTCTGGTCTATCTCTACTTCTGTCTCTTTGCATTCCATGAGCTTGGGATGTTCCAGCTCCAGGGTGACCATAGGATACATTCGATCTTGGTTGAGGGAAAATGAATTCACCCTTCCAAGTGTAAGCATGCCTATCATTTTCTGTCACCACAAAGATCCTTTCCGAAGTGTGATCTAAGTAGGTCACTCTACCTGGGCTATCCGGATCCTTAAACTCATAGATCATGATAGTTTCTATATCAGTTGGCTGATTAGATTTATACCTCCAGAAGGCTTCGTCAGTTTCTCGATTGAGGAGCAACTCTATGCTCTTGTTGTCTTGGGGAACCCACTCAGGTGTGATAATCCTAGTGAGAACAGATTTGCCTCGAGGTGTTCTAGGTTCTACTCCCATGTTTCCTTGTTCCAAGTCACCTAAGTCCGCTTCTGAGATTACATTTCCAAATTCATCTGTCCGATCTGGGTGACTGGTGACTACGTATATGGTTCCTTCTTTGTCCAGGTATGCACCGTTTTCAAACTTGACAGCTGGGTGCTCTAGTCCTATGGATTGGTCAGGGCTTTTAATCTGGACCACGGATCTTCCTAGGCCGTCCTCATAGATGCTAGCACCTAATCGGTTGGTCCTAAGGTATTCCAACTGTGTTTTGTAAGGGCCTTCTACCCTGTGCAAGTAAGGCACTCCTGAACTTCCTGTAGGTCTGTCCATGCCTTGAGACATCTCTGACTCACTGGTCTCAGAGCTAGGGTAGTACGAGTGGTGGCTCAACTGCTGGGCCCAAGACCTAGCAGTGTGGTTAACACTGGCCTCTGAAGATCTGAGGCTTTGTCTCTCCCTTACTAGATGTCGTCCTGATCTAAGGTTCATATGCCTATCTAAGTAGCACAGTTCTTTGCCCAGAGTACAACCTCGTTGCTGGTTACTTTATATTAGTCGCTTGGTTCTTTTTAGTTATTTTATCGTGTTTAAGGTCTTGTTTGATATCACGTCGTCAGGAATATTTGAATGTTGTTTCGCACTTACAGTTGATCGTTCCACGTTAAGTTCTTTCCCTTTAAAATTCTCGACAGTACAAGGATTATGCCCTTAGCTTGAGCTTGAAAGTTTAGGTATGCTTCAACTTGATAGTTGCCTATCGTAGCCCTGACTTACTCCTACTTCTAATCGTTCTTAGCCTAAGCTAGGAATTGACGAAGAGGGGTTGAGAGTATTCCGACCTTTCTTGTTGAACCTTGCTCTTTAGTGCTCGAGAAGTTGATTCTCAAGCTTGCGCAAAACCCTTGCTTGGACGCTCTCAATTGCTTCTCAATAGACCTGCATCAGTCTCAAGATTAGCTCCAAGTTGACCTTTCAATTGACAGACAATTTATTTCAGACACTTTTTTAATGACCCTTGTTCCCCCTTTTGTATTGCTAGAAATTTCCTCTAGAGCTCCCTTGGTGTTTCTACCCCTCTGTGTGTCAACTTCCAAATATCCTATCTGAAAATCAACACGTTATTCTTATAAAAAACAGTTGAGGGCGCGTAGTATATGCCAAGAGCTTTCCGACAAGCCCTAGAGCTCAAAAAATGGATTTCGTGTGAAAAAGTTATGACCGTTCAGGGTTTAGGGGGTTAACTAGACAAACAGAACATTTAAGGGGTTTTAATGCATTTTTCTAAGGCCTTTGTAAGTGTATGAGTATTTGAGAGTGCAAATATGCCCAAAATTTAGCCTAAATTTCCAAAAATTTACCCCTTAATTTTTGCCGAAAATGTCTGTCTGTCGCGATAGACAGTGTCTGTCGCGGATTTCTGTCTGTCGCGATAGACGGTGTCTGTCGCGATAGACGGTGTCTGTCGCGATAGACGCTGTCTGTCGTGGATTTCTGTCTGTCGCGATAGACGGTGTCTGTCGCGATAGACGGTGTCTGTCGCGATAGACGCTGTCTGTCGCGGATTTCTGTCTGTCGCGATAGACGGTGTCTGTCGCGATAGACGGTGTCTATCGTGGAATTTTGGTCTGTCGCGATAGACGGTGTCTGTCGCGATAGACGGTGTCTATCGTGGAATTTTGGTATGTCGCGATAGACGGTGTCTGTCGCGATAGACGGTATCTATCGTGGAATTTTGGTCTGTCGCGATAGACGGTGTCTGTCGCGATAGACGGTGTCTATCGTGGAATTTTGGTCTGTCGCGATAGACGGTGTCTGTCGCGATAGACGGTGTCTGTCGCGATAGACGGTGTCTATCGTGGAATTTTGGTCTGTCGCGATAGACGGTGTCTGTCGCGATAGACAGTGTCTGTCGCGATAGACGGTGTCTGTCGCGATAGACTGAAAAAACGCAAATTTTTGAGAAACTTGTAGTGATTTAGAGTGCCCTAATGGTGTAGGTTACCGTGCTAAACATGCATTCACAAAATTTTAAGTTTTTCTGTCTATCGCGACAGACAGAGGTCGTCGTCCCGGGACCTGTGCAGAGTCTGTCGTACCTGCGCACACTGCTGGAGGAGGTGGTACAGTAAGTTCCTGCAACAAAAGCTCAAAAACACACCAAAAACAGATAGCATGCAAGCTCTCTCTCGCTCTCTCTCACAATGAAATGAGGGAAATGAGGTGGGGGGTGTAATATGACCAAAAAACTGAAATTTTTTGTGGAGATGGAGATGGAGGTGGGAGATGGTGGAGATGATGATGGTGATGATGGTGATGCGAAAGTAAGGAAAAAATGAAGAAAAATTAAGAGAAAGAAGGATATTACCTATAACTCCAATGTCTCAACTCGACGTCTTACCATCACACGCTCGTCCTCGAAGCTCTCTCCCCGGCAACGGCGCCAAATTTGGTGTCACTCTAGCACAATGGTGAGTACCAACGTGAGAAGATTCACCTCATAATTGTCAATCCGTGGAGACGTGAGGACTAGTATGAAGACTATGAGCAAGTGAAGGCACAAGTGCGTGAGTGAGAAGCACACAAGCATGCACACACATACACACACACGCGCACACAAGGCAAGAACAAGGAGAGGAACAATGGAGTTCTTTGCATTAATCAATAGGTCTCTTACATAAGCTCAATTCACAAACAATCTAACCTCAAAAATGAGCTCTTTAGCTCTTTTTATAGTTTTTTGACTAGTTTTGGCCCTGTCCAGACCTAGTGTCCGGCCTAGGTAAAAATTAGGTTCCAGGGCTTATTTGAGGGTTCAAACGAAGTCTAAAAATTATGAAAATTGGTACGATGGTACTTCTAATACTCCTCAAGCTCGAGGACTCCTCGGCTTGCACAAAATGGAGTCTATTCTACCAAAAACGGGATTTACAATGTTTGTGTAGTGATTAAAATCACTTGAGTTGTACATAATCCATGGGAAAAAAATGATTTGGCCTTGTTGCCGTATTGTGCATGACTCCTCTGTTGCTTTGTATGCCAACAAGGTGTCACTTTTTTGTTTCTCTGACATGTATAGTGGTGGCATCGATATATGTCAAGGATGCTTCATTGAGCTTTACTAGATTTATATACGGAAAGTGATGGCACATTTGTTTCTTGCCAACTCACTCTTTCGCGGACATTAGGATTTCCTTATGTACTTTCCTTTATATATTTCAATTGTTGTATTGTTGTTTTAGGTCATTCTTGTACATTCCTTTTATGTAATAGAAGAAGAAGAAGAAGAAGAAGAAGATCATTCTTCCTTGCCTCAATCTGTGTGTGTGCGGCTCTTTGATTGTGAGACTATGTATGTGAGCTCTCTTCCTTATCTCCTTCCTCATGACAACTAATGATCCGGGAAGAGCCATAAATCCTATGTTGGAATCAATGTCCAATAAATTTTATTCCATGCGAACCTGAAACTCCGTAGTGAGAAACCATCTTTTAGAAAGCAAAAAGAAAACAAAACCAAAAGCAAAGCACTTACATTTTCTTTTAAGATCGCATATAGAAAGCTTTTAAGTTTTACGATATGAGTTTGTTTTTAATAATTGTGTTGAGCCCATAAAAGATGAAAGTGTTTTGAAAGGTTCAGATGAACCCCCCCTTATGTGCAAAAGTGAAGACTTAAAAGGAAAATTGAAGGTATGTGAAGAGGCAGCGTAAGCAGGTGAAAGTATGCCCCCCCATTAAAATTTTTGGTTTTAGTATAAAGTCACTACAGGACAAAACAGTGAGTCGTTGGCTGCCACTTGTGAAGACAATCTTGGGACATCAAAGTGAGCACCAAGATACCATTGCAGTTAGGAGCGTACGTGATCGACACACTCAAATCAAGGCAAGGTCTATTCTTGGACCAATCTTAGAGTAAGCAAGAGAAGCATAGTCTAAGTGAAGCAAGAGAGAGAAGTGCAAGAGTCATGCGACGCAGAGAAGTGGAGTTGCAGGAGTGCATAGAGAGTGACTAAGGGATTGTGCAGAGGGTGCTAAGCTAGTCCCCCAAGGATCTCAAGGTCTCTTTGCAGTGTGTGCGTGCCGACAGAAGGTATTCATTCCTCCCCCTTAGTGGAAGCTTGGTGCAAGGTGTGCACAAGGATAAGCTTGAAGCAGGTGGAGGTCTGGTGCAGAGGAGGCTGGCAGCAAGAAGACTTTGGGATATCAGGTATTTTGTAATTGAGCACTCTGTGTGATTGTGCACAGAAGTATTGGCTTGTATTTTGCTTCAAACATTGTAATTGTCTTACTGTAATCAATCGGCAGAAGCTTCCAAGGTGTATTTCCTCTTCTGGTCTTTTCATTATCTCCTACAAACCCTCAAACTCCTTCTTGTCTAAGAATCCCCCAACAAATTGGATCGCAAGAGCTTTATTCATGGATGATCGTAGCTTTTAAATAAGCTTTTCAAAGAGTTACAAACACTATATAAGCAAGGCCAAGTTCATTGTTCAAGCATAACTCAAGGATCACTCACTCAAGCTCTCAAGGAGGTCAAGGAGGAAGAGTCTCACACTCTAGAGGAGGTGGAGATTTTGTGGAGGATGTTGGAGGATAAACACTCCTATGTGCACAACAAAAGCAAATGAACCCTCCTAGGATCCTGAAATTTTTCAGACATAGGCTCTGTATTTTCTGAGTTTCTCTGAGTATATGCAAAGACTGAAAATGAAATTTTGCAGGCATAAACTAGACTTTAAGAGCTTTCAAATGA
Organism: Ceratopteris richardii; assembly: GCA_020310875.1. Lineage (NCBI taxonomy): Eukaryota > Viridiplantae > Streptophyta > Polypodiopsida > Polypodiales > Pteridaceae > Ceratopteris > Ceratopteris richardii. The sequence goes on from CM035411.1 coordinate 114,566,885, forward strand.
GAGTAAAATCACTCCATTTGGATACTGGATGATGCCTCAACCAGCTGCAAAAAAACAGACAACTTGATCTCTCCACAGAGTATGAGCTAACTAGACAGACACTGTTCTGGACATTTCTCTGCACATGTGCAGGCACTGAACCTAAGACTTATACCAGACAAAGTAGAACTTATAAGCTTTCCAACAAGACAAAAATCATTGCAAATGGATTCCGGATGAAGGAGAAACAACAATTACAAGGCCGGGGGGTCTGCCAAAAACATCTAGATAGATAGAGTGTGTAAAAGTGAAATTTCTGCAAAATATGCAGAGACCAGCTAGTAGGGGGTGTGCTTAAGCAAGGGGGCAGCTTGGGCACGTATTTCCACGACTCTAAGTCATAATACAACTCATTAGAGGTTTTAAAGACCTCATACTAACCTCTTTAACCAATCAAAAGCATATACATGTCAAAAGTGAGGTCCAATCACATCAAGAGGTGAGCTAAATCTTCTCTAATCAAATTCTTTCCATTATGGGCATGATTTGATGCCTCCAACTCGTGGAAATCAGCCTCCTTTGATTGTGGATGATGTGGAAGGTTCAATTTGGGGCATGTTCCCACACTCTTGAGCTTGAAAAACTTTCAACACTCCCCCTCAAGCTCAAGTCTTTTCCTTTGTTGCTTCAGCCTATGTCTCTTATGTTGATAGCTTCCTTGAATCCTCCAAGCTTTGTACCTTCAAGAAACTTTGTCATCATGTCTGCAACCTGCATTTTAGTGTTCACATACCTTATATCTAGCTCTTTTGCCATCACCTTTTCTCTAACGAAGTGGTAATGAACCTCTATGTGCTTGCTCCTTGCATGAAACATGGGATTGTTAGCTAGATAGATGCTTGAAATGTTGTCTCCATAAAGAGGAAACTCCTGCACTTCCACTTCCAAGTCCTTAAGTAGCTTCTTAAGCCATAATAGCTCACATGTAGCCAATGCTAAACCTCTGTACTCAGCCTCTGTGGATGAAAGAGCAACAGTGGGTTGCTTCTTAGAGCTCCAAGAGATCACTTTTGTACCTATCATGAAAACATAACCCGATGTACTCCTTCGATCATCCTTGCTACCTGCCCAATCAGCATCACTATATCCTTTGACACTTAGATCAGCATCATATGAGTAAAATAGACCTTGGTTGATGGTGTGCTTGATGTAACGAAGCACCTTTCTTGCCGCCATAAGATGATCATGAGTAGGTGTATGCAAAAATTGAGAGAGAACACCTACTACATATGCAAGATCAGGTCTAGTGAATGTAGCATAAATTAATGAACCAATTATGCTTCTATATAGTGTAATATCTTGTATAGCCTCTCCTTGACCTGCAACCAACTTTGTATTGGCCTCCATGGGCTGAGAAAGTGGCTTACAACCACTCATACCAAACCTGTATAGCACATCCAACAAGTATTTTCTTTGAATCAAGAAGATGCCATTGTGTGCATAGATTACCTCTATTCCCAAGAAGTATTTTAGTGTTCCAAGATCAGATATCTTGAACTCCTTTCCTAGCTTTGATTTGATATCTTTAATACCTGCAATATCACTTCCTGTGATGATCAAATCGTCCACATAGATGCATATATATACCGTCTTGTCTCCTTGCTTCTTCATGTAAAGTGATGGATCTGCAACACTTTCTTTGTATCTACAAGTTGATAAATAATCCACTAACCTCTGATTCCAGGCCCTTGGGGCTTGCTTTAGTCCATATAGTGCTTTCCTTAGCTTGCAAACATGATTTGGGTACCTCATACTAGCAAATCCTTGAGGTTGGCTCATGTAGACTACTTCTTCAAGCTCTCCATTGAGGAAGGCATTCTTCACATCCAACTGATATAAGCTCCATTTCCTTGATGTGGCCACTGCAATCAAAGTCCTAATTGTTGGCATCTTGGCTACGGGGCTGAAAGTTTCATCATAACCTATCCCGTAGCTTTGGGAGAAGCCTTTCGCCACCAACCTTGCTTTGTACCTAGCAATGGAACCATCTGAATTTCTTTTAATTTTGTAAACCCACTTATTACCTATCACCTTCATGCCTTCTTGAGCTGGTACCAAGCTCCAAGTATGGTTCTCATCAAGTGCTTTGAGCTCTTCCTTCATTGCCTCTTGCCATTCCTTGCAATCCTTAGCTTCTTCATAACTAGTTGGTTCTTTGTCCTTGATTACCTGAGTCATATATGCATAATGCTTTGCAATGAAATTATCATATGTTAACCTTTGTATTGGATATCTTACTCTTGAAGACCTTCTTTCACTTCCTTTTGGTGTGGTTGCCATCTTCTTTCTTTGTTTGGCCACTCCTGGAGTTTGAACTTCTTCTATCTCTTCATCTTCCAACATGCTCTCGTCCACATAGCTTCCTTCTTCAACTGAAATCTTCTCTTTGCCTTTGACTTTGCTTTCTTCACAGCTGGTCTCTCTTTCCCTAAGCCTTCCACTCCATGGTGAGGGTGTCCTTGTGTTGCATGAGTTGCTTGGACCACTCAAATCCATGCTTTCTTGAACTCTATCATCATTCTTCAAATCTGTCTCACCTATGTCTTCAACCTGCAATGGACTTGTGCATGCATACCAAGGCTTCAACTCATCAAAGACAACATCCCTACTTACCTTCAGCTCCTTGGTGATGGGATTATAGCATTTATACCCCTTTTGTTCCATAGAATATCCCAAAATAATACACCTTTCAGATTTGGCATCTAACTTTGACCTCAACTCTTGAGGTACATGTACATAGCATATACAACCAAAGATTCTAAGATGTGAAATGCAAGGTTTTCTTCCACTCCATGCTTCCTCAGGGGTTAGATGATGTATACCTGATGTAGGACATCTATTCATGATGTATGTGGCTGTATATGTAGCCTCTCCCCAATAACAATGCGGCATATTCATTTCATTGAGCATACACCTTGCTACCTCTGCTATGTGTCTGTTCTTTCTCTCTGCTACCCCATTTTGTTGAGGGGTATACCTACATGTAAATTGTCTTTTGATGCCATTGACCTGCAAAAATTCAAAAAATTCATGGGAGAAGTACTCTCCCCCTCCATCGGATCTCAAAGTTTTGATAAACTTGCCAGATTCATTCTCCACTTGTGCTTTGAATTTCTTGAAGTAGTGGAACACATCTGATTTGTTTCTAATGCAATACAACCACACTTTCCTTGAAAAGTCATCAATGAAGGTTACAAAATACATATTTCCAGCAAGGGATGCTTCTCTTGTTGGACCCCAAACATCCGTGTGAATGAGGTCTAAAACATTTGCACTTACATAGGTACTCTTCTTGAAGGGCAGCCTTGATTGTTTTCCTTGTTGGCAAGCTACACAAATTTCATGCAACATTTTAGATGTAAAATTTGGTAGGCCTCTTACCAAGCTCCTCCTTTGCATGTCCTTGAGCTTTTGTAGGTTGATGTGACCTATTCGTTTATGCCATAGATCCAAATCTACTATCCTCTTGTCTCCATATGTGACATACATTGAATGGTGTGGCTGATTTATGTCCATTGTGAACATTCTCCCTTGCTTTTTTCCTTTTGCTATGAGCTTGAAACCTGCCCTTGGATCCTCAACAAAACATCCACTTTCATTGAACCTAACTTGATAGCCTTTTTCTACCATTTGGCCTACCGAAATCAAGTTTTTGGTAATAGTAGGGACATGTAATACCTCTGATAAGCACTTTGCTCTTTGATTTCCTTCCAAACTGATATTTCCCACATGTTGAATGATATGCTCTGAGTTATCACCTATTTCCACATGCCCTTGATGCTTTGGGACCTACAAATTACTAAAAAACTCCTTTCGACATGACATATGATTTCTACATCCACTGTCTACATACCATACATCTTCACTAGCTTGAGTTGTATCTTCACCATACCTCATGGCAAGTAAATAATCATTCCCTTGGCTGGATGATGTGTTTGCATAATTACCTTGCCCTCTATAATTGTTGTTGTTGTTGCTTTGATTCCCTTGTCTTTGAGCTCTATGATAGCATTCATTTGCAAAATGACCGGGCTTACCGCATACAAGGCATCCATTTGAAGTGGCTTGTCCTCTTCCACCAAATCTTGCACCTCTTCCTCTATTTGTGGCTCTTCCACCTCTTTGACCTGCATTTTCTTGTTGTCCTTGACCTCCTTGGTTGCTTTGATATCTTCCTCTTCCTCTTGAAGCACCTCGGTTGTGTCTTCCTCTTCCTCTACCTGCATACAACAATTGCCCTTGGCTATCCTTGGCATTATGACCACCAAGGTTCATCTCCTCTGTCACCATGAGAGTGATTAGTTGATCAAAATCAGGAAGAGAGTCCCTTACATACACTGAAGTTGTGAAAGCCCTCCATTTTTCATCATCCCTAAGTCCATTTAGGGTGTGGGCGACAAGATCATCATCATCTAGGGCACAACCGATTGACCCTAGTGCATCTGCAAGCTCTTTAACCTTTAATATGTAATCATTAGCACCTTGAGAGGGGCTTTTCCTAAGATTATTTAGCTCATTCTTGAGCTGAATTTTTCTAGCTTTTGTGGAGGTTGAATACAATCTCTCCAAGCACTCCCACACCTTCTTCGATGTATCCAAATCTTGAATATGCCCTACCATAGAGTTGCTAATATGCTGAGATAAAATGAAAATGACCCTTTTGTCCCTTTCATCCCACTCTCTTACTGCTCTTCTCTGATCATTGGTTGGATTTACCTCATCTATGTAGGGTTTTGGCTCTCCACCACTCACAAGTCCCCACAAACCTTTCCCCATCAAAAAATTGCTTATTCTAAATCGCCACGGTTGGTAGTTTCCTTTTTCGAGCTTCTCAATCTGAGCATTGAGATCAGCCATGGTGCCTCCTAACTCTTTTGAACCTCCCCCTTGATGCAATGAAGTTGAAAAGGATGGCTTTTACCTCAAAAAATAGAGCTACTCCTCTTGATGAAGCTTCGTCTTTGATTTGATGATGTATTTGCTTCCCCTTGTTGTTGACGTGCCCGTTCTTTGCTTCCTTCCTTAAAACTTTGATGAAGTCTTTACTTCACTTCAGTAGCTCCTTCTTCTCTCTTTGATACTCCACTTATAGCTCTGATACCACTGTTGGAGGATAAACACTCCTATGTGCACAACAAAAGCAAATGAACCCTCCTAGGATCCTGAAATTTTTCAGACATAGGCTCTGTATTTTCTGAGTTTCTCTGAGTATATGCAAAGACTGAAAATGAAATTTTGGAGGCATAAACTAGACTTTAAGAGCTTTCAAATGAGAGTAAAATCACTCCATTTGGATACTGGATGATGCCTCAACCAGCTGCAAAACAACAGACAACTTGATCTCTCCACAGAGTATGAGCTAACTAGACAGACACTGTTCTGGACATTTCTCTGCACATGTGCAAGCACTGAACCTGAGACTTATACCAGACAAAGTAGAACTTATAATCTTTCCAACAAGACAAAAATCATTGCAAATGGATTCCGGATGAAGGAGAAACAACAATTACAAGACCGGGGGGTCTGCCAAAAACATCTAGATAGATAGAGTGTGTAAAAGTGAAATTTCTGCAAAATATGCAGAGACCAGCTAGTAGGGGGTGTGCTTAATCAAGGGGGCAGCTTGGGCACGTATTTCCACGACTCTAAGTCATAATACAACTCATTAGAGGTTTTAAAGACCTCATACTAACCTCTTTAACCAATCAAAAGCATATACATGTCAAAAGTGAGGTCCAATCACATCGAGAGGTGAGCTAAATCTTCTCTAATCAAATTCTTTCCATTATGGGCATGATTTGATGCCTCCAACTCGTGGAAATCAGCCTCCTTTGATTGTGGATGATGTGGAAGGTTCAATTTGGGGCATGTTCCCACACTCTTGAGCTTGAAAAACTTTCAACAGAGGAGAGGCTACTCTCTTGGAGCAAGAAGTTTTCTACAAGGTGGTGGTAACTATCTTTTGTGAGTTAACCTTGTGGTTGATTTACAACTTTGTTACACTATTTTGTGAGAATAAGGTTAGCTTCATTGCTTCATTTACTTCACACACACTTAGATTATTTCGACATAATCTAAATTTTGTATCATCATCTTCTTGGATATTCTTCCATTAGTGAGTGCACCACTTTATATGGTTGAGAAGTACTCCCATGTTGTAATTTGGACATCTATTTTTTAGTGAGTAAGCATCCAGCTTATGTGCCTTATCCTTGTCTCAAGATCTTTCTTTTTATCTCTCACTTCTCATCTTGTCAATTAAGTTGTGTATGCTCAAAAGGTTTTAGTTTGGAACGATCCTGAGGCCCCTAGAATTGAGATTGAAGACAAGTTGGATGGATCTTCTAATTATCCCATGTGGAGTTTCATGATGATGAATATTTTAGTGACAAAGGATTTATTGAGTATTTTCAATGGATCCTTAACAAGAACAAGACGAGATGTTGAAGAAGGGGATACAACAACTTCAAGAGGTGCTGGAATCAGAATTGCAGAACCAACTGAAGAAGAGGTAACCACTTCTATATCCAGGGTCACTGCTAGGTTTTTACCTTGAGTTCCTCCTAATGAAGATCAGGCAAGATGGGATGCTAGAGATGCTTTAGCACTTTCATTCATAGCAATGAGTGTCAAAAAGCATATTCTACCACAGATCAGATCTTGCAAAAATTCTAGACAAGCTTGGTTAAAGCTTGAGAATCTTTTTCAGAGCAGAAATCCTACTAGGAAAGCTCACTTGAGGATACAACTAGCAAATACAAGGATGAAAGCTGGTGAGTCAATTCAAACCCAAATTACGAGACTCGTTGACTTAAGAGATCAACTTCTAAATGTAGGAGTTGAGATATCAAATGAAAAAATGGTAAATATGCTGATTAATTCACTTCCTATCTCATATCGATCTTTTATAACCACTCTTACCCTTACCACAAGAGATAGAGAGGTTACATTTGAAGAGTTAGAATTCTTGTTACTTCAAGATGAAGATCGGTTGAAGGGAATGGAAGAGAATGAAGAAGCACTTTCATCTTCATCGAAGGGTAAAAAAAAAAAGAAGAAGGATAAGAAGGAAAAACAATCCAAGAAGGAAAGTAGGTCCCTCTCACCTTCTACTTCAGATTCTGTATCTACTACATCTAAAGAGAAATCTTCTAAGAAGAAGGAAGTAATATGTTATTACTGCAAGAAACCTGGACATTTTAAGTCAGCATGTTATAAAAGGATTGTAGCAAAAAAGAAAAAGGCATCAGATAATGTTGCAGATGATGATAAAAAAGGGAAATCTCAAGATGATTCTTATGCCTGTATCACCATTGAGGAAGTAGCTTTTGATCAGGCAGCTTTACAAATTCTTTCAGCAAGTCCTTGGACATTTGATTCAGGTGCTACTAAGCATATGACAGGTTGCAGAGACGTGTTTTCTTCTCTTTCCTATTCTTCAAGTAGAAGAGTTACTATTGCAGATGGCAATGATTTGGATGTTGTGGGAATAGGTACATTAACCCTAAAGTCAAGAGAAGGTGGTAATTTTTAGATTTCAGATGTCCTTTATGTACCTGAAATGAAGAAGAATCTGCTATCTATATCTGCATTTTTAAGTGATGGTTTTAAAGCTGTATTTGAGAGAGATCTTTGTAAGATCTTATCAAATAAAGATGACAAGTGTCTTTTACAAGGTGAGCATAGAGGAGGAATCTTTGTTTTGTCAAAAATCAATCAGGCATATGCGGTCAAATCTTTTTACCGATGGAAGATATGAAGCTATGGCATGAAAGATTTGGACATATCAGTTTTGGAGCTCTCAAAAGTATCAAAGACAGACGTATGGTTGAGAGTTTACCCTCATTCAAGCTACCAAATGATTCAGACATATGTGAAGGTTTTCTTGAAGGTAAGATGCATAAACTACCTTTCAAGAAACATGGTGTTGAGGGTTCTATGGTTCAACACAACATCCAATAACTAGCAAAATCAGATTTACTAGTCTTTCCCATTGTGCACTGATCTTTACTTCCCCAGATATTCCACCGGAAACGTCTCAAAAATCACCGAAATATTACCGGAACATCACCAGAATGTCACCGGAATATCACCGGAATATCATCGGAATGTTACCGGAAAACGTTCATTCAGTTATTTTTTTCTGCTAATTCAGAAGTTACACAATCTTGCTACACATTACACTTGTAAAAGATTCACAGGTTTCTTTTTGCACTCACATATAATTCAGGTCATTGCACCCTGACACAGTACATTCTGAGTCACTCAAACAGACTTAACCGAAAATAGAAGATTTTCGACCTATAACCTTGCTGCACAGCCATTGGTTGATCATTCATTGGTAAACGTAACACCACAAGTACAGATTGTTTCTTTTTGTAAAGATTAGAACTTCATTATGAGAGTTTGATTACGCCGCAAAGGTTTTTTCATTCAATCATTATCTGCATATTGGTTTCTCTGTAGAACCTGGTCTTTTCTGGTCCTGACAAGGGATCTTCTTTCTTCGTTTACTTCTTCTCACAGTTGACGCATCTTCACTTCTTGCACCCTCGTCTCTCTTCTCATCATTGTGCCTTTACTTCTCGTACCTCTTCTCTTCTTCCCGTTGTTGCATCTTCGCTCCTCGTCCACCTTTTCCCTTCCTCCCGATTATTGCCAACTCCTTTCTTCTTAACTTCCCCTTCTCTTGCGACATGTCCTTTTAAATCTCCACATAGCCGTCTTTTTCTTTTTATTCTTATTTTATTTCTCCAGATTTCCTTGCCTTCAACACCTGGCACAGCCCGGTGGGTAATTTGTCAAAAATTAAACTCGAATTTCACAATCCCTTGATCATATATCTCCCGTGACTGTTTGGAAATCTGCCTTCTTGTACTTTTAATTCTTCAAATGATCAATATCTTCCTCTGCACCATCCTGCTTGTCTTGAACATTTGCCTCTAATATCTCCTCCTTTTTGTCTAGTTTCTTTTTCAACAACTGTTCCCGCATTTCTGCAATTATCTGTTTCTGTTCTTCAATCTGCTTTTGTTGTTTTGAAATTATACATACTAAATCTCTTTCATGTTTTGAAACAAAACTTGTCTGCACCTGTGCATATTGCATCTTAATCATACCTAACCAACAACTTTGAAAAACACTCCAGATGTCCTGAACATATTTATGCAGATGCTGCTTCACTGCTCCTATGTCCATCTTCGTCATTAACACAGCATCTAACTGCACACCTTCCTCTTTGAATATTTGCTCTTGTAATTCCTGCAAAACTTTTATTCTTGACTCAAGAACTACCTGTTCCGCCTGCAATGTAGCATTGTCCGCTGAAAAATTCATCATTTCTTTTTGAATCTGCGTTTGTACAGTCATCTGCCATTCTTCAAATTCCTGAATAGACTTCTTTGTACTAGCCAATTCTACCACCAATTGCTTCTTATTCTGCTGCAACTTTTCCAACATACATTCCTTCTGATCCAATGCATCCTGAAGTTCTTTAGTCCTCTCCTGCAAAGACTGATAATCAATCTTATTAATAAATACTTTATTCTGTTCATGCCGAAACAATCTTTCCTCCTGAAAAACTAAAAAATCTGACACTTCCTACAACTTCTTCTTCATCCCTGACACATCATAATCTGAAAGATTATCATCTTTCAGCCTGTAATTGCTCTTCCACTCTTCTTTTCCTAGACAACCTAAAAGCAGTTCCGAATGCTTTCGGATCCTCAATACTATCTGGCACCATCAGCAAAATATCTTCCTGTATCTTTGCTTTATATATATCAGGCTCAATAATTTGACTATCCTGTTTCCTTGCTTGTGCCATATCACCAGCGCAAAGAAAATCTTCAAAAGTCTGGGAAGGTCTATTCATTACCGATCTCACTTCTAACTGTTCCTGCTCTTTACTCATCGCTTGATGACCACAAGATTTGATCTGCTTTGGCCACATTATCTTCTGATCTTCAACAAACTGCACAAATTCGAATAAAGCAGCTAAATATGCTGATAATCGACTATTTGTTTGCGTCTTACGCCTATCCCCAACGAAGATCTCACTCTGTAGGTGATCATACATCCAATGAGCCCAACTCACCTTTTCTCCTGCCTCTGCATAGGCCAAAGGTGCAAAATTCTCCCTAGACATAGAATCAACATAATCTTTCCAAATACCATTTTAGTTGTTCCCTTCGAACATAGCTTACGTTCCTCATCATATAGTACTGTCGTCTTCCTTCTCGGGGTCCAAAATCTTTCTTCAAAACCTCCTCCGAACATTTGGGGACTACAACATCATCGTATATAGGCAATTGAAATACTTCTGCAACTAATTCTGGTGAAAATTTTACCTGAAAGGAGAGCTGACCCTTCATTTTTCGCATAATCTCCAGCTGACTCTTTACCTCATAATTGCATCTCCAACGTTCGCATGGCAACATAGCAAACTGTAATAAGCCAATTCTTCTGAGCCACTTCTTGTGCAGATCAGACAGTGTGTCTACTTCTACTTTAAAATCTGTGAATGACCCCATAAACGTATGCACACCCTTAGTCTTTGTAGATGGTGTTGAAAGTGCATCTTCATCCTCCCCTTGTAATGAACTATCTGTCTCCTCTGATATGGTTTCCTTCCTTCTCACTGGCAGTTCTCTCTTTCTCATACACCCTCTCATGACTCCTACTTCCAGCACTAATAAAGAAAACGCTGAAAAAAATATTATCCTGGAAGCCTTTATGTAGAACCAAAAATATTCGTTCCACAAGTGCGAATGCTTGAACCGCCACTTTCTGTAATGATAAACGTACTTACGCACATAACACTTCATTCGACTCAATAATATTGTAGTGTGGGTTATCATAAAAATCCTCCACAATTGATTGCCCCACTTATCAATAACCCGCCGAATGAAACTTCCATGTGTGCCCAAAGAATCATGAAATAAAACACTCATTCGTACCTCAAGAAGATGAAATGGATATTTTATCTTTTCAATACTGCATTGTATAGTGCAAAAACTTTTAACCATACAGTTCTGACAGATTGTACTTTGCAAGATAATCATTGGTCGACTACTAACTTTGTTTTCATATTCTCTTCGATGCCTCTACCTCTGATGGATCTGCTGACGCGGAATACAAAGCATACTTATTTTGAACATATCATTATTTGCAGACCCAACATATTTCTTAGCTTGTCTACCCTGATTCGGCAATACTTCATTATCCATCATTGACCCTGGGCTAACCCATAACGCACTATTGAACTGCAACTGTAAACCATGTGTCCATTGTAATCGTAGAAATTTACTCAATGTAGTTTTAGACCAACACGAGGTCAAAAAACACTGTACCACCGATAAAAATGTAGAAAAATACACTCTATTACTGCGATGATCACAAACATTGCTGACGTGTTGTTCTCGGCGACGTACAACTTGCACCACATTAGCAGATAACCAGTCCAAATGTGGCGGCTTCCCTTGAAATAATTTCAACCGAAATCCATTTATTGGCTTGTCCAGCCATGTGCCAAACACATCTGCCACACGAAAAGTGCCTTGACCCAAATCTTGGACAATCTGATATGGGCCCTTGTATCTCAATGTGAGCTTTCCGGGATGGGGTCCTAGCTTAGAATTATACACCATCACCCAATCGCCTTCTTTGAATATCTTAAACTTCACATGGTTATTTACCCAGGCTTGTCTTCGCCTTTGAATCACTTCCGTAATATATGCACTTATCAAACGATCCTCCTCCATCTGTAAAAGGTATTTACTCCTGTGTTTAACTGAGACTTCAGGCGACATCTTTTCTGCCGTAACCCTCAAACTTGGAACTACAAACTCCATAGGTACTACTGCCTCCAATCCATATACCAACCAAAAAGGTGGCATACCTGTTGTCACTTTGAATGCTGTTCTGAATGACCACAAGGCTGAGTCAAGAAACAAATCCCACTTTTTCTGATTGTCATGTACCAACTTTTTTAGAATACGCATTAAAGTTTTATTCGTGCTTTCAGCCTGCCCATTCGCTTGAGGATGATAGGCTGTAGTCTTTTTATGCACTATTTGATGAATTCTTGTTAATTCTGAAATCACCTCATTCAAGAAATGAGTACCTCGGTCGCTCACTATCTCAATCCGACACCCAAATCTTGTCATAATATTACGATAAAGAAATTTGGCCACACTTGCTGCCTTGTTATCTTTCAGTGCTACTGCTTCCACCCATTTCGTACAATAATCTGTCGCCACCAATATATAGCTATTACCCTGCTGAGTAGTAGGTTTAATAGGTCCCATAAAATCGATGCCCCATTTTTGAAAAGGATCCAGTAGTAATACCGGATGGTCAGTCATACGATCAGAATTATTAGGTTGGCCTAACTGTTGGCAAATCACACATCCTTTAGCATACTCATGCGCGTCTTTTAACACCGTCGGCCACCATAACCCCGTCTGTAATACTTTCTTTCCAGTAATATCGCCTGAAAAATGTCCTCCTGCTGAACCGGAATGTCCTTCATGTAAAACAGCTGGTTGTTCATAGTTGGGTACACATCTCCTGATAACCTGATCCACGCCCTTCTTGTATAATGCCCCTGCTATCACCAAATACGGCCGACTTTTAAGAGCAAACTTCCTTCTCTGATCAGGTGTAAAATGTTGTGGTAATACCCCTTCTGTTAGGAAAATTAGTAACTGATCATACCACGAATCTGTCTCTACTGCTTGCGTCGTAAACAATTCAGCATCCGGAAATACATCAAGTACACTAGTGGGTGTTTCTCCTGATTCCAATCGACTAAAATAATATGCCATCTCATGCTCTTTCCCTAGGGTATGCACAATTACAAAATCGAATTCCTGTAACAAAAGCATCCATCTGGCTAATCGGCCTATTAATAAGGGCTTCTCGATTAAATAAACCAGAGCCTGATGATCCAAATGAAAAATCACTTTGTTACCCAACAAATAATGCCTAAACTTGTTAAGGGCATACACCATCGCCAAAGCTTCTCTTTTGGTCACCGGATAATTTCTTTCAGCCGTAGCCAATACCCTGCTGGCATAATAAACAGGTCTATACCATCCTTTATCTTTCTGCTGCATCAAAACTGCTCCTACAGCCACATCCATGCATCAATGAATATGTGAAACAGCATTGACCAATTGGGTGGTTGCAAAATAGGTGTGACCGACACCATCTTTTTTAATAACTGAAATGCCTTCTCTTGAGCTTCTTCCCATATAAACGGAACATCCTTCTTGGTCAAATGCGTCAGTGGTGAGGAAATGTTTGCTACATATCTTAAGTATCGGGAATGCCACTTAATTTGGCCGACAAACCGCATTACTTCTTCAACGTTAGTTGGTGCTTTAGTTGTACTTATAGCTTCAATTTTTTTAACATCAATAGCCATTCCTGCTTGTGAGATAACATGGCCCAATAAAATCCCACTTCTTACCGCAATCACACTTTTAAATGGATTCAATACCATTCTAAACTGCCGACATCTTTCAAAACATGCTTTCAGGTGTAGTAAGTGCTTAATCATTTCATCGAAGACTGAAAAGTCGTCGACAAATACCTGCATGATGTCCTGAAGATAAGGCTCAAACACTTTATGCGCCACATAATTGAATGATGGTGGTCCATTCTTCAAACCAAAACTCATTACGGTAAACACATAAGCACCAAATTCGGTAATAAATGCTGTTTTATGCTGATCCTCCTCAGCCACACTGATCTGATTATAACCGGAAAATCCATCCAAGAAACTATACATTTCATGGCCTGCAACTGCATCCAATACTGCATCACAAAACAGCATAGGAAACGGGTCTGTAACCATTGCCGCATTTAGCTTTCTGTAATCAACACAAATTCTGAGCTTCCCGTTCTTTTTAGGGACCACTATAATAGGAGATAGCCAAGTCACCTGATTACTGGTTTGATAAATCCGACTACCAAAAACTTATCAATCTCTTCCTTCACTTGTTTAGCAAAATTAGGATTCATTCTATATCGTTGTTGTGCCACAGGTACTGCATCCGCCTTCATATTAATCCTATGTTGATGCAACTGCGGATCTATACCTTTTACTTGAGTATAATCCCAAGCAAACACATCCACATACTCTTTAAGCAAGCAAATAAGAGCCTCCTTAAACGTTCCTTCCAATGTTTTACCAATCCACACCATCTTGGGGTCAGCTTCGGTTCCTAAATTAACCTCTTGAAGCTCTTCCTCCTTCACCCGCACAGAACGTGCATACTTCTGATCATAAATCCTTTCCGTTTGCAGAATTATCTCTTCCTCCTGTTGGTCCATCTGCTGCTGCACCGGAACCTTCATACATTGATCGAATATTTTTTGTAACTGGGCACCTGCCACCTGCTCCCCTGGAAGTGACTCTGCTACGTGTGGCCCACCACTATAATCCTTACTTAATACTCCTTCCACATCAACTTCTAATACCGGCACCACCGTTGGGTTTGCCTGCAAAAACTTTTCCTCTTCGTCATCTTCAATCTCATCCGCTAAATTAATAGTCTAAGCCATCAATGGTTTTTCTTGTATCGACATATTTTTCTGCCCACGCATGGGAATCGTCACTTGCTTTTTACCCTTGGTAATCATTACTACATTCAAGCCCCAATCCTGCTTAATTTTAGCAAGCCGAAACCAAGGTCTTTCTAACAACATTTCATACGGGTACGCTGACTCCGACATTCGGATGACTACAAAATTGACCATGAATGTCATGCCGGAAATAATAATTTGTTGTTGCTTCAGAATGCCAACAGGCTGTACTCGTGTTTGATCCGCCATCTTGACCTGAAAAGGTGCTGGAGCCAATTCCCCTCTTCCCATTTCAATAAAAATATGTTCGGGTAATATGTTTAACCCTGATCCCCCATCGAGCAACACTTCGGCAAATCGCCGCTGATTGTACTGCACCTGAATTACTGGTACAACAAAATCCACATCTGCTCGATCAATACTGTTGGCCAAAATTGAAGGGATCGTCCTATTCTTGGGCTTGGCCTGATATCCAAGTAGTTTTCTCAACAATTTTTTGCAAAAGACAGGTACTAAGGATAACAGCTGATCCAAAGACAACTGTAACGGTGCACTAATGATTTCATCAAACCATTCATGTGCCAAGTCTTGTTGACACGGAGCCTTATCCTGCTCCATCATGGGCGGTACCAACGTCACACCCTGGTGTCTCTCGATCCGGTCGTCACCCTTCACCAGATTAGCAGGCTCGTCTCGCACCTACTTCAAAACCTTATCTCGAATTTGCCTTTGTTCTTGCCAATCAAGAGGGCTTTTATTTTTTGATCTAGTGACCGCCAACACTTCAACCTCGTTATTTTTCCCACATTGCTTACCATCACCCTGCCCTTGGTTGTTACCATGCATTCGAGCAGATGTACCGGGTGCATCATGGGTCCTATCCGCTTGTTCTGGCCATTCAATTAGCATGGCATTTGCTTGAGCCGCCTGCTGCCCCTGTTGTGGATGTTGTCCCTGTTGATTATGCTGGTTATACTGAATGACAGGTATACCCCTTTCTTCACGATGCTTTACCCACAAAGGGCGATTCGGCCCTATCCAATGATCAGGAGCTGAACAATACCCACAAGGCATTACCCTTGGTGGTCGACCTTGGTGATTGCCTTGTTGGTTATTTCCTTGCTGATTTCCTTGATCTCTCCATGGGGGTCTTACCTGTTGCTGTCTCTGAAAGTTACCTCGCCCTTGGATAGGAATAGCCTGATTGGCTGCCACATCATTTAGATTTCGATTGTCTTGCCGAGAATTTTGCCCTCTATGCTTAGGGTTATACCAACACTGAGTTGTTGTATGTCCCTCTTTGTCACAGATATCACAAAATCGTTTTTCCTTTGGAGCCAGTATAGAATATCCATGTTTCTTTAACTTACTAATCCATTCCTCCTCTTTACCATGTTTAGCTTTATGCTTACGATGCTTTGGCTTCACTATTTCATCATCAGAAGCATTAGTGTCAGAATCATCTGAACTCTTGCCCGACTCCATTTCTGACTCC
Source organism: Ceratopteris richardii (assembly GCA_020310875.1). Lineage (NCBI taxonomy): Eukaryota > Viridiplantae > Streptophyta > Polypodiopsida > Polypodiales > Pteridaceae > Ceratopteris > Ceratopteris richardii. Next base: position 114,583,011 of record CM035411.1, read on the forward strand.
GATTCAACCTCTGAACCAGAATCAGAATGCTTCTTTTTTGCTCGTCCAAACCTTCTTTCAACACGCGCTGCTGCTAATACTAAGACATCAAAACCATTTGCAATGTCCACACTGGCCACCGCATGTCTTATGGTGCTCCTTAATCCTTTTAAAAAAAATCCTGCCAACATCTCATCAGTAGGTCGTTCATTACCTTGCAGCCTATCCATTAAAGTCCTAAACTTCTGAGCATAGTCTTCCACTAGCATGGTATTTTGTCTGATAGCCCGCAACTTCCTTAATACATCGGAAGACGTCTTTTCTTTTCTAAACTGTTGCAAGAATGCGATTTTTAAATCATCATACGTAGCAAAATGGGTAAGGCCATATTGACTGAACCAGCTCATAGCTCATCCTTCCAACGTGGCTGCAAACTGTTGAAGTTGAATATCATCACCATAGATAGCTGGATATCCATTCGTTGTCCATTTTATTTCGAATTGAGCTACATGGCAATCAGCATCCTCCTTAGAGGTTCCACTGAAATGAGCGGCCTTGACTTTGGGATTTGGAGGTGGTTGAGCCATTGGCTGTGGTTGAGGTGTGCGCCTAGTTCTGTAACCGGTCGCCCCTGCAAGTGGGTCAAACTGGAGTCGTCTTCTTACCCCTACAGCTGCTTCGGTGAGGAATAACACTCCAAGTATGCCACCTACTAACCTTGCCTCTACTGCACTTGTTTCCCCTTGTTCGCCGTTAGTGCCCAGCGCTTCCTGTTCCTGGGCCTCGTACCACTCGTAAAAATCTGAGGATGTCTCCACGTTCGCTGCTCTTGCCTGTGCCCGCATAAAATATACTTTACTAAAGCGATTTCGCCTGCCCCTCATTCATTTCTTGAGGCTGCTTCAGCCGTACAGTAGGATCGCCAATTGTGTTGAGGGTTCTACGGTTCAACACAACATCGAATAACTAGCAAAATCAGATTTACTAATCTTTCCCATTGTGCACTGATCTTTACTTCCCTAGATATTCCACCGGAAACGTCTCAAAAATCACCGAAATATTACCGGAACATCACCAGAATGTCACCGGAATATCACTGGAATGTTACCGGAAAACGTTCATTCAGTTTTTTTTTCTGCTAATTCAGAAGTTACATAGTCTTGCTACACATTACACTTGTAAAAGATTCACAGGTTTCTTTTTGCACTCACATATAATTCAAGTCATTGCACCCTCACACAGTACATTCTGAGTCACTCAAACAGACTTAACCGAAAATAGAAGATTTTTGACACTATAACCTTGTTGTGCAGGCATTGGTTGATCATTCATTGGTAAATGTAACACCACAAGTACAGATTGTTTCTTTTTGTAAAGATTAGAACTTCATTATGAGAGTTTGATTACGCCGCAAAGGTTTTTTCATTCAATCATTATCTGCATACTGGTTTCTTTGTAGAACCTGGTCTTTTCTGGTCCTGACAAGGGATCTTCTTTCTTCGTTTACTTCTTCTCACAGTTGACGCATCTTCACTTCTTGCACCCTCGTCTCTCTTCTCATCATTGCGCCTTTACTTCTCGTACCTCTTCTCTTCTTCCCGTTGTTGCATCTTCGCTCCTCGTCCACCTTTTCCCTTCCTCCCGATTATTGCCAACTCCTTTCTTCTTAACTTCCCCTTCTCTTGCGACATGTCCTTTTAAATCTCCACATAGCCGTCTTTTTTTTTTATTCTTATTTTATTTCTCCAGATTTCCTTGCCTTCAACACATGGTCATATTACAGCAACCAAGAAATTGCAGATTATTCATTCAGATATGAATGGACCTATGAGAGCAGACTCTATTTAGGGTTTTAGGTATTTTGTTCTATTTGTTGATGATTTTACGAGATAGTCATGGACCATAGATCTTAAGTTGAAGTCAAAAGTCTTTCCTATGTTCAAGAAATTTGTAGCTATGGTTGAAAATGAAAGTCAGGAAACTATCCAGATTATCAGAAGTGATAGAGGTGAAGTTATTCTTTCATGTAATGCTTATATTGCTGAAGATAAGGTTTATGATAAAGAAGCAGAAATTCCAGAGTTCATTAGTGAAAATGACTATGGAATTTTTAGAAAGATTCTGGATGTAGATGTTCAGCCATATCAAGAGGGAGTTAAAATTCCTAGGATTCAAGAAAAGGTTGAAGAAAGAGGAATTTCACAACCTTCTACAAAGTCAGTTCCACATCAAACTTTGATTCCATAAATGGAAGAAGTTAGGGTTCCAAAAAGTCCTAGTACCTCGGTAGGACAAGTGCCAGAACCTGTGGAAGGTGAAAGTTCAGAAAGAGTTTCACCACTATTTAAGGATACACCTACGTGTTTATATCAAACTTGGAAAGATAGTGGTATGAAGACTTTTACTGGAAGAACAAGGAGTCAGACTAGACAACAACAACAAGATCATGTAAGAATAAGAAGTTAGACTAGACAACAACAACAAATAGATCATGTAAGTTTTGTTGAAGACTTTGAGATTCATGATATTTTGGCACTTACTACTATTGAAGATGAACCTGCATGTGTTAAAGATGCACTTAACATTCCTATTTGGAGAAAAGCTATGCAAGAAGAGATTGATTCTATTCATAAGAATCAAACTTGGTAGCTATGTGAGTTACCACAGGGAAAGAAGGCTACAGGTGTAAAATGGATCTTCAAAATCAAAAGGAAAGCAGATGGTACTATTGATAGATACAAGGCCAGGTTGGTTGTCAAAGGATATGCACAACAAAAAGGTATTGATTATGATGAGACATTTGCTCCTACATCTAGGATGACTGTTATTAGGTCAATACTTGCTCTAGCAGCACATTTTGGTTGGCATATATATCAACTTGACATTAAGACTGCTTTTCTAAATGGTAATTTACATGAGGATGTGTATATTCAGTATCCAGAAGGTTTTGAAGAGACAGGTAAAGAACACTTAGTGTGTAAGCTTATAAAAGTTTTGTATGGTTTAAAACAGGCACCTAGATCATGGTATGAAAAGATACATACATATCTTTTATCCATTGGTTTCCATAACTCAGATGCAGCTCCAACTCTTTATGTTAAAGCTGAAACAGGTATGATGATTATAGCAATCATTTATGTGGATGATATTATAGTCACAGATCTCAGAGATGCGGATTTGCACATGTTCAAAGAAGAATTGAAGCAAACATTTGATGTGAATGATTTAGGCATTTTACATTATTATCTTGGGATTCAGTTTTTGTTTCAAGATGAGTGTATCTATATGACATAGTAGAAGTACATTGAGAAACTTTTGGAAAGGTTTCAGATGGTTGATTCTAAACCTATGCAAACACCCATGGATCAAAACATGTCTTTACAAATGGTAGCAGATGCACAGCCATTTGATGCTACTCTATATAGTCAAGCGGTTGGTTGCTTGATATATCTTTGTAATACACATCCTGATATACAGTTTGCAGTTTCTCAAGTATCAAGGTTCATGCAGAATCGGACAGTGTTACATTGGAAAGCAGTAAAGCGAATCTTTTGATATTTGAAGGGAACTTCAAATTTTGCTATGGTATTTTCGAAATCTACACATTTGTTACTAAACGGATTTTCAAATTCTCATTGGGCAGGTGATAGCGACACAAGAAGAAGTACTAGTGGATTTCGTTTTTATCTTGGAGATTGTCTTATCTCATGGCTTTCGAAGAGACAACCCACTATTGCCACTTCATCGTGTGAAGTTGAATATCATGCATCATTTACAGCTACTCTAGAATCAATTTGGTTGCAGAAGATTTTCAGTTATCTTGATGTGAGAGTACATGAACCCATTTAGATATTTTCAGATAGCCAAAGTGCTATAGCTATAGCAAAGAATCCAGTGCATCATGCAAGGACAAAGCATATAGAGGTACACTACCACTATATTCGAGAGCACATAGCTAAGAAGCACATTGAGCTAGTTTATGTTCCTTCTAGTGAGAATGTTGCAGATATTTTTACCAAAGCATTGACTAGAGATAGTCATGAGAAGATTTGCAGGTTACTGAAGCTTGTCCCATTGTGACATTGAAGGAGGGATTGTTGGAATCAATGTCCAATAATTTTTATTCCATGCGAACCTAAAACTCGGTAGTGTGAAACCATCTTTTAGAAAGCAAAAAGAAAACAAAACCAAAAGCAAAGAACTTACGTTTTCTTTTAAGATCGCATATAGAAAGCTTTTAAGTTTTATGATATGAGTTTGTTTTTTATAATTGGATCGCAAGAGCTTTATTCATGGACGATCGTAGGTTTTAAATAAGCTTTTTCAAAGAGTTACAAACACCATATAAGCAAGGCCAAGTTCATTGTTCAAGCATCACTCAAGGATCACTCACTCAAGCTCTCAAGGAGGTCAAGGAGGAAGAGTCTCACACTCTTGAGGAGGTGGAGATTTGGTAAAGGAGTGGCTACTCTCTTGGAGCAAGAAGTTTTCTACAAGGTGGTGATAACTATCTTTTGTGAGTTAACCTTGTGGTTGATTTACAACTTTGTTACACTATTTTGTGAGAATAAGGTTAGCTTCGCTGCTTCCTTTACTTCACACACACACAGATTATTTCGACATAATCTAAATTTTGTATCATCATCTTCTTGGATATTCTTCCATTAGTGAGTGCACCACTTTATATGTTTGAGTAGTAATCCCATGTTGTAATTTGGACATCTATTTTTTAGTGAGTAAGCATCCAGCTTACGTTCCCTATCCTTGTCTCAAGATCTTTCTTTCTATCTCTCACTTCTCATCTTGTCAATTAAGTTGTGTATGCTCAAAAGGTTTTAGTTTGGAACGATCTTGGGGCCCCAAATTCCAACATCCTAGAAACATGATTGGTAACCATAATCAAGCTGCTCAAGATTGATTGTAAGTATATTTATTTTTTGTATTTTGTGTAGTCATCATGTGTAGTGATGGATTCTCATAGTCAAGGAAGCTCTAGTTGTAATGCTAAAGTGCATTTAGATAAAGTAATAGTAGAATTCCACGAGTTGATTTTAAAAGAGCTACCTTTGAGTTTACCTCCTTGCAAGAACATTGAGCACAAGATTGAATTGTTGCCAAGAGCAAGTCCACCTGCTTGACCACCATTTCATTTGAGTCTACAAGAGGAAAATGAATTTTGCAAGGTTGTGGATGAGTACATGGAGAAGGGCTTATCAAACCTAGTTATTTGCCCTTCATAACACCAATTCCTTTAGTGAAGAAGGACGATGGATCTTATAAGATGTGCATGGACTAGAGAGCACTGAATAAGATTACCATCAACCATATATAACCCATGGCTAGCATAGATGATCTTCTTAATGCTCTAGGTGGAGCAATTGTATATAGCAAAATAGATTTAAAAAATGGCTACCACCATATAAGAGTTAAAGAGCAAGATGTACATAAGACAACTTTCAAGACCTGTTTTGGATATTATTGTTGAAGTTTGAGGTTTGTGGAAGCATGCAAACAACACGAGGAAGAAGGAAATGCTTGGAACACAACACGCAATATTGAATGTGTTACCAAGAGAATGTACAAAGATAAGTGACCCATTAGGGCTATAGGTGTATATACAAGTCAAGGGAAAAAAACCTCCTAAAGAGGGAAAAAAGTGCCATAGTGGTCCTTGTTGGAGAATTCCTCTCCTATTTGCAGTGGAAAGTCTAGAAGACCTTCTCAAGATCAAGACTTTTGCCAACAGCTAAACCTTCAAATGAAAACTGGTACCAACTGAAAACTGCAATGAACTTGAAAGTTTGGTCACTCAAACTAGACACTTAGAGCTTTCACATGAGCTATCAAACACTGAATTTGGAGCAGTTTTGGGTTGGCAACTCTTTGCCTCAAAATAGGGTACCTGTCCACTCAATTAAGCTAAAAATTGGACTTCACTAAAAACTGAATAACTCACAAAGCATAAAGAATTTCTTAAAACTGTTCTATATAGTGAAAGTACTCAAGATAAGCTTTCCAACAAATGTTTAAAATTTAAAATTGGATACATATATTGAGAGATATGACTCTCACAAGTAGACTACCCAGAAATGGGTATGTGACTGGACATATACACACATGCATATGCATACACACATGCATATGGATACACACATGCATATACATACACATGCATATACATACACATGCATATGCATACACATGCATATGCATACACACATACAGATGCATGTGCATACACACATACACACATTCATATGCATACACACATGCATATATATAAACATGCATATGTATACACACATACACATGCATGTGCATACCCACATAAACACATGCATATGCATACACACATCCATATACATACACACATGCATATACATACACACATACACAAATGCATATGCATACGCACATGCATATGCATATGCATATACATACACACATGCATATACATACACACATATGTGCATACACACATACACATGCATATGCATCCATGCACACACACATGCATATGCATATAGATACATGCATATGCATACACACATGCATATGCATACACACATGCATATACATACACATGCATATGCATACACACATACACATGCATGTGCATACACACATGCATGTGCATACACACATGCATATGCATACACACATGCATATACATACACACATACACATGCATGTGCATACACACATACACACATGCATATGCATACACACATACATAAATGCATATGCATACACACATGCATATGCATATACATACACACATGCATATACATACACACATACACATGCATATGCATACACACATACACAAATGCATATGCATGCACACATGCATATGCATATACATACATGCATATGCATACACACATGCATATACATACACACATATGCATATATATAATTAAATATACCAAAAATATGATTTTTGAGTTTTTATAGAATGAATATATGTGCATATTTATTATAGGAGTTGGCAGTGGGTCGTCCTCCGACGTGAACCAAAGAAGCTTATGGATATCGTCAAGGATTGGTTGCACTGTTGCAGGACTTAGAGGGACGCGGTGTGATCATTTCATGGGAGAATCTATGATGAGGTGAACTTATAGGTTGGTTTCGTATTTTTAGTTGTTGTTTATAAATGTCATGTCAATTTGTCTCATATTACGCATAAGCTTTGTTGCATGATTGTAGGTGTAAAGGTTTTGATCCCCTTGAGCATATGTATGGTAGTGCTTTGCCACAGTTTTGTATTACACTCTTATGTGGCAATGATGCACCATAATTTTGTATTCGGTTCTTATATGGAAGTGCGTTGTCACATTTTGTATTCGGTTCCTATATGGAAGTGCTTTGCCACACTCTTGTACATCCTTCATTTATGGAATATACAACTTTTTGTACATGATTCATGGTTCATTTTTGCTCATCTCTTTTGTGTTTGACAGTATTTTGCTATATGAAATCATGTTTTGGTTGCGATTAAAATACATATCACATGTACTCGGTTTTCTTTGGGCAGAGTGTATTGTCTTTTGCTAAACAACATCATGGTAATGTTGTTGTAGCAAAACACAACACACTCTGCCCGAAAAAAATTTTGCAGATATGGTCGTCGATATAAGTGACGGTACTCCCAGCAGGTCACCAGTATAAGCATCGATACTTCCAGCATGATCACCGGTATGGGCGCCGGCATGAGTGTTGGTATTTTCAACGCTCATACCGATGCTCATACTGATGCCCATTCTGATGCCTATACCAACATCTATACCGGTGCTTTGGTTCTGACGCGCATATCGAGCGCAACACCGACGTTGCGGGCAAATTGTGCCCTTTCATTTTCCTCGGTAAAAACCTTGGTATACCCTTGATATGTTGTAGTGATGGTGATATATTTGTAGCTTTTGTAATGCTTCCTTGTGTTGTGAAGACCTTGAAGATTTGAATGGGAAGGGGAATTGCCATTGGTTTGACAGGAGGGATAGGTGGGATAACATTGGGTGGGGAACAAAAACTAGGTAAAGATAAAAACAATGGGGTCAAGGTTTTAAGGATATAAGTGGGTATAGACATCATTAATTGGAAATGCTACGGTCTCAATGGATGTACAAGGGGTGAGAAAATTTGTGTGAGGGGTGGTTGTGTGGAAGTGCAAAGAGATGTCATGGTGTGGATAGGTGATGGGGTAGGATGGGCTGGTGTTTCAAAGTGGGATGTGTGACTATCAAATGCATGGCTATTGATGGGGTGTGGGGATTGCACTATGGTGAATGTAGTGGAGTTTATGGGAGGAATTGGGGGTGGTGTGTGGCCTCTAAGAGTGGATTGGTGGGATAAACTTGGATAGATAAGAACCTAGATGATGGAACCAGAGGTGGTTTGTTGGCATATTCATCATGGATCATAATGTGTTGGATGGATATTCATCAAGAATTAGAGAGCATTTACCACTCTCACTTCTTTTGAGAGTACATGCATGGTTTCAATGAAAGCAGTGTCAAAATCACTGCTAATTAGTTCTTCCTTGAGGAGGGCATGACTTCTTTATTTTTTCATATCACTTCTTGCCCTTACTACATTCATTCTATTATAAAGTCTTCTGAGAGCCTCTATATAGGCCAGATTGTCCTTAGATTGTTCATCTTCTCTTTCATCCTCATCTTGAGCATCTTCCTGCTCGTCATCTTTTTTGTCTCTTTCTTCTTTGCGATTTGTTTGTGATGCAAGGTAATCAGCCGGTCATGCTCTTGTGACACATATTGTGTATTTGAAAACTAGAACTTTGTATGCAATGGCCCCAGCATGTCAAGATGAATGGTGATTGTGAAATCATTAATAACTCCATTGGACATAGGGAACACAAAACCTTTAGAAGTGGTGGCTTCATGTTGTACTATAGTTGTGCCCTGTCTAGTTTGTTCTTGAGTGAGTTCTCCTTGCCCTCCAAGACGAACAAGCCTAGGAATTCTGATTTGAATGGGAGGTATAGTGGGTTGTGGTCCAGTAGATGATGGTTGCAGAGATGGAGAGGTTCGAGTGGGTTGTAGGCATGATATGGTGCCTCCCATATGTTTGGTGGATAGGGACATCGAGGCCCTACTACTTTTGAACGCCTATAGTTTATATGCGAGCACCCTTTCAATCAAAATATCATAGGCTTCACTAGCGCGATGGGTTCTCCTGCTTCAAGAATTCGATTATGATGTTATTCATCGACCCGTATCATCTCATGCTATAGTTGATTTTGTGGCATTTGTTGCTTGTCGAAATTCATTGTTGTGCTCATTTTTATGCTTGTTCTCATAAAGTTGATGGTCAATCTCACGTTTTTGAAGTGTTTATAAACACACTCATGTATATTCATTTGAAAAAATTCATGCATTCTTGTGGGTGGCATAAACTTGTGAATTTCCAAATTTTAAACTCCCTCTCAAGACTCATTAATTCCATGTAACGAGCTATTATCATCACTCTCTACCTAGACAAAGCACATGCGTCCTTGCATTATCTTGTGCGCATAAATTTCACAAAAGCTTTATCCATGATCTTAGTTTAATAAGTGTAGGAATCTTCACAAACATTTTTCCACTATATCATCACCCGACCATCACTTGAAAGTCAACCATTTTGAATGTTTCAGTTGGAAAGAAATCATGTTGATAACATTGTTCATTAACTATATGCAATGATCGAACAAAGCTACTACACCATTACCGTTTCCATCATAGTCTACATGCGATGCTTGAAGAACAATAGGCGGATGAGCCATGGGGTTGAAAAGAGGAGAAATACGAGAAAAAAAGAGCTAGAGAGAGAGAGAGGTGGACCTATGAAGCAAGAAGCCATGGTTATAGTGTGATCATATGCACCTAGAGAGAGAGAGCCAAAGGTGTAACTCCATTTTGGTAGAGAATATATGAATCTGGCTAAGCTTTGCTCTCACTATGTTTCTGTATCCACAACTGCTTGTCTCTATTCATGCTCATGCCATACAGTGCACGTGCAGAATCATCGATGTAAAGAATGACTCTGTGTCCTATAATCCATCTTCTTCTACAACCTTTTATCATCTATACAAATCTCTCATGTGAGTGGCGAGGAAGAGTATTATCTTGCGGCTAGTTTAAGCCCACCCATCAACTTTCTCCAAATCCTATTTTAAAGCTATTTGGTGTGCAATGGGCTAATCTAAGCCCTCCTTTCGTGTCGACTTGTCTCAGTTTTTACAAGTATAGGGATTTTCTAAGCCCCCCCTCCAAGGTGTCTATCTTGTTCGCAACTGAAGGGCTATTCTAAACCCCCACACCCGATCTCAATTTTTATACAATTTTTTGCAAGTGTGGTAACTTTGTTTTGATAGCAACCATGTCAACAATTTCAAATGCAACATCCTCAAGTCAATTTTATTTACCCTCCTTTATGCCAATATTCATGCCGAAAGATGAAAGACTCAATGGCACAAATTACAATCTATGGAAGGACACTATTAGGGCCTACCTCTATACAAACTTGATGTATGAGGTAGCTGAAATAACAAAACAAGGGCCCAATAAGGAAAGCGATCTAGGACACTAGAATGTGTGGAATGTAAAGGACAAGCGAACCTAAGGCCAATTACTTCTAGGTTGCGACAAGTTAACCAAAGGCCATATAACCTCTTGTAAAACTTCCTACGATGCTTGTTTCATAACCTATCCATTAAGCCCCAGTATCCTATTCCAAAGTTATCGTCACATTTGAAGACTATCAACGTAAACTAACATTATGTGGCTACCAAGTTTTTAGTGAAGATATGGCCATCTGCCTCCTCAATAAGCTCCCTAGATCATACAATACATTTGTAATCACTCTTTATAGTTGTGGCCAAGTTCTAACGTGGGAAGAGGTTTGTCAACTTTTGCTCCTCCACGACTCCCGAGCAAAGTCGGCCTCCTCACAAGAGATAGCAATGAAGGCTAAGGGACCCTTCTACAAAGGACAACATGCTAGTCACAATACTAGCAATACACCCAAGCATAATATAAAGTAAACATTGTTTGTCAAGTGCAATTGAAGGGTAGACCTAGCCATTTCATCCAGCTCATCCCAATCATCATCAACATCCATATCAACAGGCTTCTTTGAGATTCCATTTACTCGAGCCCATTGCCTCCTTTGAATCATCACATCTTTAATCCAACTCTTCCATAGCAAAGCTTGTGCCATCAAATTTCCAAATCTTGAAATGGTCTTTGCCCTACAAGTTATAGATCCTCTTGGGAACATTGACACTAGACCTCAATCCACCAGATGTGCCTAAGATCTATGATGCCTTGATGATAGAGAATTGACTTGAATGATAATGGAGCTAGAATACTCCAAACTATGAGGAGATGGATGAGTATGCTTCTAGAGATGAGCTAGTGTTGCACAAGACCTGCTCTACACCTGCCAAGTCAACTCCAGGGATGCTTAATAGAATTGTTTGGCTTCACATTAATTCATTTGGAACCACAAAGTGCTTTGGAACATCATTCCCAAAATTTTGCATCAAAACAGATAACTTACATGTACTAGAAATGTGAAGAAACCTTATATTTTGGGAATAGAAGTGCTCAATAACTTGTTCAAAGCTCACAACTTGGTTTGAATTGATCATAGAGCTTTTGCACACATCTTACTGCAGTATGTAGCTAACTAAAGCAAGTTATCTCATCAGATTATCCACACCATACACTGAGAAATGAATCTAACAAGTCAGGGGGGGCATCCTGACATTTCAGGATCTAGAAGATGTGCACATATAGTCACCTTCTATGATTCGTATCTCGAGATCCCTTAAACCCAATGTGATGCAAATTGATATCCACGTAGTGGAGACTTCAACCTAACTAACACAATTTAAATTATTGAAAATGAGTAAGTACACACAGAGAAACCAATTCCACAAGGTCACTATAATGGTGAAGATGCAGCAGAGAACAAGAGACAATAATATACTTTAAGAAATGTATCAAAATGTATATGCTAATGAACATATGATACAATGGAAGTGTAGTGGACTACTCATACATGAAGTTACCCTCAATGTGTGCTCATTGATGTAGCTCAAAGTCTCTTAGAATGGCTCCCTTAGTGCGCGACTAAAAACATGTCTTTTTATACTCATATTCTGAGTTTGAATTTGAATTTTCCCTCACCTAAAAGTGATCCTACACTTTAGGGATGATTTGAATTTATTTTTCCTACCACATGAGTCATGGGTTCAGCTCCCTATCTTCACGATATTCCTTATTTCTTTTTCTTTTACATTTATCCAAAGTAACTATGCTAAGAATGACTAACATAGGTTCACATATAGTTCCTTCTTGTGAAGATATAAAATGGATGTGTAGTCCCATGAATTTAGCAATGCAATTAGGCTTGCTAAATGTACCAAAAGCTCCCCCTCAAGCTAACATGCTTGAGTCTTCAGTACTTCCTAATTTCCTATGGTCCAATCATTGATTTGAATGTGTTTAATTTGCTTCCATCCAATGCCTTTGTCATCATAATTGCACGTTGTTGTTGTGTAGATACATATGAGAGTTTTATTTCCTTACTCATGATCTTTTCTCTGACCTAATGGTAGTGAACCTCTATATGTTTAGTCTTGGCATGATAGATAGGGTTAGTAGCAAGATGTAATGAACTAATGTTGTCTCCAAATATGTGTGGAGTAGAAGTTATCAACCCTAAATCGGAATATAACTTCTTAATCCACACAATATCTTGTGTAGCATTTGCAAGTCCTCTGTATTCAGTTTTTGTTGATGAGAGAGCAACTACAGGTTTCTTCTTGGAAGACCACAAGATTAATTTGGTAATCGCTGCTTCATCTAAGGTGTCATCAACACCCCTCTGATCATAGTCTCAGAATCGCATGAAATTTGGTGAGCATACTCAAGCTAATTAAGAGATCAAAACAGCTTCGCTATGTCATGATGAAATTGCAATCTGAGCTCGTTTCGACCTCCGAATGCACTATTGAAATGCTTGTGTAGGCTATTTTGTCTCTTTGTGCCAAAGATATATATAGGTTTTGGTTCGCTAGTATAAGTGTCTCGAAGTCTACTATAGGTTTAGTAGATTCAATGGATAGGATAGTTCTATTCAACTTTTTGAGATACAATCAATTTTTTGCATCATGGTATTTTAGTCAGTGGCCATGGCTGAAAGCAATGATGTATTCCGTATGTTGGCTATTGATAAGATAAGTTGGACGGTACCAATTACCCACCCATTGTGGGATTATATGATGCTTCACATATTGGTTACAAAAGGAATATGGAATATTGTGCAGGGTGTTGAAAAACCTCCTATTACAATTGCAAACACAGTTGCTGAAGGTGATGCAGATGGTGTTGAAGATGACGATATTCTTCATGTTCCTCTTCATGTTGTGGTTCTTGTTGCACCTACTGTACATAAAATTCATTGTTGGCACTCAAGGTTAAGCACAATGTGCGGGAACGCGTCAAAGAAGTGGACACACAAGAAGAAGGAGCATGTAGGGAGCTCCAAGAAGCACATGTCAATTTTTTAGAAATCACTAAAAACCATTGTAGATATCATTTCATATTTTTTGCAACTTCATTTTGTTAAAGTCAAAGAGTTCTTAAGCTTGAGGAGTATTAGAAGTATCATCCTACCAATTTTCATAATTTTCAGACTCCGTTTGATCCCTCAAATAAGCCCTGGAATCTAATTTTTAACTAGGTTGAACACTAAGTCTGGATAGGGCCAAAACTAGTAAAACATTATATAAAAAGAGCTAGAGAGCTCATTTTTGGGGTTAGCAAGTTAGAGAAAGAGCTTCCTCAAGAGTATAATAGAGTTATTGAGAATCAAAGCTTCCATTGTTCCTATCTTTATTATCTTGCCTTGTGTGCATGTGTGTGTGCATGTATGTGCTTATCACTCACATTTGCTCACCACAATCACTCATGATCTTCATATCCTCCTCACGACTCCATGGATTGACAAGTAAAGGAGGTGGTACTCATGCTTGAGCTACACCAAATTTTGGCACCATTGCTGGGGAGCGTTGCTCAAGGATGAGCATTGTGATGGTAAGAACGTAGATTTGCAACGTTGGAAGGTAAAAAAATAGTCATTTTTTGTTTTTTTTCTGATTTTTCTTCTCCATCTTCAACATCATCATCATCATCAGCACCATCTTGTTCCATCTTCATCTTCACTAAAGTTTTTCATTTTCCACTACATATTCCCTATTTTCACCTCATTTTTCATTCATGGGTGTACAAGAGGGGGAGAGAGAGAGAAAGAGAGGTAAAGTATTGATGTGTCCAAGTATATGTGCTTTTTGTGACCTCTATGGGACACACAGGCCTAAGTGTTGAAGTTTGAAGTTCCCACAAAAAATCTCAAAAAATGATGATTCTATGAAAAATTCAATTTTTTTTCAAAATCACGATTTTCTTACTATTGGAATTTCTTGCCTAAAAGTATTGTCAAGAAACACAATTTTGAGGTCATTCTCAAAATAGCAATTTTCAGGTTGTGCTCAAACTTGTGATTCCTTGGTTGTTTCAAAAAACATGATTTTCAAGAAAAACATGATCCTTAGTCAAGATCACGATTTTCAAGTCATTCTCAAGATCGTGATTTTCAAGAAAAAAATGCAATCCTAAGGAAAAACATGATTTTCAACAAAAACACCATTCTAAAAAAAACACGATTTCTGATGCATTACTTGGCCAGATATTCAATTTGCTATCTCATAGATGAGCAGGTTTATGCATTACCGAGGAGTCAAGCATTGTCAGGAACATAAGTGCATCTTTCACTACTTGAGTGGTACCCGGCTAGTTAGATTGTTTTATCCCAAGGGGGGATCACTACCACCAGATCTACATGCTTTTTTTAACTATGACTTGGCTGGTTGCTATGACACTCGTGTGTGAAGTAGTAGCTTTTGCTTCATGCTTGGTAGCTCATGCATATCTTGGTTGAGCAAGTAGTGATGGAGAGTGTTAATCTCCAAGAGAACAAGCTATTCTTGAATTTAGAGCACCTCTATATCAAGAGTAACTAAAAAACCTTCACTAATTTGGAGGCTCAATAAAAATTTTGAATAAACTGTGAAGGAGAAGACTCTACAAAAAGTCACCTGCACATAACTCTCTCATTGACTTATCAGATGTGTAAAGTTTTTTATAAAACTTTGCACAAGGTGTCGTCTATAGTTTGCGCACCTGCTCCAAGTTAAATCGTTCCAAAAGACTCAGTAGATCTTGAGAAATGAACTTAACAAGTCACCTATGTCTAAAATTGTTCTTTTGAGAAGTCGATTCAGACACCTGAAACTTCTAACACTTGGTTCTCTCAATCTAGAAGCCGTTTATGCAAATGCTTTTAGGCATAGATAGCTTACCTTCCAACTTAAAGATTGAGTACTTGTTTGCTCAAAACTTTACACTATGGAAGGAGAACTGACCAAAACATTAACATCGAATTTTGCACCTGTTTCAGAAAACAGTGAACACTTCTTCACATATGAATGTTCCTACTCATAATTCTCACAGCCTGTTTACAATTAGGCTCTCAAACTTTAATCATAGACTCATTAACTATGGAATTAGACATCTACAAAAAGGATTCTTGAAATGATCAAGCACAGAAGGAGAATACATAGAAACATCGGGCGCAATTTTTCTTCATTACTAGAGAGCTTTTACATCTGGATGAGAGAGCTAATCTACATGCTTCTCAAGAGTCTAATTACTTCTAATTCTTCTGGATTCTTGTATTCTACACTCTCTCATATTTGCCTTGACATTTTTCCTTGTATATATAGGTAAATATTTACAAGCTCCTGACTATACAAAAGTATAAGTAAACTATCTCTGAATTAATGTACATATGTGTACACATCTTCATCTTCAGGATATGCACTTCCTTCATACTTCATATCTTGATCTTTTCTTCAGTCCTTGGCTTCAACTCTTCATCAAAACATCAATTGTTGATTGCCCTGCACCAGCAGCTCCCCCTCAATCATCAATTGAGGTTTTCTCTATCTTCTTTATGCCTGCCATGTCTTTGAATCTCTGTAGCTTTGGTCCATCCAAGCTCTTGGTTAGCATATCAGCTATTTGATCTTTTGTTGAAGTATGTATAACTTCAATCTCTTTATCCATCACTTTCTCTCTTAGAAAGTGATACTGAATTTCAATGTGTTTGGTCCTGGCATGAAAAACAGGATTAGCAGCTAGATACAATGAACTCATGTTATCTCCATGAATAGTGGGTGTACTCTGAATGATATCAAAACTCTTCATCAAAGTCTTAAGCCATATCACTTCCTTTGCAGCTTCCACCATACCTTTATACTTTGCTTCTGTAGATGACAAAGCAACTGTGTGTTGCTTCTTTGAACACCATGAAATTAACTTATCTCCCACATAACACAAGTATCCATATGTTGATCTCTTATCATCTGGATTACCTGCCCAATCTGCATCACTATATATCTTGATGTTTGTATCTGATGTAAAACCATAATACAAACCTTCTTTGAATGTACCCTTAATATACCTCAACACTCTTTGTCCTGCAAACCAATGTTCTTTCCTAGGGCAATGCATGAATTGAGATAATACTCCCACTGCATATGGCAAATCAGGCCTAGTTAAAGTAGCATAAATCAGACTACCAACCAAACTTTGATATAGCTTCATATCCTTGAACTCTTCTCCACCATATCTGCTCAATTTGTGATTCACCTCCATTGGAGTAGGTGCTACCCTACAATCATTCATTTTAAACTTGATCAACAAGTTCTTCAAATACCTTTCTTGAGTTATATACACTCCATGTTGAGTGTATGAGATCTCCATGCCCAAGAAATATGACAAGTCTCCCAAGTCACTAATCTTGAACTCTTTCTCCATTTGCTTCTTTAAGCTTTGAATGCCTTTCTCATCTGTACCTGTAAGAATTATATCATCAACATATATGCACATGTAAATGAACCCATCATCACTTGCTTTAACAAGCAAGCTACTATCTGCCTTTGATACTTGGAATCCTAGTTCTTTCAAGAACTTCACAAGTCTATAATTCCATGACCTTGGGGCCTGCTTCAAACCATACAAAGCTCTCTTGAGCTTACATACATACTCTGGATACTTTTCATCTCTGAATCCTTGTGGTTGCTCCATGAAAACATCATCTGAAATATAACCATTTAAAAAAGCAGTCTTCACATCTAATTGACATAATTTCCAACCTTTACATGCAGCAATAGCTATGAGTGTCCTGATGGTTGTCATCTTTGCCACAAGACTATAGGTCTCATCATAGTCTACACCATATGTCTGAGCAAAACCTTTCACAACAAGTCTAGCTTTATAGCTAGACACGCTTCCATCTGCATATCTCTTTGTCTTGTAGACCCATTTGCACCCAATGATCTTCTGACTATTTGGTTTAGGAACCAAATCCCAAGTCTCATTCTCCATCAATGCATCATGCTCTTCCTGCATAGCTTTCTCCCAATTTTCCTTACCTTTTGCCTCTTCATATGTAGAAGGATCTTCATCTGCCTTTACCATATAAGCATAATCTTTGGTAGCCAAAAAAGAAGTGTCATAGCTATACCTTGTAGGTTGCCATTTGTGTCTTGTTGACCTTCTGAGTTCTCCACTTCTTGAGGTTTCTGGTTCATCACATTTTGGATCAAACCTTGGCACTTCTTCTATTTCAACTTGTACTTCATTGTTCTTCTCTTCATCAAATATCTGAACCTTTGATTTACCTTTCTTTTCATCCACAATTTCTTCATCACCTGCATAAATATTTATTGTACCTGCATATCAAGTGCCTTGCTCATCAAATGTAACATCCTTAGACACTAGGAATTGTTTTGTGGATGGACTCCACAACCTATATCCCATCTGCTTATCATCATATCCAATAAACACATATTTTTTAGCTTTAGGCTCCAATTTATGCCTCAATTGAGATGACACATATGCATATGACAAACATCCAAATACTTTGCAATGATCTAGAGTAGGTCTCTTACCCCACCATGCCTCATATCGTGTCATACCCTGCAAAGCTTTACATGGTAATCTCTTGACCGAATAAGTAGTTGTATTTACAGCCTCAGCCCACAAATAATTTGGGCAATTTTTCTCCTGCATCATGGATCTTGCAAACTCAACAAGAGTTCTATTCCTCCTTTCTGCTACACCATTTTGTTGAGGAGAGTACCTGCAAGTAACCTCTCTCTTTATACCTACATTCCACAAGTAATAACTAAATTCATTAGAGAAATACTCTCCCCCTCCATCTGACCTTAGTCTCTTCAGCTTATGACCTGTAATTCTCTCTGCATACACATGATAATGTTTGAATGTATTGAATACCTCTGATTTATCTTTGATCACATATATAGTGATCCATCTGGTAGCATCATCAACATAAATCACATAATACCTTGAACCATTGATACTGAAATCCTTTGATGGTCCCCACACATCTGTGTGTACCAATTCAAGCTTCTTTGAATACATAAAACCATGCTTGGAATAAGATTGCTTATGAGCCTTACCTAATTGACATGCCTCACATCTGTATGTCATATGTTGACCTGCAACGTTAGGCAATCCAAGCACTGAACCATTATTTACCATATCTTTGATACCTCTTTCATTAAAGTGTCCAAGCCTTTTGTGCCAAAGGTCTAACTCAGAAATCTTATGTCCTCCATAGGTATACAAGGCATGACCAACATTACCTTGGATCTTCAATGTGAACAATCTTCCTTCTTTCTTTCCTGAAACAATTTGTTTATACCCATTGCTAGGGTCTTCCACAAACACTCCTTCATTCGTGAACCTAACTTCATAACCTTTTTCAACAATTTGTCCTACACTTATCAGATTCTTAGGAATTGTAGGAACATACAAAACCTTACTCAAGAGAGTACTACCATCCTTGGCCTTCACTGATCCAATTGACTTCACATTATGCTTTGTATTGTCACCTGTTTGAACTACATGATTAGTTACCTTATTCTCCAAATCAGTCATCAAAGCTATGTTGCCACTCAGGTGATTGCTACACCTTGAGTCAATGTAGAAGACTCTTTGGTCTTCACTTTGCCTTTCACAAGTTGCATTCATTATCAGTGTTGAATCCTCCTTCTGATCTCAAGCATAATTGTAATAGGTATTGTTGTATTGTTGACTTTGGAATCATCTACCTGCATTTCTTCCAAAGTAACCTCTACTACCTCTACCTCTGAAATTACCTCTTTGATTCCTGCCACCTCCCTCTTGAATTAAAATTCTTATTATATCCACCATTACTCTGAGTATTATGCCAACAATCATTAGCTAAGTGATTTGTCTTACCACAAATCCAGCAAGCTTTAACTCCATCTTTATTACTCCTGCCTCTTCCTCTACCTTTGCCACCTCCTCTTCCTCTTAGGAAGTTGGCTTGGCTAGTTGTACCTTCATCTTCATTTGCTTGTTGCTTTCCTTTGATATTCTTCTTCTTATCCTTTGAATACATTTCTTGACCTGCACTCTTATTACTTTCACCTTTGACATCCTGCTCAAAGGTTAGCATATGTCCTAGCAACTGATTTAAATCAAGAGTGAAATGATCAAGTGATAATTCAGTAGACAAAATGAATGGCTTCCATTTGTCATCACCTCTCAAACCTGTAAGGATTTGCCTTACCAATTTATCCTCCTCAATTTCTTCATCAACTGCTCCTAATGCATCTGCAATGTCCTTCATCCTTGTTACATAATTTGAGATGGATTGAGAGGCCTTATTCTTGAATGTAGTAAATTCTGCCCACAAGGATGCCTTCCTTGACTTTGTGGTGTTTTGGAAATGCTCCTCCAAAGCATTCCATATATCACTTGCACTTTCAAGACCTCTAATGTGAGATAGCAAGTAATCATTAACTGTCATGTAAATAATGCTCCTGGCTTGAGCATCTTTCTTCATCCAAGTCTTCAAATCTGATAATTCCTCCCTAGTTGGAACACTAGGATCTCTGAACTGAGGCTTTTCTTCTTCACCTGTGATGTATCCTATCAAATCTTTGCTCATGGGGTGAGCTTCCATCCTCATTGACCATGCTGGATAGTTCTCTCTATCCAACTTCTCTATTTGAAGAGAGTCTCCCATCCTTTCTTCACTTGTGTATTGAATTCTTCAAACTTTATGAGTAATAGATGTACCTTTACTTCGAATGATACTCCTTTTGTCTTCCTTGATGTCGTATGGCCTCCTTCTCAAGCTTTGCTCTCAAGCTTTCACCTTCTGAATCTTTAATTGTTGAATTCTTTATGTCTGTAGCAGTCACGGTCCTCCGTCCTTCAATTTTGATACTTCCTGCTCTGATACCACAGATGGAGAGTGTTAATCTCCAAGAGAACAAGCTACTCTTGAATATAGAGCACCTCTATATCAAGAGTAACTAAAAGACCTTCACTAATTTGGAGGCTCAATAAAATTTTGGATAAACTGTGAAGAAGAAGACTCTACAAAAAGTCACCTGCACATAACTCTCTCATTGACTTATCAGATGTGTAAAGTTCTTTATAAAACTTTGCACAAGGTGTTTTCTATAGTTTGCGCACCTCCTCCAAGTTAAATCATTCCAAAAGACTCAGTAGATCTTGAGAAATGAACTTAACAAGTCACCTATGTCTAAAAATGTTCTTTTGAGAAGTCGATTCAGACACCTAAAACTTCTAACACTTGATTTTCTCAATTTAGAACCCATTTATGCAAATGCTTTTAGGCATAGATAGCTTACCTTCCAACTTAAAGATTGAGTACTTGCTTGCTCAAAACTTTACACTGTGGAAGGAGAACTGACCAAAACATTAACATCAAATTTTGCGCCTGTTTCAGAAAACAGTGAACACTTCTTCACATATGAATGTTCCTACTCATAATTCTCACAGCCTGTTTACAATTAGGCTCTCAAACTTTAACCATAGACTCATTAACTATGGAATTAGACATCTACAAAAGGATTCTTGAAATGATCAAGCACAGAAGGAGAATACACAGAAACATCGGGCACAATTTTTCTTCATTACTAGAGAGCTTTTACATCTGGATGAGAGAGCTAATCTACATGCTTCTCAAGAGTCTAATTACTTCTAATTTTTCTGGATTCTTGTATTCTACACTCTCTCATATTTGCCCCGACATTTTTCCTTGTATATTCAGGTAAACATTTACAAGCTCCTGACTATACAAAAGTATAAGTAAACTATCTCTGAATTAATGTACATATGTGTACACATCTTCATCTTCTGGATATGCACTTCCTTCATACTTCATATCTTGATCTTTTCTTCAGTCCTTGGCTTCAACTCTTCATCAAAACATCAATTGTTGATTGCCCTGCACCAACAAGCAGCAGCCTACTATGGCCACTTCTAGTTGTGAGGCTTAGTATAGGGCAGCTTTCACAACAACTATTGAGTGTGTGTGGCTCAGATGCCTTATGGTTGATTTGGGTGTTGTTGAATCTTCTGCCACCACCATCTTCACTCACAATCAGAGCGCATTGGCAGTTGCGAAGAACCCTGTGTTCCATGCTCGAACTAAGCACATTGAGGTGCATTATCATTATGTCAGGGAGAAGTTCTCTATTGGAGAGATAAACTTGGCATATGTGCCCACACAGGAGAACATTGCAAACCTTTTCACAAAGGCTCTACCTAGAGAGGTGTGAAGCTTTCCACAAAGCTTTGGTCTTACTTCCTTTTGTGGATTGATTCCACATAGCTTGGAACTTCCGTATACATGAGTGCTAGATCCTTGTTCACTGCATCACTCCCAGGGGGGATTTATTGATATATTTAGGTAGTGATGTGTGTGAGTACACTATGATCACCGGGGTATTTTTTTCCCTCTTTAGGAGTGTTGCTCTAGCACAATGGTGAGAACCACGTTAAGAAGCTCCACCTCCTTAATGTCAATCCACGGAAGAGATAGGAGTGATATGAAGATGGTGAATGTGAGATGAAGTGAGAGTGAAGGTGAGAAGCATAGAGATGCACACACACATACACACACACTACGAAGAGTCAAGCAAGACACAATGGAAGGTGAGAAATCAACTCTATTGCTCAAGAACACTCTTACAACTCAAAGTAGCTCTAAGCTCTTCTCTACTCAACAAGCTAACCTCAAAAATGAGCTCTCTAGCTCTTTTTATAGATTCTAGACTAGTTTTGACCGGTTTCACATCTATTGACCGGCATAGTTAAAAAATAGGTCCTAAGTGCTATTTGAAGGGGTAAACGGTGTCTAAAAATAACCAAAATTGATACGCTCATTCTACCTAAGCTCCTCAAGCTCGAGGACTCCTCGACTTGCACAAAATGGAGCTATGGATTACAAAAAGGGTTTTTCTATGTTACATATGTTACAATAGTGATGAAAATCACTGTTGGAGGTTTTTGAAGAATATTTATAAAACATAAATCTTTGAAAAATTGATTCGACTGGCTCCCTGCTCTGTCTTTACATGCTTCCGCGTCTTCTATGCCTTTGGCTGCTGCCAACACCCCCCTCCCTCTCGCTTCTGTTGTCCTCGACAGAACCTTGTTGTGCGGTCTGTCAGATGTAGTTCTGTAGTAGTTCCTGAGCGAGGGTGTGTTCTGATATGCGAATGCCTCGGGCCAAATCTGCCTCGAGTTTCTCCCAATCAATTGGTTGCGGTTCATCAGGCGGTGGGAGTCGATAGTGCGTGGAATATACCATCTGTTCACAGGCAAAAAGTTGCAATAGGTGGGTTGGCCTGCTGATGAACACTTCCGAATGGTATTCCCAGAAACCGATTGTGAACATTTCTTCGAAGGTCTGCTTGTAGCACGCCGATAGGTATTTAATTCTGCAATGCCAGGCATAACACACCCGTAGCGATGGCGTACTCATATCATATGCAAGATCTAGATTGACATGCTCGAAGCCTGGGGTGTTTACATGAGGTGCCTTGACGCGTCTGAAGACTTTAAAAACCATCTGCATCATGTCAAATATCTTGACAGTCATGTGCGCTGCTATATCGTCCATGTGTTTCAAGCAAGGGATCCAGTGGCGAATCGTGGCCATCATGTATCCAATTGTGGGTGGTCCTGTAGGTGGCCTGAAGTATGGGTAGTTTAGCCAATCCTGGCATTGCTTGTTGTTTTGTATCTTAATCGCAAATGCCTTCCAGGAACGGCGACGTGGCACTGGTCCCCAACATGGGTTGTATTTTAAATGTAAAGGTGCCTTAACCCAAGTACTCATCATCTCAGGATACTCTTGTAAAAGATCTTTACGCCAATCTGGTTGATAGATCTCGCCTTGTTGCGCATCTAGTGGCAAATCCTCAGGTTCAAATTGAGTAGCATGAGATGGTTTCTTGCCTGTTTCTTTCTCTATGGCCAATTGGTATTCGGTCATTAACATGAAATACGGTTTGTACTGTAACTCATGCCCGGATATGTATCTGCGCAGGGCCAAATGAGCAAAGTAGGGCGACTGTAAAATTCTTTCCTCAATCATTGCCATTGCATGCAACTGCGCCTCTATTCGTGCTGAGTGGGTTGTTCCAAGCTCTTCAATTGTCTTCATCCATGCGGGAGTAGGAAGTTCGTAAGTCGTCTGGCCTTCGGCTGTGACTCGTCCGCCTGGGATGGGTTGGAGCTCGTAGGCTTCTTCAAAAGTTTCCTCCACCGGAATAGTTACATTTTCTTCATCAACTGGGAGCTCTGGTGGGGAATCTGGCCTTGGTGGTGCTTCATATATAGCTATCCGCGATTCAAGAGTAGATACCTAGGCCCGTAATGCATTGAGTTCCTCTAGGATGTCAGGAGATGGGTCCGCAGGAGCTGGGAGTCCTTGTGTTGCCGGTGCTCTGAGCTGGAGTAGCTTATGATCATCTTTTAGCTTCTGATATTCTTCGTTCATTCGATCGTATTCATCGAGCAATCTGATGTGATCATCGAGCAACATTTTCATTGATTCGGAGGGCACTGCTTTGAATCGGCTAGGACTTAATGGTTGGTCTGGATGATCGAGAGCAGCTTCTAAATTTTCTCTGTTCTGCTCTTGTAGCCACTGGTTCTCTTCCTTTGCTGTTGCTAGGTGTCTTCTGAGTAAGCCCATGTTTCGTGTAAGCGTCGCATTGCGAACTGTCTGGGCCCTTAACAAATTGTCAAGATCAGCAGTGGTCTCTTTGGCTTTCTCTTCACTTTCTACTTCCAGTTTGTGGTATGCCTCACGTAATTCTTGGTATCGAGTATTCAATGAGGCATTCTCAATCGACAATGAATTAAGCTGCGACTGTAAGTCGTTGGTTGTCCTCTGCAGCTGCTGATAATTATTTCCAAGAGATGTGAACTCATCTCTTACTTGCGTCATACACGTGAACATCTGTCGAAATGTTGTGTCTATGGTGGGTGATAATATTAATGGTGTGCTAAGTGAAGATGCAGTGGGTGTAGATGCAAAGGGAACGGGGAATGGGGATGGGAAAGTGGATGTTGTGGTGATTGTGGAGATTTGTGGTGTGCTTAAATACTGTGGTGCCACAAATGAAGTGAGTGGCGGTGGAGTGGGGGGTGATATATCCATATCGCTGGATGTGGTGTCGAGTGCAGTGACTGTGAATAGTGGTGTGATCGTGGGTAAGTGTGTGGGTGTAAATACAGGATTTACAAAGGTTGAGGAGTAATTTACAGAGGGGTTGTCTTGGATGGCTTGGTGGAAAGGGGAAAGAGGGGTTACAGTGGGTCGGGGAGGTGAGACTGGGGAGAAGGTTAATGGAGGTGGGAATGGGAAAAGGGGTCTTGGAGGTGTGGGGAAGGATGGAAAAGATGGATGGAGAAATGGGTTGGATAGAAAGGTGGGTGTGCTAGGGGGTAGACTAGGTTGAGTGGGTGCGGGAAGTGTGGGATGAATGGGAGTAAGGACGACTTCTGCTACTCCGCCGGAGAAGGAGGATGTTGTTCTGGAAGAAGGAGGGTGTATGGGGGAGACTGGATGGATGGGAGGTGATGGAGGAGCGGTTGGGGTGGTCGGTACTTCGACGACTGTGGTGGTATGTACAGCGGTAGTACGGGGTGGGGAGTCGACGATAATGGTGTCCTCTGCCAATGAGCTTTGAGGGATGAGACGTGCTTCCCTGGCCTGTTCTGAAGACTGACCGCCGGTGGGTACCCGAATGTATTCACCCAGTTTGGTTAGTAGGCAGATTCTGCGAGGATCATACTGCGGTAGCGGTTTTCTCTGCAAATATCTTAAGGCTTCAGTGGGTCCAACTGATTTGACAAGCTCTCTGAAACCTCTGATGTATACTTCTTCGAACCCGCCTGAGACAAGCTCTTGTTCTATGAGTGTTTGGCTCTCTTCGTCAGTCAACTTCTTACGCGCCCAAACATTTTCCATAGTACGGCATAACTTTTTGATGGCCAGTGTATAAGCTGCTGGTTCGAAGGTTTCTTCTTCGTGTGTGCTCGTGTCACCTTGGGTGTCGATTTGTTGTCCTTGTTCGTCTGTTTGCACATGTTCTTGGGATTCGTGAGTGTGCCCTGGCTGGCTTCGTCATCGCCTTCATCTTCGTCGGTTTCCGTTCTTTCTGCCTCGGAACTAGACACTACTTGTCCTTGTGGTTGATCTCGCAATGTGGTAGGGTAGCTGGGCCTTTCATATTCCTGAGAGAAGATCTGGCCTTCTGAAAACTGAAATTCATTTGAAAATACATCCTGCATCTCAAAATCAAATGTGGTGTCTGCTTGTTCTGCTTCTAAATGGGGTATCGGAAAAGAGAAAGCTTCCGCACCAATAGTGGTGGGAACTTCTGCTGTAGTGGTGGTAGGTCCTGGGACTGTGGCTGCTTGAGTAGTGATTGTGCTGGTAGTGCGTCTTGATAACCTTATGCGAATGGGTTGTACAGGGGGTTCAGTATGAGACTGTTCAGGAGAGGGTTGTGGTGAGGGTGATTCTGGCATCTGAAGGCAGAGGATAGTTCGTCTCATTCGCTTTCTTGCTCTTCCTTTGCTAGGCTTCCTAGCTTTCTTCGTTGTTCCTTTAAATGCTTTCAACTCCTCACTTGTCAATGCACGTTCGATCAACAAGTCATATGCTAAGCACATATGTACAATTCTAGTCAGCGTGCAACATCCATTGATGACT
The DNA here is from genome assembly GCA_020310875.1 of Ceratopteris richardii. NCBI lineage: Eukaryota > Viridiplantae > Streptophyta > Polypodiopsida > Polypodiales > Pteridaceae > Ceratopteris > Ceratopteris richardii. The sequence goes on from CM035411.1 coordinate 114,609,228, forward strand.
TTCTTTCTTTCCCATCTATATTGTGCTAAATACATCTGATCAATGATCTAGCTAGCTAGATCAACTGTCTGGGCTCCAATACAAGATAAATACAAACCAAACCATATTCGTTTGTGAGGCATTGTGAATCTGTCCTGAGCGGGGAAAGCAAAATGCTGCATACATATCCGCAGTGGTTTTGAAAGCTCAGGTGTGATTGCCAAAATCTCTTCCCACTTTGTAACATCCCCACGTTTCATAGGGTCTGGAACTAACCTTTCTCGCTCTGTGGGCGTGTGGGTTCCATGAATCTTGATGGCAGCTCAAATCAAATCTTTAGAAAGATAAAATCTTTTATATGGTGGATCGTTCACTAAGGATGGCAAAAGAGTTCCAGGCAGATCCTTGTTCTCCGAAACTATCAAAGTGGTGATTAAGTAATAGCATCTGTAGAAGTCAGGTTTAGGCAAAGGGTCACTGAAATACTCTGTGAAGCCGGCTCTTGCCCAAACATGTGTTAAGTCTTGTGTGTTCTGTAGCCCTTCGAACTCTCTTGAGAGAAACTGATATTTGCCCCAGGTACGGTCATCAAAAGTCAAATTAGCCTCAAATATAAACTCAGCATCCGCCAATGGTCCTGCTAGCCCTTGAAACCAGTGAGAATTGTGATGAATCTTCTCAGTATAACCTCTAGGAGGATCGTCAATAGGCATCGGTCTTGGGAAACCTTGAAATTCTGGCCGTGGAGCCGTCGGATGGGGTTCAGCAAGTAAATCACTAATAGTAGCCCTAGGTATACTGGTTCCAGCTTCAGATGGTCCTTCTTCAGTTTGCATGATGATTGACGTGCTAATGGAAAAGATTTGCTACAAAAGATTAGCACATTAGTATGGAAATTAATTATGATCCCATTAAGGTGAGACCGCAATCCCTTTCCATAGCCGATGTGTAACCCGTGTAGCCAAGTGTTGTGATGTGATTGATGCAATGCTTCTTGCAGAACTAGTGCAGGTCTCTAGACACCTATATGTTTTCAGATATTGCATGCAGTTCTTTGATGAGATGTTATTACAGGTGATGTTGGGTTATAGTGTGTGGATTTATACAAGGTTCAGTCATGAATGAGTTATTACAAGGTTGTAGATTAGTCGGGGTGGTAGTTATGGTAGACAAAGGGTTAGGAGAAGACTTCTGGATACGTTTCGGTATCCACTTCCTAAGAGTTTGTGATCGGGTGATAGGTCAGTGCGGAGGGACAAAAGTTGAGATCGGACGTGGTGGTATTGAGGGTTGAAGAGATTTCTGAGGGGTGTATATTACAAGGCTTGATGGTTGAGCTATAATACACTGTTTGGGTGCCCAAATCTGCGTGGTTGTGGGTCGGTTCATAAGGTACTTCTTGGCGATCCAAATTTGTCGAATGTTTGCATTCGTAGAAGAAGGTCGAGGAGGTGCTGAATATTGACTCTACTTCTGCCTTGACTTCTTCTTGTCATTGTCTGCGTTGTTGAAATCTGTTGGTGGTTTCTGTCCTTTTGGCACCCATATTTGTCCTGTGCCTCTTGCTTTATGATACTGAGACTGCAGCTTTCTTCCTTGTGTCATCTGATATTGTCGTCGGTCTGGGTTCCTTCGTCGTGGTTGACTCTTTTGTGGTTGAGGTTGAAAGGTCGAATGGACACTCTGCTTTGGAAAAGAAGGGAGGTCCAACACTTGCGAAACCTGCCCATTAGGAAGTGCTCCATTTTGTACTTTTAATCTAGGCCAGTCCGTAGTAAGTGTGGAAGGATGGGCACCACAGGTGATAGTGTCCATTTGTCCATTGATGTAACCCTCCAGACCCATCTGTTGGGTGGTTACCCCTTCTAGTTTGCAAGAAGCCCAAGGGAAAATCTCCTGATGTCCTTTAGATTGACAATTATCCATCGCCAAGCCCGCATGGGTTGGTGTAGACGTAACGTGACTGATCTGACCAAAGATCTTCCGGTCTTCCGTCGCATGCATTTCATAGGGTCTAGAGCTACAAACCTCAGCCGGAATGCCATTAGGGAAGTCAAGCGGTATCACTCGCTTCTGATCTAAGGTTCCAATCTGCAAGGAGCCTTGTCTAAGATTTAGGTCCACTGAGTGATCATATAGCCAATATTGGCCAATGATTAGGGGTTCTATCAGGTCGTCGTCATGGCACACTAGTAGCTTTGTGGTCATAGTCACTTCGTTTATGAGGATAGGAAGGTCCACCTCACCCATGCAAGGGGTTTCCATGCCTCCTAGCCCTATGAGGTATGCCTCAATTGGCCGCATTTCTATTCCTGGATCCTTATAGTGGGACCATCTAATCGCACTAGTCGCAGCACCTGAATCAATTAAAGCCCTCAGCTCTTGGCAAGGGTTGCCGTGCTCTAGCCTGACTGTAATGAATGGTCTCCGATCCACTATGCTAGGATGGGTACTTGACTTTACTTGACACATGGCCATGGGGTATCTGGGTGATGTTTCCAGATGGTTATAATGTTCTCTCCCTAGTCCTTGTCTTCTTAACTTCATGCGCTTAATGCGTTCTATAGCTTCTACCTGAGCTTCAGCTCGTATTCTATTTTCTTCCTCCTTATGCTTCTTTGCCAACGTGAGTCGTCTAAGCATATCCTCAGTAAGAGGTTCCTGATATAACCTGACTCTACAGCCACTAATGTAATTAGGCATTATATCTCCTTCTAAGGTGGCTAATTGTACTGCTCCACTTGTTGAGAGTCTGTTAATGATCATAGGTCCATAACTCGCTTTTCTAACTTCCGTGCATGCTGTTTCAGAGTATATACTAGAAATAAATCTCCTTCTTTCAAGCCTTTATCTTTCACATGCACATCAAAATATGCTTTCTGTCGCTTCTTTGCTGCGTATATTCCTGCTGCTGCTTTCAGTCTGGTTTCTCCTAATCGTTCCAAGTCCATTATTCTTGTTGATAATTCATGGTCCGTCCACTGATGTTCATGTGCAAGCTTAAGGGTTGGTATCAAGAAGTCCAAAGGAAGCACAGCATTCTCACCAAAAACCATCTGAAAGGGAGTTGCATTGATTACGGTCTTGTAGGCCACTCGATATGCCCAAACAGCGTGGTGTAACTGTTTTCCCCAATCTGAACGTTTGTTGTTCACAAGTTTCGTCAGTACGTTACAAAGGATCTTGTTCGTGCTTTCAGCTTGACCATTGGCCTGAGGATGATATGGTGCGGATTTCTTGTGAATCACCATAAAATCCTGTAACAAATATTCAATGACCTGGTTTAGAAAGTGAGTTCCTCGATCGCTCACTAACTCTATAGGCAATCCATATCTTGTAAAGACATTTTCAAATAAGAATTTTGCAGTCGTGTGTGCATCATTCTTTTTTGTGTCTTTTGCCTCTACCCATTTGGTAAGATAATCTGTGGCAACAATAATGTATTCCGCATGTGTACCTTTTGTAGGGGGGTTAATGGGTCCTACAAAGTCTATACCCCATTTAGAAAATGCACGTCCGCCCATCATGGGTTTCAATGGCATTTCATCTCTGCGAGTAGGAAACTGAGTTCTTTGGCACACATCAAATCTCTTTACATAGGTATGCGCATCCATGTGAAGAGTGGGCCACCATAATCCTGCAAAGAGGATGGCTTTGATTATCCTATCGGGGCCAAAATGACCTCCTGCAATACCTTGGTGTGCAGTCTCTAGTATGCTCAGATAATCGCTTTCATGAACACATTGTCTTAGGTATCCATCTCTTCCTCTTTTGTATAGATTATCGCCAATCAGTGAATAGTCTTGAGCTTCCTGCTCTAGACTTCGTCGTCGTGCTAAAGTCATTCCTTGAGGGAATGTGTTCATCCTCAAGTACGTCACTAAGGGTTCACTCTAGTCTGGTGTGAGACACACGTGATATAACGTAGCATGTTCTACTAGTGGTCTTTCACAACAAACAGGGCATTCTTTACACAAATTGTAGACGTCTGCTTCCATCGAAGGCCAATATACTCCTAGTCTATGCAGAGTCTGTAATGTTTGATGTTTTGAATGATGTTGCTTTAATGCACCTACATGTGCTAATTGCAACCAATTTGCATGTTCTGATTCATCTACACAACAAGCAAGAATCTTTTGATTATCCTATTTATATATACTTCCTGCTATGATTTGATATCTTTGAGACTTGGTAATCTCTCCTTCCTTGATCCTTATCCTGGGATTCTTGGGTCCATACGTTAGAATAGGGACTATCGGCTTAGCCCATTCTGGTGCTATCTCAAGGTTAAACAAATATGCATCGGGTAATTCATCCACTATTCCTTGAGGAGCTTCTCCTGTGGTTAATCTTGAAAGGTGGTCAGCTCTAAGATGTGTCTTTCCTTTCCTAACTACCACTTCAAAATCGTACTCCATGAGTAATAGAAACCAACGTATTAATCGTCCCGTGTTACATGGCTTATTGACTAAATACAATAGTGCTTGATGATCTGTAAAGAATTTGAACTTGTTTGCCAACAAATAATGCTTGAATTTCTTTACTGCATAGATCATCCCTAATCCTTCTCATTCCGTAGTGGTGTAATTTCTTTCTGCTGCGTTCAACTGTCTGCTCGCGTAAGCTATGGGGAGATCTATATTACCTTCACTCGTGGGTTGTGCTAACACACATCCTATGGCATAATTGGATGCATCCACATGTACATGGAATGGCTTACTCCAATCCGGGGTTGTCAATATAGGTGCTGAGCACAAAGGTCGTTTGAGTTCATTGAATGAATTCTCACATTCATTCGTCCATTCAAAATTGGTCAAAAGAGAGTACAATGGCTTGGCTATGATTGCATACATGTGTATGAATCATCTATAATAACCACAATGGCCCATAAATGCATGTACCTCTTTTATGTTAGTTGGTCTAGGTAGATCTGCAATCACCTTTAATTTTTCTTCGTCCGTAGAGATTCCATTCTTTGACACAATGTGTCCTAAAATTTTACCTTGTCTGACCATGAAAACGGATTTTTCTGGGTTCAAACAAACCTGATATTCTCGACATTTCTCAAATATTTGTCTTAACTCTGGGATATGAGTCTGTCTCTCATTTGAATGTGCACATAAGTCATCGACATAAACTTCCAAATTCTTGCGTAAGAATTCCTTGAAAACATGACACATGAGTCGTTGGAAAGTGGCGGGTGCATTTGTGAGCCCAAAAGGCATCACACGAAATGCAAATATGCCCCATTCAGTGGCAAAAGCCGTCTTGTGTTGATCTTCGGGAGCAATGGCTACTTGATTATAGCCTGAGAATCCATCAAGAAAGCTGTAAACTTCCTTGCCTGCAACTCTTTCCAATAAATGTTCCGTGATAGGAAGAGAATAACTATCTCTAATCGTGGTGGCATTAACTTTTTTAAGGTTAATACACACACGCAATTTTCCATTCTTCTTGGGCACAACCACAATGGGGGATACCCATTCGGTATGCTCAATTTCGTAAATAAATCCTGCTTCTATCAAACGATCTATCTCCTCTTTAATCTTCGCAGCGTAATTATCATTGTACGTGTATGGTTTTTGTTTTGTCGGTTTTGCATCTAGAGTCATAGGGATTCTATGAGAACATATGTCTGGATCTACTCCTTTCAAATCTTTGTAACTCCATGCAAACACATCTCTATATTCGCGCAATAGGGCAACTAATTCTTCTTCTTCTTCCTTCGTCAAATCATGCCCTATGTATGTACACTTTTCTTCTTCTCCTTCTATGACTACTATGATTTTCTTGGTTTTCTCTCGGTTATCATATACTTCTCCACTGTCAGTTTTTCTGTTCGGCATTCGTACCATTATTCTTATATCTTCTATTTCATATTTTTTGAAGTTCTCAGGTACTTCAAATAAGGATTCTTCTGTTTCTGACATGGCTTCTTTCTTCTTTCTTTTCTTACCTTCACTCTTGCTAGTCACTTGTGTGGTTAATCTCACTTGATTCGTAATTTCTTCGTGTGTCTGAGGATAAGTCTCTACCTCGTAGAAATATTCCTCTTCTGATGCAAAAGGTGAGTCCATAATAATTGATTCTAAATCGAAATCACTCGCATCCTCAAATGCATCAATGCTAGGTTCACATTCTTCCAAAATTGAATCACACATGATTGGCTCTATAGTAAAAACTGATATGTCATAGCCATCCTCGTCACAGTGGGGTGTCCATTGTTCTTCATTGATGGCTACATCCATGGTTGCTAGTATTTCTGCCCAACCATGGGGTTCAAACTCTTCATCTGGAAATACTACAGGTGCGTAAGGTGGATCTTGAAAGGGTTCGTGGATGTTGTTCTGCACCTAAAGTCCTTGCTTCTAACCGTTATTTCTCTTGTTTTGCTACTTTACACATCCATAAGTGAGTGTCCTCGTGTAACCATGAGGGGTCTGACTCTAATGAGTGTACCGATTCCGTTTCTACTGGTGTCTTATGGATGGTATTCCATTGTATTGGGGGTACATCTCGATGTGAATAGTCTTTAAGATTGACTTTAGTAGTCACTCCTAAATGTTGCAAGCACAAAGAATTAGTTCCCCAATCTTGTACAATTTGCAACTGACGCATGAATGGTCGTCCTAATATCATCTCATAAGCATGAATTTTACTAAAATCACAAATGGCAAAGGTATGCTCAAATTCTACACCACAAGTGGTGAGAGATATGCCTTCTATTAAGCCTAATGGTTTTTCTATGTGTCCATCAGCCATTTGTAGTTTCATCCTGGTAGGTCTGAGTGCTGGCTTACCCCAATGTTGAAGCTCAAAGTCAAGGACAAAGCATGGAAGCACATCAAAAGGTGGACACACAAGGAAAGGGAGCAAGTAGGGAGCACCAAGAAGTGTATGTCAAATTTTCAGAAGAATCCCCTACAAAAATAGTGATTTCCATCACTAAAAACCATTGTAAATACCATTATCTATTTTTAGTAACTCCATTTTGTTCAAGCCGAGGAGTCCTCGAGCTTGAGGAGTATTAGAAGTACCATCATACCAATTTTCATAATTTTTAGACCTCGTTTGAGCCCTCAAATAAGCCCTGGAACCTAATTTTTAACTAGGCCGGACACTAGGTCTAGACAGGGCCAAAACTAGTCAAAAAACTATAAAAAGAGCTAGAGAGCTCATTTTTGGGGCTAGCTTGTTAAAGAATAGAACTTTTGTAAGAGAACTCTTTTGCAATCTAAGCTTTCCATTGTTCCTCTCTTTGATCTTACTTTGTGCGCGTGTGTGTGTATGTGTGTGCATGTTTGTGTGCTTTCACTCATGCACTTGTGCCTTCACTTGCTCGTGGTCTTCATACCGGTCCTCACGTCTCCGCGGATTGACAAGTAAAGGAGGTGGTGCTTACGCTTGAGCTACACCAAATTTTGGCGCCGTTGCCGGGGAGAGTGCTTCGAGGACGAGTGTTGTGATGGTAAGATCGTAGATTTGCGATGTTGGAAGGTAAAAAAACTGTCATTTCAGTTCATTTTCTGTTTTTTCCTCTTCATCTTCATCATCATCATCATCTCCACCTTCTTCCATCTTCTTCTTCATAGAAATTTCTTGTTTTTTAGTGCATTTTCACCATTTTCATACCATTTTTCATGCATTATTGTGTGGGAAGGAGTTAGGAGGTGCAAGGGAGAGCAAGCGCTGTGTTTTTTTCATGATTTTCTGCTCATACGGAGCTCGCCATAGCCGGCGCTCATAAATTTGAATTTCCCGCCAAAAAACGTGATTCTGTGATGAAAATCGCGATTCTGTGAAAATTCAAAATTTTTTGAAAAATCACGATTTTCAGCTTTCCCGCCTAAAAGTTGGTTGAAAAGAATCGCGATTCTGTGTTTTTTTCTCAAAAAAACACGATTCTCTGCTCAAAATCGCGATTTTCAAAAAACACGATTCTCTGCTCAAAATCGCGATTCTCACCAATCACGATTTTCAGCAAAAACACGATTTTGTGAAAAACACGACTTTCTGCTCAAAATCGCGATTCTCACAAATCACGATTTTCAGCGAAAAATACGATTTTGAGAAAAACACGATTCTCTATGACAAAATCGCGATTTTCATGCCAAAAACATGATTTTGTGAAAAAGGCGATTCTGTGAAAACACGAATTTTTGCTCAAAATCGCGATTTTCAAAAACACGATTTTGTGCTCAACATCGCGATTTTCATGTCAAAAACACGATTCTGAGAAAACACGATTTTCAGTCAAAAACACGATTTTGTGAATCACGATTCTCTGAGTCAAAATCGCGATTCTCTGAAACACGATTTTGTGATCAACATCGCGATTTTCAAATCACGATTTTGTGATCAACATCGCGATTTTCAAATCACGATTTTCTGCTCAAAATCGCGATTTTCATAAACACGATTTTGTGATCAACATCGCGATTTTCATATCAAAAAACACGATTTTCAGAAACACGATTTTGTGATCAAAATCGCGATTTTCACAACACGATTTTCTACTCAAAATCGCGATTTTCAAAACACGATTTTGTGAAAACACGATTTTGTGAACACGATTCTGAAGGTACAAAATCGCGATTTTTTCAAAAGGTCCTGTTTGCCTGTTTTGACCCCCAGGAGCCTGAATTGGCATAACTTTTTCATCCCAAGTCCATTTTTAGAGCTCTATAGCTCGTTGGAAAGCTCGTTTCAAATCCTACATGACCTCAACTATTTTTTTCAAGAATAACGCGTTGATTTTGAGATAGGATAATTTGAAGTTGACCCTCAAGTGGGACTAGGGAACCAAGGGGACTCCAAAGAATTTTGAACCATACCAAAGGGAAAATTTGGACTCTTGACTAAAGCTTATGAACCTGAGATCTGGTAGAAACTTAGGAAAGGATAAACAAAGCATTAGATCTTCTGAGGCTAGTGTCAACCATACATCCAAGTCTTGGGCACAACAACTAAGTGGTCATCTTTTACTAAGTTCAGACACAAGTGATTCAGAAATGTCTTTTAGTATGGGAAAACCTGCAGTTGGCTCAGGGACTGCCCATCTACAAACACCAGAAGGTCCCTATAAGACACAGTTGGAATATATTCGGACCAACCAATTAGGTGCTCGCATCTATGAGGATGGTTTGAGACGATCAGTGGTCCAACTCAAAAATCCAGATCAATCCTTTGGACTTGAACACCCAGTGGTCAAGTTCGAAGAGGGTTCATACATTGATAAGGAAGGAACCATGTATGTGGTCACCAACCTACCAGATAGGACTGATGAGTTTGGAAATGTCATTCCTGAGAATGAAATAGGAGACCTAGAACAAGGAAACGTAGGACAAGGACCCCAGACTCCTAGAGGTAAGTCAGTTTTGACCCGAGTGATCACTCCGGATTGGATCCCTCAAGACAACAAAAGCATAGAACTATTTTTGAATAGAGAAACAGAGGAAGCCTTTTGGAGGTTCAAGCCAGATCAACCTAGCGAATTGGGCATAGTTATCATCTATGAATTCAAAGATCCTGAGATACCAGGCAAAGTTGTCTACCTGGATAACACATCAGAGAAAATTTTCTTGGTAACAGAACATGATAGACATGCATATACTTGGAAGAATGAATTGATTTTCCCCCCACCAAGATCCAATGTTTCCCATGGCCTCCAAGGAGTAGGATCATCCCTCGCTCATGAAGCCCAGAGAGAAAGAACTAGAGAGAGACCTGAGGTAAGTTTTGCACACACCGTGGGCAGGAATAGGTCAGGATTTGAAAATGAAAGACCTGAAAGAGAGAGACATCAAGCACATAGGCAACAAAGAGATGAACAGGATTTTCCATTGCCTAGACCCCGAGAGTACCCAAGAACCCTTAGACCCATTCAAGTGATCAAGGCAATGAAGAACTATTTCGATGGGACAGGGGATCCTTATGATCATGTGGCCGAGTACAAACAAGTGCTGAGAGCCGAACAAATTGAGGACTGGTTCACCCAGTACGAGGCATTTGGTTTGACCCTTAAGGGCACTGCCTTAGCTTGGTTTCAACCATTGAGTAGAAGCAGCTATCACGATATAGGTCAACTGCTAGACGAATTCATTGTAGAATTTTCCAAGAGTGGTATCAGGCATAACACATCATCCTTGATCCACAGCTTCAAGCAGACTCCCCAAGAAACAGTGCGACTAGCAGGTAGAAGATTCAGACAGTATCTAGAAAGATGCCCTGCTCTAGAGTTACCCACTCCGGCCAAACAAGTGGCTTTGTTCTTAGATGGCTTACTGAGCACCAAGTTAAGATCATATGTGTACTTGAAAGATCCTAGATCCATAGAAGAGTGTGTGCGGACGTGCATAGACATAGAAGATAACTTGGGTGAGGAGTTAGGATTGTCCAAACTCTACAAAGATTCGGATAGTTCTACTAGTCATACTTCAAAGATCTCCACAGAAATAGAAGAGATAGCTGAGCAAGTTGCCAAGAAGCTGGGAGTCCAAAATAAACAAACACAGAGAGTCACTCCATTGAATCGGTGTTATACTTGTGGGGGCGACCACATGGCTAATGTATGCCCAATGCAAAACCAAAACATTAGAGAAAGGAATGCTCCATATTGCACTATTGAGAGAAAATACACAAACCACACGGCTCAAGATTGTCCCTACAATAGGCAGGCTGTTAGACAGAATTATCAGCAACCTTACCCACAAGGTAGGTATCAGAACCAATACCAACAGCCATATTATAGACCACAACAGCAATATCAGGTACCATATAGGCCACAACCTGTCTTGGGAAACCAACCACCAGCTCCAGCCAACGTGATTCCAGTCAAATATGCTGTGGGAGAGGAAAATCCAAATAGAGCTTTGGTGCCATTAACCCCATTGATACCAGATAATGACTCTCACGCTCATAGTTCAGACTACTCCCATGAAGGTAGTCCACATGCTTATTACACAGAGTCACCTGAACATAGTGAGATTTACTCGTATCAATATGAGGCACCGCCTATGGAGCAAAATTGGGAGCCAGAATACTCCAATGTCATGTACACACATCCTAACCCTAGGCCCCAGTTGAGACAAATGAGACCACAAGCCCCTAGAGGATCTTGTTTCAGATGTCATGGTGACCATTTCATTCGTGACTGTCCCCACCCACCATCTCCGAGTCAAGGACAGGCTATCACAATACAGGCTTTTTGTCCTGATTGTGGCAAAGACCATCTCCCCAGAGATTGTCCAAGAAACCCCTCTAGTGCACCCAAGATTACACCCATTAATGTGGTAGGCTTAGTGGCAGATTCAAGTTCAAGTAGTAGCAATGTGGCTCCTATACAAGCTGTCACTAGAGCACAAGCCTTAAAACAGGATAAACCAGTAGAACAATCAGAGTCGAGTGAATCGGGAGAGCCTAGTAAGAGGAAAACAAGAACATGGAAGGATACCCGAGAGAAGGCCAATCGCAAGTGGAATAAAAAGTTATCGGAACTAGAAGAAAGCTTAAAAGAAGCGAAAACAAAAATAGAGGACATTGCATCTCAAAGCCCCTCGCATGCTGAAACTCCATCCACTCCACCTCATCCCACCCCACCACCCATTGTAAATAGACCGCAACCAGGGTCTGTTCTTGCAGATCCAACCCCAGAAGGCTTGGACATGATGTTCAAAGCCTACGAGGCTCGACTTCAAGAAGGGCCTACAGCTGCAAATCTAGACAAGAGTTACCCTAGAGCGGATTTAGAGATTGAACGAATGAAAATGTGCATGAAAATGGTAGAACAAGCTCAAGCTATACTTGAGACTAGTCAAAAGTTCAATCAGACAAACTCTGTCAAACCAGATTTGCATTTCCAAGGGTTACTAGAAAGATTAGAGCAGTTGGTAAACAAACCACAAGTCTCTTTACCTCCACAGGCTCAACCAGTTATGGAAAGAGGAAGCTCACCACCAATGGGGGCTTATGTTCCTAATTCCACAGATGTTGGAATACCTCCTTCAATTCAACAATACTCTCAAGAGTTCTTGCGGGAAATACAAGAAGAGAAATGGGCCAAGGAGAAGGGTAATTCCCCTCCTATTCCTGAGATTGATGATCTTCATGATCAGTTTCCCCAAGACATTCCATCTATTTACGGAGATGAAGCAGAACAACAAGAAGACGAAAGGTTAGATTTTGAATCTAATACCTTAGAAGAACTACCTCAATTTCCAGGCCCATGGGAATCTGAATCTCTCCAGATTAGAGCTCCCACAATACTAGTAAGAAATGAAGACTCAGTAGTTCCAAGGAACACGGATGTCGTGAAGAACACTAAGGTTCAGTGTCATCTCACTGTAGAAGAGCTGCTCAAAGCAAAACCTGAGCTTTGGAATCATGTGAAGGATCAGGTTCCAGAACTTGATTCCAACATGCCAAAAGCGGGCTCCAAGCAAAGGGTACCAGAGATACCTCTAGACAAAATAGGGGACATGTGTGAGGGTGAAGAAGGTAATACTTATCTTCCAATCACCTACCAAGGTTACACAACAAAAGCAATCATAGATTCAGGTGCTGGTGTTGCTATTGCGACCACCTCCTTGTGGAAGCAATGGGGCAAGCCCACATTAAAACCAACTAGAATGAAGCTTCAAATGGCTGATGGTCATTTTGAAAGACCTCTAGGATTGCTAGAAGGGATCACTCTAACCACTTGTGGTGTAGAGTTTGAGCACACATTTGCTATATGTGACTTTGAGAAAAATAATGTCTATGAGATGATCCTAGGAAGACCCTTCCTACGACAATTGCAAATAGTACAGGATTGGGGAACTAATTCCTTGTACTTACAGCACTTAGGGGTCACCACCAAGGTCAATTTGAAGGATTACACCTTCAGAGATGTACCACCCCTACAGTGGAATTCTATCCACAAAGCGAAAGAAGATTCCATCTCTGTGCATTCTGAAAGTTCACCTGATCCATCATGGCTGCATGAAGATACTCATTTGTGGATGTGCAAGGTCGCAAAGGAAGAGGAAAAACGGTTAAAGGCAAGAGAAGAAGGAACTTCGCTAGGAGATAGACCAGTTAGAGACCCAGCCTACACACCGATGATCTTTCCAGATGAGGAGTTTGAGCCTCATGGCTGGCCAGAAATCTTAGCCACCATGGACATTGTTGTCAATGAGGAACAGTGGACACCTCATTGTGATGAGGAGGGTTATGATATCTCAGTTTTCATGTGTCAACCCTTGCTAGAAGAATGTGACCCTAGTGATGTCTTAGAAGAAGAAGAGAATGACGATGATCTGGAGTCTATTGTGATGGATAGTTGCTTTAACTCAGAGCAACACTATCTAGAAGATATAGGAGTGTTCACCCAGAAAGAAGAAGAACCTCTCACAAGTATTAAAACAGTAAACTCAAAGGATGGAAGTGAGAGTAGTCAAAAGAAAAAGAAAAGAAAAGCAGTGAAACAAGAAGAGGAGGAATCATTGTTTGAAGTACCAGAAAACTTCAAGAAATATGAAGTTGACGACCGCAAAATTTTGGTACGAATGCCTAAGAGAGAGGCCATCATAGGAGAATCATATGATAATAAAGAAAAGACCAAGAAGATTGTAGTGACCATTGAAGAGAACGAAGAGAGATGCACATATATAGGAGATGACCTAAGCGCAAGAGAAGAAATGGAGCTCATAGCTCTATTAAGGGAATATAGGGATGTGTTTGCATGGCACTATAGAGACTTGAAAGGGGTAGATCCAAGAATTTGCTCTCATACTATCCCCATGACTGCTGATGCTAAGCCCACCAAACAGAAGCCCTACACATATAATGATACCTATGCAGCAAAAATAAAAGAAGAAATTGATAGGTTGATTGAAGCCGGATTCATCTATGAGATTGAGCATACCGAATGGGTGTCCCCCATTGTTGTGGTACCCAAGAAGAACGGGAAGTTGCGAGTGTGTATTAACCTTAAAAAAGTTAATGCCGCTACGATTAGAGATAGTTATCCACTTCCAATCACAGAACACCTTTTGGAGCGTGTTGCAGGCAAGGAAGTTTATAGCTTCCTTGATGGATTTTCAGGTTACAATCAAGTAGCCATTGCCCCAGAAGATCAACACAAAACAGCTTTTGCTACAGAGTGGGGAATCTTTGCATTTCGTGTGATGCCATTTGGGCTCACCAATGCACCTACAACATTCCAAAGGCTCATGTGTCATGTCTTCAAAGAGTTCTTGCGAAAGAGCTTAGAAGTGTATGTGGATGATTTATGTGCTCATTCCCAAGAAAGAAGGGTTCACATCCCTGAGCTCAGACAAATCTTCAACAAGTGTAGAGAATATCGAGTGTGTCTAAACCCAGAAAAGTGTGTGTTTATGGTGCGTCAAGGTAAAATCTTAGGGCATATTATTTCTAAGAATGGAATCTCAACAAATGAAGATAAGGTACGAGCCATAGCGGAACTACCAAGGCCAAGGAATATTAAAGAGGTACAAGCCTTTATGGGCCATTGTGGATACTACCGTAGGTTTATCCACATGTACGCGATCATAGCTAGACCCCTTTATGCCTTGTTGTCTAATTTTGAGTGGAACGACGAATGCGAGAATTCTTTCAACGAACTGAAGAAACGTTTGTGCACGGCACCAATACTCACCACTCCTGATTGGAATAAACCATTCCATGTCCATGTGGATGCATCCAATCATGCCATAGGATGTGTGCTAGCACAACCCACAAGTGAAGGAAACTTAGATTTGCCCATAGCATATGCTAGTAGACAGCTCACTGCAGCTGAACGGAACTATACCACCACTGAGCGAGAGGGCTTAGGCATGGTATATGCTGTGAAGAAGTTTAGACACTATTTATTGGCCAACAAGTTCAAGTTTTTTATTGATCATCAAGCCTTGTTATATTTGGTCAATAAACCTTGCAATACTGGACGCTTAGTAAGATGGTTCCTCTTAATAATGGAATATGACTTTGAAGTTGTTGTCAGGAAAGGTAGAACCCACCTTCGGGCAGATCACCTTTCTCGCATCACTTCAGGAGAGTCACCGCAAGGAGTGTCTGACGAATTACCCGATGCTTATCTGTTCAATTTAGAAGTTGTTCCTAAATGGGCAAATAAGTTGGTACCAGTCCTAACCTTTGGCCCTGCAAATAAGAATGTGAAAACATCACAAGAAGAAATTGTAAAATCACAAAAATATCACATATTAGCAGGAAGCATGTACAAACAAGATACTGAGGGTGTATTAGCTTGTTGTGTGGAGGATGATGAACATAGTAGTTGGTTGCAGCAAGCCCATGAAGGAATGCTAGGAAATCACTATTCTAAACAACGAACATTGCAGAATCTAAAGCGTTTAGGAGTGTATTGGCCTAGCATGGACAAAGAAATACATGAGTGGATTAAGAATTGTCCAAGGTGTAGAGAGAGACCCCCAGTGGAGTATGCGACCCTTTATCAAGTGTCTTTAATTCCAGAGTGGAGTGCTCCATTGGTAGAGTTTATGAGATCGGGAAGATTACCCAAAGAGGCCAGTCTAGCAAGAAGACGAAATATGGAGCAAGAGGCTCAAGGCTATGCCTTAGTAGGAGAGAACCTATACCGAAGAGGTAAAGATGGTTACTTAAGACTGTGCGTTCATGAATCAGACTATTTAAGGGTCTTAGAGACTGCACACAGTGGTGTTGCAGGTGGACATTTTGGTCCTGACCGAGTGATTAAGACCATTCTATTCTCAGGACTTTGGTGGCCCACTCTTCATATGGATGCACATACCTATGTGAAGAAATGTGACACATGCCAACGTGCACAATATCCAGTTAGAAAAGACGAGATGCCTTTGAGGCCAATGATGGGAGGGCGTGCATTTTCCAAGTGGGGCATAGACTTCATAGGTCCTATTAATCCCCCTGCTAGAAACTCCCATGCAGAGTATATTATTGTAGCCACAGATTACCTTACCAAGTGGGTAGAAGTGAAAGCCACAACAAAGAATGATGCTCAGACGACGGCTAAGTTCTTATTCGAGAATGTGTTCACGAGATATGGGCTACCAATAGAGTTAGTGAGCGATAGAGGCACACACTTCTTGAATGAAGTCATTGAAAATCTTCTCCAAGAATTCTTGGTGATACATAAGAAATCTGCCCCCTATCACCCACAAGCTAACGGACAAGCCGAGAGTACCAATAAGATCCTTTGTAACGTATTGACAAAATTGGTAAATAATAAACGCTCTGATTGGGACAAACAACTTCATCATGCTGTTTGGGCTTATCGAGTTGCCTACAAAACAGTACTCAATGCCACCCCATTTCAGATGGTCTTTGGACAGAATGCGGTGCTACCACTGGATTTCTTAATCCCTGCTTTAAAAGTAGCACAAGAGCATGAGTGGAATGGACATGAATTGTCATCTAGGATCTTTGATCTAGAACGCTTAGGTGAGACAAGGCTATGAGCGGCTGCAGGCATCTACGCTGCAAAGAAAAGGCAAAAGGCCTACTTCGATGCACACATTAAGGATAAGGGACTGAAAGAGGGAGATCTAGTGTTGGTTTACACACTGAAACAACATGCCCGTAAGTTGGAAAAACGAGGATATGGACCCATGATCATTAACAGAATTTCCACTAGTGGCGCGGTTCAATTGGCTACTTTAGAAGGTGATATCTTGCCAAACTATATTAGTGGTTGTAGAGTCAAGTTATATCAAGAACCTCTTACAGAGGACATGCTAATGAGACTCAACACTGCTAAGAAACGAAAAGAAGAAGAGTTAAGAGTGAGAGAAGAAGCACAGGCAGAGGCTAGAGAGCGCATAAGGCGAAATAAGTTAAGACGACTTGGCCTAGATGTCAACTCAAAAGCTCCAAAATATCACATGGATATGTGCCAAAAGTCAGGCATAGCGACTTCTCAGGTCATTGACCGAAGACCCTTTGTGACCATAGAGATAGGACAAGGGAAGGGTGCAAGGACGGTGAAAGCATTGATTGACTCAGGTGCAGCAAGTAGTGCAGTTAGACTTTCCTACTGCCAAGACTTGCAGTTGAACATCAATCCCATAGAAGCTTATCTCATAGGATTGGGAGGTGTGGAAACCCCTTGTTTGGGCGAGGTGGAACTTCCCATCTACCTTCAAGATGTTCCAATGAAAGTCAAAGCGCTAGTATGTCAAGATGAGAACCTTACAGAACCACTTGTCTTGGGTCAAGATTGGATCTATGACCATGCAGTTAACTTAAACCTAAGAAGTCAAATTCTTCAAGTTTGGGTACATGAACAATGCATTACATTAGAATTAGAGAACTGCATGCTCCTAGATCATGGCACCACACACTCTCTTAGTTCTTCCAAGACTAATCATATGAAAGAAGATGTTGTATGTGTCAAAAGCTCTATGATGCAGAAGGAGTCAATCGTGGACGACCAGGTTCGAAGGCGGGTGGATCTTTCTTCTTCTCCAAAGAATCAAGTAGCCACAGTAGTGAGTCCACCACACAAGCAAACACAACCGTTCACGACAACTGCTACATCAAATAGAAAGACACCATTCGATAAAAAAGCAGTTTCGAGCATGAAGCAGATATGGGTACGCAAAGGAGAGCAACCACCAGCCTTGCCCCCACAAATCCCATCTAGGCAAGCCAACCAGGCCAGAAGACGAGGGAAGCAGCTCAAACAAGCTCAATCACAAGGTATCCAACAAGTTTGGGTGCCTAAGCAGTTAGCTGCAGCTCAACAAGGGCAATTACAGATGTGGGTACCTAAGAAGCTCCTACATCTACAACAACCTATGTTCTCCCACATGCGAAAGGTCTCAACAAAGAATCCAAAAAGAGAAGAGGGTAAGAACCACGTACAGAGACCAAAGGAAGATCAAATCAGCTCTTCAACATTAGTAGGAAGACATGCAAAAAGGATATGGGCTTGGAAGCCAAAAGTGCAAGTAGCCTCCACCGAACCAAAGCGTCAACCACACTGGATACCACAGTTCAGACAGCATCCAAAGAGAAAGACGCCTGAAGTGACCTCTATAGTGCAAAATGATGTTCTAAAATGGACTCCAATAAGGAGGATTACATCAGTTCGAGACTCAATGGATACCTCCACCAAGGTCGGCATCAACCTCCACAAATAACATCGAAAGCCTCGAACGAGCAACAACCATGTGCTCCTTGCACAACCCTATCTTTTGCACCATTCAGGTCATGCATTTCCAAAGTATGCATTAATATAGGGCCACATTACACGGCCGTGCATAGACACACTTGAGAATCCCATGCACAAGAGCACAGTGACATATGTCAAACATTTCTATTGATACTAACTTTTGTGTTCTTGTTTGGTGATATCCTTTTCCTCAAAAAAAAAAAAAAAAAAAAAAAAAAAAAGTGGGAGAGAGCTTGTTCCCAGGTGTGGCTTATGAAACATGAATGAGTCATGCTTAGTTGAAGGTGGAACTGTTGATTACTAGGCATTTATCAATTTGGATAGAAGTGTGTCTCGGCCAGCAGTGAGATTATTGCTGCCTTATCTGGTAGATGACAAGCACTTGGCATGAACATGGCATCTACAACTATGATTTTCTCTTACCATGATAGGAATAAAGAGCTTGAAGGTTTGCAACTTGAGTGATGCTTAACTACTTCATGTACCAGAGCATCCAAGGAGATATCTGCTCAAGGTAGTTCTGGCGGAGAAGACTCCTGCATATGGGAGCTAAAGAGAATATGTGAAACTCAGCTTGGTGTAGTTACCCAATGTTGCTTGCCAAGGAATATAAAGCAATTCAATTCTCAGTATTTCCTGAACCAGTATGGAACAGTAGCACTGGTGAATGGTCTATGTCAACCAGCATGGTAATCTTTTAGAAACCAGCACGTGTCCAATATTCCTCTGAGTGTCAATATAGGGAAGTGAACGTGCATGAGCCCAAGCTCATAAATGCACATTGTCAGTGACAAATGTTGCTTTGAAAAGAGGAGAGGGGATCCACCACTCAAAAGATCTCATCAGTGGACAATCAACATGGACATTCATCAACAAGGTTCCATTCCAAAGGCCGAGTGTACAACACGAAGAGACAAACATCCATCAACCTTCCCCATGGTAAGTATCTTTACTCTGGAAACACCATAACCATGATAGTGTAGGAAACCTCTTCGTCAGCATACCCTTGAGCACTTAGCTCAAGACCCGCAATTTTTGCACCATACTTCTTCCAATGCATTTTCCAAGTAAGCATGCGTAGGGCTACATTACAAGGCCGTGCACAAGGCACATTCTTTGTTCAACCCAGGCACGAACACACTTACCCATCATTCATTATGGGTTATGAGTAGTTGGCATGACTGCTCTCAACATCATCTTTGGAAGAGCTAGCGGACGTCATGGGAACAACATCCATATCTCGGAAGCAAATTGAAGCCAGTAGTTGCTCCAAATCACTCTTGACAACCTCTTTTGAGCAACTTGCAGTTTTGAAAGCTCACAATGACACATTCTTGCTGGAATCCAAGGAACCAGCTCATACAAACGGATGGACACCACCTCTCAAAGCACTACATAGAACAGCCCTTCCAACAAGGGTCTGTCAGGGACGACAGACTCGAGAGGAGGGGGAGTGTTGAAGCTCAAAGTCAAGGACAAAGCATGGAAGCACATCAAAAGGTGGACACACAAGGAAAGGGAGCAAGTAGGGAGCACCAAGAAGTGTATGTCAAATTTTCAGAAGAATCCCCTACAAAAATAGTGATTTCCATCACTAAAAACCATTGTAAATACCATTATCTATTTTTAGTAACTCCATTTTGTTCAAGCCGAGGAGTCCTCGAGCTTGAGGAGTATTAGAAGTACCATCATACCAATTTTCATAATTTTTAGACCTCGTTTGAGCCCTCAAATAAGCCCTGGAACCTAATTTTTAACTAGGCCGGACACTAGGTCTAGACAGGGCCAAAACTAGTCAAAAAACTATAAAAAGAGCTAGAGAGCTCATTTTTGGGGCTAGTTTGTTAGAGAATAGAACTTTTGTAAGAGAACTCTTTTGCAATCTAAGCTTTCCATTGTTCCTCTCTTTGATCTTACTTTGTGCGCGTGTGTGTGTATGTGTGTGCATGTTTGTGTGCTTTCACTCACGCACTTGTGCCTTCACTTGCTCGTGGTCTTCATACCGGTCCTCACGTCTCCGCGGATTGACAAGTAAAGGAGGTGGTGCTTACGCTTGAGCTACACCAAATTTTGGCGCCGTTGCCGGGGAGAGTGCTTCGAGGACGAGCGTTGTGATGGTAAGATCGTAGATTTGCGACGTTGGAAGGTAAAAAAACTGTCATTTCAGTTCATTTTCTGTATTTCCCGCAAGAACTCTTGAGAGTATTGTTGAATTGAAGGAGCTCAAGCGTAAGCACCACCTCCTTTACTTTTCAATCCGCGGAGACGTGAGGACCGGTATGAAGACCACGAGCAAGTGAAGGCACAAGTGCGTGAGTGAAAGCACACAAACATGCACACACATACACACACACGCGCACAAAGTAAGATCAAAGAGAGGAACAATGGAAAGCTTAGATTGCAAAAGAGTTCTCTTACAAAAGTTCTATTCTCTAACAAGCTAGCCCCAAAAATGAGCTCTCTAGCTCTTTTTATAGTTTTTTGACTAGTTTTGGCCCTGTCTAGACCTAGTGTCCGGCCTAGTTAAAAATTAGGTTCCAGGGCTTATTTGAGGGCTCAAACGAGGTCTAAAAATTATGAAAATTGGTATGATGGTACTTCTAATACTCCTCAAGCTCGAGGACTCCTCGGCTTGAACAAAATGGAGTTACTAAAAATAGATAATGGTATTTACAATGGTTTTTAGTGATGGAAATCACTATTTTTGTAGGGGATTCTTCTGAAAATTTGACATACACTTCTTGGTGCTCCCTACTTGCTCCCTTTCCTTGTGTGTCCACCTTTTGATGTGCTTCCATGCTTTGTCCTTGACTTTGAGCTTCAACACCAAACGTTTCCATAAAGCGGTGGTAGCGATGGCTACTCTGGCTCCGGAATCTAAGATGGCTTTCGTGGTGTAGCCCTGATGGGTTATTGGAAGATACGTGTTACCTTCCTCTCCTTCACTTACATCTCCTATCTTTTCCACGGGTATCTCTGGTACCTTTTTGTGTGTTCCTATCTGTGAGGGAGTAGTAGCAAGCTCAGGGAATTGATTTGCTACATACTTCCACAGTTCTGGTTTTACCTTTAACAACTCCTCCAGGGTGAGATTACACTGAACTTTAGTGTTCTTGATCACTTTCGTGTTTCTAGGGATTACTGATTCTTCATTCCTCACTATCATCATGGGTGCTCTCATACTAATAGACTTGTCTTCCCAAGGTCCTGTGAACTGAGGTAATTCTTGCAAAGAGTTAGATTCGAAACCTGTGTGTTCACTCAGTTGTTCTTCCTCTACATCATCGCAAATAGAGGGGATATCTTGGGGAAATTGCTCCTGCAAGTCGTCTATTTCTTGAATAGGAGGATGGGTTCCTTGTTCTTTTCTCCATTTCTCTTCTTGGATTTCTCTCAGAAATTCATGTGAGTACCTATGTATGGAAGATAGGTGGTCTTGACTTTTTGTATTGGGTACTTGAGACAGGGATGGTGCATTCTTTTCTGGTGTCTCTGAGGCAATAGGGTTCCTATGCTGATCCTTTTTCTCTTTGCTTTCTATCAAGTATTCTAGCCTCCCCATTAGACCTTGAAAGTGTAGTTCCGGTTTTGCCATGTTATTCCAATTAAGATATCTAGAGTCTTCGAACAAAGCTTGTGCTAATTCTACCATCTTCATGCAAAGTTTAGTCCTCTCTATTTCTAAGTCTGCTCGAGGGTAGTTCTTACTCATTTCAGATACTTGAGGTCCTTCCTTTATCCTAGCCTGATATGCACGAAACATCATGTCTAAGTTTTCTGGTATGGGTTCTGCTAAAACTGATCCTGATTTTTGCGCTAGGTTCTCTTGATTCAATTCCTGTGAAGTCAACTCTAGGATTTTGGCTCTCGATTCCTTGAGACTTCCTTCCAGCTCAGTTATCTTTTTACTCCACTTTCTCTTAATTCTTTCTCTAGAATCTTTCCAAGATTTCGTCTTTTTACTGTTAGATTCGGCAACTTCACTAGTTCCGGCTATTTTCTCCTGATTAAGCTGTTGATTCTGTAAGAGCGCCTAGGCTCTTTTTATAGCTTGGATAGGCACATATGTAGGGTTGGATCCATCTACATTGTTCACAATACCTATCACGTCGATCGGGGTCACATTTGAAGCGTTAACTGGGTTCTTAGGACAATCTTTGATTATGTGCTCTTTGCCACAATCGGCGCAAAAGCCTTGTATGTTATAGTACTGTGACTATCCTGCTATCGGAGGATGTGGACAATCCTTTATGAAATGATCTCCTTGGCACCTAAAGCATGGTCCTCTAGGGCCCTATGGTCTATGTTGTCTTACTTGGGGCCGCGGATTCGGGTATGTGTACATCACGTTAGCGTAATCGGGCTCCCAACTAGGTTCCACTGGTGGACTATCATAATGATATGTTTCTATATGTTCTGGTGACTCTGAGTAGTATGTGGGTGGACTATCTACGTGAGTAGAGTCAAAACTGTTAGAGTTCGGATCACTCTCTGTGATCAAAGGTGAAGAAGGCACTAAGGCCCTACTTAGGTTCTCTTCTGCAGCAGCGTATTTGACTGAGATGACATTCGCTGGTGGGGGTGGCTGCTGAGCTAAGACAGGTTGAGGTCTTTGTTGAGCCTGATAAGGATAGTTTTGAGGAGGCCTATAGTAATGAGGTTGAGCATTGTATTGGCCTTGATACCTACCTGGCTGCGGGTATGCTTGCGGGTAGTTCTGTCTCACTGCCTGTTTGTTGTATGGGTAGTCATGAGCCGTATGATTCGTGTATCTTCTCTCAATTGTACAGTATTTGCCACTAGGGTTGGCTTGTGTTTGTGTTGCATTGGGACACACATTTGCCAAATGATTTCCACCATAGGTGTAACAACGTACGTTAGTTGTTAACTTGGGCATCTGTTTACTAGAAACTCCTAGTTTCTGGGCCACTTTTTCTGCTAGATCCTCTATTGAGCTAGACAATTGCGTGGATGCTAGAGAAGAACAATCTGAGTCCTTATAGACCTTTGAGAGTTCCAACTCGTCTCCTAAGTTGTCCTCAATGTCTATGCAAATTCTTACACACTGCTCTAGCGTTTTGGGTTCCTTCAAGTATACATAGGAGCGTAGTTTAG
The DNA here is from genome assembly GCA_020310875.1 of Ceratopteris richardii. Classification (NCBI taxonomy): domain Eukaryota; kingdom Viridiplantae; phylum Streptophyta; class Polypodiopsida; order Polypodiales; family Pteridaceae; genus Ceratopteris; species Ceratopteris richardii. Next base: position 114,632,512 of record CM035411.1, read on the forward strand.
AGCTCAACAAGCCGTCTAAAAACAATGACACTTGTTTGGCTTGTGAGAGTAACTCTTGTATTGGACATCTTTCCACATATTGTCTAAACCTATGTCCTGCGAGTCTAACTGTTTCCTAAGGGGTCTGTTTGAAGTTATGAATCAATGATGATGTGTCATGTCTGATCCCACTTTTAGAGAATTCCGTGATGAATGACTCTAAAAAGTGATGGATATCTCTAAATTGCCTTTGTTGCAATGGTTGGAACCAAGTTAAAGCGGTATTCTTTAACGTTAGTCCAAAAGCATTATATTGCGTGAACATGTCTTTGACTTGCTCTGCCCTCAGCACTTGCTTAAATTCTACGACATGATCATAGGGATCTCCAGTCCCATCAAAATAAACTTCACTAACTGAGTGGGTCTCAGTATTCTTGCGTGTTCTCATGGTCTCGGTAGAGGAAAATCATCTCTACCACCTGGCATTCTTTGTCTTTCCACTCTGTCCGTGCCTATGGTGGTTCTATCCCTCCCTATGGGATGATTGAAACTTACTTCCGGTCTTTCTTTGTTCTTTTCTCTTTGCATACCCTGGGCTGAGGATGTTCCAGCCCCTTGATGACTCACGTTTACGTTTGCTCATGATGGAGGGAATACCAATTCACCTCTCCATGTGTAGGTATTTCTAGCGTGGTCTGGCACCACAAATACTCTTTCTGAAGTCTCATCCAGGTATACAACCTTTCCAGGTGTATCCGGGTCTTTGAACTCATAGATTATGATGGAGCCAACCTCGCTAGGTTGTTCCATTCTGTATCTCCAAAATGCTTCATCAGTTTCTTTATTTACAAACAACTCTATGCCTCTGTTGTCTTGAGGGATCCACTCTGGAACTAGTACTCGTGTCAGTACAGATTTCCCTCTAGGTGTTCTTGGTTCTTCTAATGGTTCTTTTCCTTGAGATCTCGCTTCCGTCTCTAGCTGAATTACGCCAAACTCATTCGTATTGTTTGGCTGCGTACTTAAGATGTACATCGTTCCTTCCTTGTCTATGTATGCGTCTCTCTCGAGTTTCACCACTGGACGTTCCAATCCAATGGGTTGATCAGGATTGTGCATTTGCACTACTTGTCTTCGCAAACCATCCTCATAGATGCGAGCACCTAAGCGGTTGGTTCGAAGAAACTCCAATTGAGTCCTATAGGGTCCTTCAGGCTTTTCCAAGTAAGCTACATTCGACCCTACTTCTGGTCTTTCAGTGCTAAATGCCATTTCTGATTCACTCGTATCTGAGCTCTCGTAAGGATAACTAGTGTTCAGTTGCTGAGCCCACGATCCTGCAGTAGTGCCTACACTTGCTTCTTATGATCTAAGGCTTCGTCGGTCTGACTTACCTATATGTTTGCCCGATCTAAGGTTCATGAATTTACTTCGCGGCACTTCTTTGATCGTCAATGGTTCTTTGTTTTTAATTGCTTGGTTCTTTTTAAGTGTCTTGTCTAGATGTATGCGTCAAGAATTCGACTTTCTGTGGTACTTTGAGTTCTCGTTCCGTCAGACTTAAGTTCTTTCCCTTTGGTTTTCGTATCACACACGTTCACTTTAGTCTTGGACTTGATAATGTTAAATATCTTGAACTTGAGGCGTTCCTATCGTCCTTAATCCTATCCACAATGCTAACGTTTAGCTTAAGCTAAGAATTGACTGAGGGGGTTGAGTAATCTTCCAACCTCGAGTCAGCTTTTTTGGTTGCTCTGATGCCCAAGAAGCCGCGCTTCCCAAGCTTTATGCCCTTCACTGCCTTGCCTTGAATGCCCTTGATTGCCTTTGCTAGACCTAGAAAAATCCACTATTAGACCGATATCACAATGGATGATCAAGCACTTGGATATAAACACTTTTAAAGTCCCTTGTCCTTTGCCCAATTTTTTTTTCAATGCCCCTTGGCTTTCTAGTCCCAAACTAGGTCAACCTCAAATCTCTAACGAGCTATAAAGCTCAAAAAATGGACTTCGGATGAAAAAGATATGACCGTTCACGCCCTGGGGGGTGAAAACTCACAAACAGGTTTTTCTTCAAATATGAGTTAAGGGGTCTCCTATGAGTGCAATGATCCAAAAATTTTCAAAAAATAGCCCCAAAATTGGTCAAAAACTCAAACCCTAAAATTTGCGTTTGGGTGAGCAATCGCGATGGTCTGAGATAATCGCGATGGTCTGAGATGATCGTGATGGTCTGGGACCGTCGCGATGGTCCAGGCGAACCGTCGTGATGGCGTGTGCGCGAACCGTCGCGATGGTCTGAAGTGCACGGTCGCGATGGTCTAAATGTGAGCAATCGCGATGGTCGGGGTGAGGCGTCGCGATGGTCCGATTGAGTGAACAATCGCGATGGCGTCAGTCAACGGTCAACGTGAACCATCACGATGGTCTGAAGTAAACCATCGCAATGGTCACCGATGCGATGGCGTGAGCCAATCGCGATGGTCCAAAGTTTGATTCGTCGCGATGGTGTAAGGGTCTCGTCGTGATGGCGTGGCTAGTGAGCAATCGCGATGGTCTAATTTGACACGTGGCACTATCGAGGCGATGGCATGGGCCAATCGCGATGGCGTGGGGTCGACGGGATCGTTGCGATGGTCCAAGTGAACCGTCGTGATGGCTCAAGTGAACCGTCGTGATGGCTCAAGTGAGCCGTCCGATGGTGTGGGACCGTCGCGATGGTCCGGCCGAGCCGTCGCGATGGCGTGAGCCAATCGCGATGGTGTGACACAATCGATGGTCTGAGCCAATCGCGATGGTCCACCAAAATGCAAATTTTCAAGATGCTTCTGTGGATTCCTATGTGCGCAAGTGTGCTCTACACGCTGGTGTCGTCGCCTACCTCAAATTCCGAACTTTGTAGACCATCGCGATGGTCTTACACAATCGGCAATTTCTGACAGAGAGTACATTTCTTACCTTTCTGCAGCTTTCCTGATGCTCTGGAGCTCTGTGCCTACAAGAAAACTCAAAAACACACAAGTACACACAAGCACAAAAGCTCTCTCTCTCTCGCACATGCACAAATGAGGGGAAATGAGGAGAATGGGTGGATATGGTGATTTTTCTGATTTTTTTGGAAATGAAGATGATGATGCAGTGATGAAGATGGAGTGTGGGGGAGGTGAAAAACACTAAAAACTAAGTAAAAACAACAACAAAAACAGAAATTTTTACCTTCCAATGCCACTTCTTGCTATACTCTTACCATCACACATTCGTCCTAGACTCGATCCCCGGCAACGGTGCCAAATTTGGTGTTGCTCTAGCACAATGGTGAGAACCACGTTAAGAAGCTCCACCTCCTTAATGTCAATCCGCAGAAGAGATAGGAGTGATATGAAGATCGTGAATGTGAGATGAAGTGAGAGTGAAGGTGAGAAGCATAGAGATGCACACACACATACACACACACTACGAAGAGACAAGCAAGACACAATGGAAGGTGAGAAATCAACTCTATTGCTCAAGAACACTCTTACAACTCAAAGTAGCTCTAAGCTCTTCTCTACTCAACAAGCTAACCTAAAAAATGAGCTCTCTAGCTCTTTTTATAGATTCTAGACTAGTTTTGACTGGTTTCACATCTAGTTAAAAAATAGGTCCTAAGTGCTATTTGAAGGGGTAAACAGTGTCTAAAAATAACCAAAATTGATACGCTCATTCTACCTAAGCTCCTCAAGCTCGAGGACTCCTCGGCTTGCACAAAATGGAGCTATGGATTACAAAAAGGGTTTTTCTATGTTACATATGTTACAATAGTGATGAAAATCACTGTTGGAGGTTTTTGAAGAATATTTATAAAACATAAATCTTTGAAAACTTGATTCGACTGGCTCCCTGCTCTGTCTTTACATGCTTCCGCGTCTTCTATGCCTCTGGCTGCTGCCAACAAGGAGGTTTTTTCCCCCAGCTTATATATATGCCTATTGCCCTAACAGGTTACTTATCTTTGTACATTCTAGTGGTAATACATTTAGTATTGTGTGTTTTGCTCCAAGCTTCTTCTTCTTCCTTGTGTTGTTCGCATGCTTCCGAAGACCTCAAAATCCAACAATAATCCCTCATTAATTGTACCCTTCAAATACTTTATGATTCTCTTGGCTGCTTCCATGTAAGGCTTCCTTGGGGTGTGCATGAATTGACTTAGCACACTAACTCCATAACATATTCTAATCTAGTTAGAGTAGCATAATTCAAGCTTCTAACAAGGCTTTGGTAACTAGTCACATCTTCAATTAACTCACCTTCATGTGCACTTAACTTTAGATTTACCTCCATGGGTGTACCTACAACCTTTGTATTTTCCATCTTGAACTTGTTAAACATATCTCCAATCTACTTTCTCTGAGTTAAGAGTATACCTTTCTCTGTATATACCACTTCCAAACCTAGGAAGTATGTGAGAAGGCCAAGATCATTGATCTTGAACTCTTCCTTCATTTGAGCCTTGATCCTTCTTATTCCATCTACATCACTTTTTGTAATGATTATATCATCCACATATACATAGAGGTATATGACCTCTAAGTGGTTCCTCTTGATAAAGAGGGAAGGATCTTCCTTGCTTAACATAAACCCTTTATCTTGCAAGTAAGTGATAGGTCTATGATTCCAAGCTCTAGGAGCTTTCTTCAAGACATACAATGCTTTGCTTAACTTGCATACATATTCTGGATATAATTGATCTTCAAATCCAAGAGGTTGAGCCATGTACACCTCCACTAAAATCCAAACATTTAGAAAGGCATTTTTAACATCCATTTGTAGATATTCCAATTCTTGGAAGATGCTATACTCATAAGTACTCCAATTGTGGGCATTTTTGCCACATGTGTCTCTTCATAGTCAATGCCTTGGTTTTGTGAAAACTCTTTGGCTACAAGCCTTGCTTTCTACCTGCTAATTGAGCCATTAGAATTCTTTTTTACTTTGTAAATCCACCTTGAACCAATGACCTCCATATATGGTTTCTTGGGAGCCAATTCCCAAGTCGGATTTTCTTGAAGAGCTTCTATCTCTTCTTCCTGGATCCATGGCATCTCTCCATTCTGGCTTCTTCTTGGCCTCTTCATATGTAAATCGTTCTTTTGAGTTTGTATCCTAAGCTATGTAAATAGAATGCTTAGTGACCAAAGAACTATCATAACCATACCTTTCTGGCTTCCTCCTCTCTCTAGTAGACCTCCTTATAGTTTGTTGAGATGATTTTGCCACATCTCTCAACTCTTGCAATTTGGCTTTGCCTTTGGAGTTCCAAGAGTTGATTTCCCTTCTTGGTGTCTTTTGTTCTTCTTCATAATCACTTGTCTTCATGTGTATGCTCATTCCTATTTGAAAATGTTGGAAAGTCTTCCTCTAGGTCATAGGGAAGTTTGATTTTCTTGCAATCATCCTCAAACCAAGATTTTTTTCATAAAAAACAACATCTCTACTTACAATGAAATCTTTTTTGCTTGGATTATATAGTCTATAAACTTTATGATTAAGTTCATAGCCAATGACTATGCATTTCTTTACCTTTGGATCCAATTTGCCTTTGATTTGTGAAGGTATGTATGCATATGTTATGTATCCAAAGATCTTGCAATGATCAAGGCTAGGTCTTCTTCCATTCCATGTTTCTCACATATTACCAAGGAAAACCTCAAGTAGTCTTGTATACACCCACGATCACAATCAACAGGTTTAGAGCACTTCAACCTAATGCGCCTTTGGGGAATCCCATTTCATAAGGCATCCATAGGATCAAATGGATCATCAAAGAATCAAGTTAGTGTCTAAGACCTATGGAATCCCATGTTATACTAACAAATTCTAGCAACCATGAGCCTCCGTATATAAGAGAATTTGGGTTCTCAATAGGTTTCTTCCATCTCATACTTAATAGACATGTGTGAGTTGAATAGGGGATTACAAAATCCTCATGAACGGGTTAGGTGTGGTTGGTTGGGGAATCTCCCTCTTGTAAATGAAAAACAACCACCCTAGACAAACTCTTTTCAAGGTTGATGGACCTATAAGGAGTTCCATCCAAGGTTTAACACTACTTTGAAGGGTTTTGTTAACCACTATCTTGAGTCTAGTTAGGAAGGGATTAGGTTGCACTGGGTTCTTAGGGTGGCAGAATCTGGATTATTCTAGATCCTTGTGTTTCTCCCTCTACACAATACTCAGACAAGATAATTCTCACCAAATCAAACACCAACTTATTATACTCTAGACTCAATACAATTGATCATTGTACTAGATTAACAGTGCAACAATCACTTCACAAATACTGAATAAACATAGATTTCTTTGATAATATTTCACACAGATGATTACACACACCAAATTCTCCCTCATATATACTACAGTTAACTATCATCTACTATTGAACAAAAGATAACAAAAATAGTATTTAGATACTCAAGATATGATTAACAATCACTCTGTAGCCCTATGGGCATGATAGTCCATCATGTTCAATACCTATACCTCTCTCACCATGCACTGAGAGAGCAAGTTCTATTACTTTTTGAAAAGTTATATTGAACCACGCCGATTGTTCGATTAGGACTATTTGCCAAAAAATACCAAAATACATTTAGTTACAAAATTAATGAATCCTTGGTGGCTAACATTGGCATGCTCAGAGGACTTGAACCCAAAATATAAACATGTTTTATTCTTCTTCCTTATTCTCAACATTAGAGGGAGTATGTACATCAGATTTGAATGCATCCCATGCTTCAGTGAAAGTAGTTTGAATTTTCTAAACTAAGGTCTTCAATAACATCTGAACTTCATTACGCATTAATGTTATAGTGGCATCAAGATCTTGACTAATAAAAGATGCAGAAGAGAGAGCTAACTTGCTCTGAACTTCAGCCAACTACAGATAGAACTCTTCTTGCAAATAAAAATCCTGCTTCATCATGTGCTTTCGGTGTCGGCATTCATGTTGTGGTTGCTATTTGGCTTGGTTCTTTAGGGCTTCGGCCTGCTCAAGTTAGGTCTATAAAGCCTAGAGAGAAATTTGTTGTTGGGCAGTGGTTTTTGTATAGCGAGTGACTTCCTCAAAAAGATGCACATTGGTGTCATGTAATGCTTCAACAATCTGTTGCAATAAGTTAAATTCCTACGTTTTCTACTGAAGTTGGAATTCTGCTTCATGCAAAGCCGCCTTCTGCACCATAGTCTCTCGTTCTAGCTCTTGAATCCACTGGAGGTGCCAATCATTCACCTCCTGCAAATTGTTTGCTTTCTTGCTCTCTATTTCTACTTCCTTCATTGCTTCTTCATAAAAACTTTAAAGTATGTTGTTTGCTTGGCTTCACAATACAAGGCGTCAACAAGCTGTTGTGAGTCAAATTCTTGGGTGGATAGTTCAGAATGGAGCACGAACACATTCTATTGTAGCTATAGGTTAGTGTGTTGGAGAGCCTTGCAAGACTCATGATACCAGTCTATATCGGGGGCAATAAAGGGTTTTCATATGTACCAGATACATGTTGAGACGAATAAATTCATGGAGACCATAATTCTGGTTAACACCAAATCTCCAATATTTTTCATGGGGTGATGTAAGAGAAGGAAGTTCAAGAATAGCATCAAGGATATCGTCAACTATAGGTGTGCACCAAGGATGGTGTGGTGGAGAGGTAGGGGACCATCCAAGCCTTAAGGGAGTGCCCGATGGTGAATAATTAGGGGAGAAGGGAGAAGAGGGTATTGACGATGATGGAGAATTTGGAAAGGGTTTTGTTGTATCTACAATTGGGCGTGGCTGGGGTGAAAGGGGTGGAGAAGCTATTGTATCTGACATTGGTTGATGAGAGGATGAAGTAGGAGTCGATGGGGTGGAAGTAATAGGAGTAGGGGGTGGGGAGGAGGGAGAAGATGACTGAATGGAGCCGAGGGCAGAATGAAAGGAATGGTGATTGTATAGGACCACCCAAAATTGGGGACATCAAAGGTCCTACCATCTGCATATTGCTAGTGGGTTGGACCTCCAAAGAGCTGAACTTTGAATCTATCTGAGGCATTTGGCACGAGGAAAGATCAAATTAACACTTTCATCCTCTTTCTCAGTCAAGGAGGCAGGAGGAGCAAGGCCACGAGGGATAAGGAGAACCCAAACCTAGATAGGGAACTTGCTTGGATAAAGGATGGAGGGAATATGGTAGAGAGAGGATCAAAGGGCACAATGCCATCCATAGCTACAGTGCACATGAGTAGAAGGAAAATGAAAACATTATGCACAACATATCACAAAACAAAACAATAAAAGGAAAAAACTAGAATGGTGGTATTTGAACACAAAGAAGGAGCCAAGACATCATTGGATAGAGGACAATTGGAAATGATGAATGCGATATGAGGAATAATGGAGTAATCAGCATGCAAAATCATGCAATCATGGGCGGCAAAAACATGATTGCACACATGGAGGGGGACCGAAAAGGGTGGAGTTTTGAACCATCGATCAAATTTTTAATCCATTCTTGGGTGAGAGTCTACAACCAAAAAGTTATTGGACCTAGTTGCACCAAAATCAGGTAGGGACTGAACCACACGAATTTGAATTTACTAGTAGTCCAATTTGATTTCGAATTGTAAAACAATATGAATTGTCCTTCCTAAAAAACAGGGGGTCTAAGGAACCAATCATGTGTTCGAGCTTATCAAATCTATACTTCTTGCCCCAAAAGAAAGCTTTCAAAGCATTGCTCATCTAAAGAACAAAGTTCATCCAAATGAGAATAAAGAGATTCCTCTGGTAAAAGCTTGTGATCAATGGTCACTCATAATCTAGGAACAAAAACCTCCATAGGAACAATAGTTTTTATTCCATATGCTAGTTTGAAAGGTGTAGAACTAGTAGTAACTTTATAAGTATTGCAATAAGCCCATAATACAGCAGGTAATAATTGATCCCAATAATCCAGACAATCCACAATGAATTTTTTTAACATAGTCAACAATGTTTTATTAGTGCTCTCTGCTAATCCGTTTGCTTGAGGGTAATATGGTGTACTAAATTTATGGGTGATATGAAATGTCTCTGCAAGGGTCTGCATAAGATCATTAGCAAAATCCATTCCTCTTTTCGATACAAATTCTAACGAGAGAACAAAACATGGGGAAAGATCTCTAGTCAAGAATTTAGCAACCACTAAAGCCATGGTGGACTTAATAGCCCAAGCTTCGGCCCACCGATTCACATAATCGGTACAAGTGAGAATGTACTGATTATTTGTAAGGATGGAAGGTGGAGTGATGGGACCAATAGAATCCAATCCCCACTTTTGGAAAGGTTCAAGAGGGAGGTTGGGTTTAAGAGGAAAATGGTGACAAGATAAGGGCTCTCTAGTGCGCTCATAGGGATCAGAAACCTAAACATATGCATGAGTATCTCATTGCATCGTAGGCCACCATAGTCTGCTCTAGAGTAACTTCTTATATGTAAATTCAATCAAAAAGTGACCACGAAGGCTAATACAGAAGGGACATCATGAATAGGGACACAGTGGAGCCAAGGCTAATACAGAAGGGACATCATGAATAGGAACATAATGGAGCCAAGCTCTCGAAGGATCGAAATAGTACAATTGGTTGGCAATGATGTAGAAACGTCAGCTAGATAGGGTTAACTTCTGACAAGAAGCAATGAGGAGGGAGCCGGGGGGCAACCAATGGTCAAGAAAGTCAAGAGTATATGGTTGGGAGGGGACAATGGTCTTAAAGGGGCTACAAAATGATGAGACAAAAGGGGTGGGAGGGTGGGCAAATGGGTAAAATGAGGCCCAAAGAGCACAAAAGTGATGGCAAAAGCTTCTCTCAAAGAGGAGAAAGCAAAATCACCAACACTCAAGCACCACCACCACCACCAAAATGACCACCAAACACACCACCAAGACTCCACCTATCACTATGATACCATGTAGGGAGTACACATGTGGAAGCAGAACAAAAAGAAGAGTGTACTCACAAAAGAAAGAGTGAGTGAACAGGCTCTAAAGCCCACGGAAAAAGTGATTATACGAGGCTTAATTTGGTTTAAATCCCTCGGAATCAGTCCAATTGGATTACCTAGAGCCCACAATTATCTCGAAATGGAATTCTTCCTGTGGCTATACACTAGCTCATATGGTTCCCGGCAAACGCACCAAAATGATTGGCTCTAAAGCCCACGGAAAAGATGATTGTGAAAGCCTTTATTTTGCTTAACCCCTCGCAATTGATCCACTTGGATCACATATATACTCAAGCTCTTCCACACTTTCCCTTCACCCTCTCTCTCTCTCACTCTACTTTTCCAAATTATCCAATTCACAACCTCAACCACTCAGAATGCAATCGTGTCCTTCCTACACTCTCTCACACCTCACGTCTTGATGTTACTTTTTCACTTACCAATACTCTCCATGACACATCCTCATCCCAACATGGACACTCGCATATGAATGCCCAAGCATTTGCACTCAGTCCTTACACACATACCCTCACCAAGCCCCCCTTCACATTTACTCATACTCCTCTCCAATATTCACCTCCACTCGAGCTCTCTTTCCCTCACTCCACTCTCTCTGTTCACTCTCTATCCCTCTTTGTCTTACATACATAGGATGGTATCAACTCTAAGTTTTTGTGTGCGACTCTCTTTCCAATGTATGTGTTATCTACCCACAGCAGCCAAAGATAGTCTCTAAGAGAGAAATAGAGCATCACGTGCTTAAGCCCTTCACTCTTCAATGTAGTCAACAACCAAAGTGTTGGAAAAGATAATTAGAATGAATTGATAACACACGACTTTTTTCCAAGCAAGCATTTGAAAATAAACATGACTATCCATGTTTTAATCATCGTGATAAAAACAAAACACTATGTTGATTCTCATAACGCAAGGCTTCAAATCTCTCTCTCTCAAACAGACACACACACGCACATCTATGTGCTTCGTGAGCTACGGTATTAGCAGGAGATCCACCAATACCAGAAAGTGAGGACGTACAATCTCTCACCATCTGTCAAGTGCTATGATCTAACATCTCTGACCACTCTCACCATTCCAGTGCCCGACAATTTTTTATTTGCTGTGTGGGCCTACCTACCAATATCTTGAAAAGCGTCAACTCTAAAACTTGATGTGATTGAAACTTGAGCTTGCGTCCGGCCTCGCACCATCTAGCTCTTCCCAGTTCTATGGCATACTGAACAGTGCCCCCGTTCTCTGTCCGAGTTCCAACGCGCAACTATGGAGTATTCCATCCCTAGAATTATTCACCTGCTGTGGACGACGATTGTAGGTGCATTCATGCATACTGGAGTATGAACTACAGTTACAATAGTTCTTCCACTTGCAGATTGTAGCAGCCTAATATGCGCACTGGAATATGAATTTTTGGACCACCTACAGTCTTCATCCAACAGTGTCATCAACTCGAGATATAGAGTTTTATCATGGCATTGCCATCATCATGATCAAAATGGATCGCCTTCGTTACAATGTTATCAAAATAGTTGACTTGGAGAATGATTAGGGCCTTGCAGATTCCAGTGTTAACGAATCCAGGTTATCTGATGATTAGAAAACAAAAGACACTCGAAAGGCCATTCATGGGTCAATATCAATTCTTTGGGTAAACTCTTAGGTAGCGCCTTGACGTGGAGCAACTTTGTACAAGAAATCCTGAATATCTAGAATATTTATATGCCACTAAGACTGATAACTATTATCAATTTCCCAGGTCGACGGCATTGAACATCTAATGAAGCAAAGATGGAACATATACTGACGTTATGTGCCGATAGCGTGCAACACTCAAATTTGTACTCGGTGAACTAACAAGCAGAATGATCTCCCTTGATACTTTATGAGCCAATAGGAAGAACAATGGCCTTCATGTTAGGAGAAGGATTATCTGTTATCATCTGGAACCTCATCACTCAATAAGTATCATGATAAAGAAGACGTGCATGTTAGTCACAAGAATGCCTAATGGGCAGTCCTCTGAATAGGCAATCGACTGTTCTCTTAACTGTGACATGGAACAAGACCATAGCTTGGCCTCACATTTCACTAGGTTCCGTATTTGTACAAAGCATTCAATACGAAAATCTTACCAATTTCATTACATTTTCATTCTAATATGCGTGCGTGTCATATAGTGATGGAAGATCTATTACACTCAGACACAACCACGAACATGAAATCTGAATGTGTTAGAAATCGGATCCTGACCTTTCGCCTCGACTCATCATTGTTTTCGACATGTCTGTAGCATACATCCTTGCCCACCGCCTTCTCATGGCGTAACCATGGTTGCAATAATCTCCATGTAATTGCAGAGAACCTCTTATAGCATGATTAACTCTCCCCTATGTCTGGGCTGCCTCCACACTCTCACTGCTCTGCGCGATCCTCCTCTCTATTCCAGCAGCCGAGAGAGAGAGAGCCCCCAAAACGAAGTCAGTGTCTCCACAAGAATCCAGAGCACCCCATACTGAGCAGCAGTGCCTTCAGAATCCGCCTGAATTCCCTCCCACTAGGAGTTCTCCTCAGTAATCTTTTTCGTCTACCTTCTGATGATTCGCATATCATGTTTTCTAGTAAGTAGACATCGTACAGTACTAGACTTCTAGCTCATAACATAAATGCTTCGTCTCAATTGTCTGATATCCCCCCCCCCCCCCGCCTGTGTGAATCGATTCCCCCCTTATCTGTACAACGGCGCCATCTTCTCTCCACACCCCCAGACGAAAAAACCTCCCTCACTTTTTGCTGCCGCCCCTGCTCGTATGTAACAGAAAAGTGCCCATCTTTGTCAGAGCCCCCCCTTTTTTCTGTTTGCTCGTCAGAGCTGTTACAACTACCCCTCGACCTTCATATTCAAGTGCTTTTACCAACATGATCGTTCGATCTGCCCGAAAGTTGAAGGTCACCACGGCATCTCCATCCAAAATTGGACCAATTAGCTTCGCCAAAAATGAAATTATTTGCCGACCGATTAAAAAATACAGTTCATCAGAAAGTTGACTAGGAACTACTTCTGATAATATTGTTTTGCCTCAGTAATAAAACTCGATACAAATTCGCATAAATCCCAGCCATATGACCCGTCACTAAATGAATACCATCACACAACGATAAGACATTGCTTAATATCGATAGTGTGCAGGTTTGTATGGGCCTTCTTGAGGCACATTGATATACTTCGCCTGCTCATCAGAGAGCTTAGTCAGCTTCGCACCCAGCTTACCCAGATGCAGTGCAGCCACTTTCTCGTCAAGATGCTTTGGCAGTACATACACCTGCTTACCATAAACTTTACCAGAATCATCTATAATAACAAAAGGAGGAAAATACTGATCATTCACTCTGGATTTGCAACCTTCAAATGTTTAAAAGCTTCTAGACCACTTTTGAACTTGTTTGGGTTTCTCCGAGAACCTGAGCATCCCCTCCTCTTTTCACTACATTCCAATCGTTCTCATAGCTGTCCATAGTCACTTACATTCGACCACCTCCAGAAGCAAGCATGGCTAAAATCAAAATTGAGACTCCATTTTAAGTCCAATCCTCACTAGGTCATCTGCAACAAAACTCAACAAAAACCGCATGATTCACATGCTTTGCTCAACCCAAAACATAATACCAAACCCTGAGACCAATCAGACTCCCACTATGTCATCATGGATTTCCCACTCCAAGATCATCCTGAAGCTTAATTTTTTATGGCTGAAATCCAAATGTTGACGGCATTCCTCTTGAACCAAGAAAGTGCTATGTAGTCCCCAAATACCTCCTATCAACCAATTGCTTGACTCTCCAAGTACCTGAAATCGAACATATTTCCTGCTAAATAGAACCACATTAGTGCATAAAAATCCACCATTTTTGGGGCTAACATACTTCCCTCTTCTTATTTGTGAAGTCGTCCTCGACGAGCCACTATTGCTGCAATAAATTCCAAACAACCATGAACTTGTCAATGTTCAATTAGTTCACATACCTTTCCATCGAGCCGCCACTTCCACTGAACCTGCACTCATCAAAGCTATTAGTGCTCAAAAAAAATCACTCATGAATACATACAAATCAGTTACTTCCAAATGATCCAAGAACATGCACATATACGCTATCCCATTTCAGCCAGGCATCAATTCGCTCATGCATTCCATTATGAAAAATGGTCTCAACAAAAATAATACATGCACACCTTTCCATGTTTTACACATGCAACTACCATCGCGGAAAACAGAAAGAAAATACCAAAATAAACAACAACTGAAATGAATCCAATCGGAGATGCAAAAATACCCAAAATGCATACCCCATTATTGACCTACCACTCGCTATGTACACATATTCCATGAACAGGCATTCCCGAAGAATCCCCATCGTCGTCCTACAAAAGCCATCGAAACTCGAGTGCAAGTGAAGACATACATCAGAACCCCAGAGTGTCCCACACACTAGAAAAACCCTCAGATAGAGCGCACAAGTTATAAAGCACTACCGTTGCATCACCTCGCTAAAGCCTCATCCATAAGTACATATAGAGTCTCCGTGCCTTCAAGAATGTTGATTCAAAGTGAGATGATCTGTCGCAAGCCAACACATACCAATCACACAAGCAAATAACGTTCCCTTCCAGGCGATCATCGCCCTCTCCTCTCTCTCTCTCCCCCTCAGGAGTGGGGAATAACTTCATATGAAAATTTTATTTTAATCACACGTTGGCCTACATTGACACTGGATGCGATTCGTGGACCTGACCACCCGACCAGGTTGATTCCACCCATCTACCAACGCAATGCAGCGCACAACACACGAACACAAAATGATAACACATAACATATATCAGCTAGCCCATAACGAAGCTGGATGCGGCTCATGGTCGTGACTACCCAGCCACGATGGCTCCACCTGCCTACCAACCCGTTATGGCGCGTAGCTAAGACACAATTACATACATCCCAAGCCTATGGCGAGACTAGCTGCGGCTCGTGGTCCTAACCACCCGGCAAGGATAAATCCACCCACCTACTAGTCCACCATAGCGCATTGGTACGATCACACAACACACTTTATTTTTTCTTTACTTTTTCTTTTTCTTCGTTTTTTTTTCATAGTTAATTAGTTCACCCAAGTCCTGAGAATTAGGGAGAGGAAGAAAGGGACTTTCCCACTTTTCCCACACATGCATGCAAAACATATACACACTAGCCCTTGACAGATCAACCACCTTTCACTTCATTCTCTCAATTACAGACACCACATATGTATTCATAGAGTTGACTTTTCACTTGGTAACTACAACCAGCTATGCCTTAGTCCCTCGTATACCTATCCCTAGGTGTCCTAGAATGTGAGTCTCCGGAATGTCTCATGTAGCCTCACATCGTACTCGAATCCCGACAACTTCTCTAAGGCGAGTCAGGCTCAACTTCGGGAGCTCCGTCATCACTTCCTAGCATTAGCACATCTGCCCAAGCCCATGTGATATCATTTTCCTCGTTAGGCATTTCCCTCGTAGGATCAAAATAGTAGTATCGATCTCCCGCCCATCCTACATGTCGAGCTAGGTATTCCTCAAAACACTCAATGTAAAATGCAACACCCAAACCTTGGTTTATAAAGCATACCAACCAATGTGCTTCCTCAACATCGTATTCCGTCTCAAAGTCGTCGACATCTATGTCCATGCGAGCGAACGTTTGGTCCGAGAAATATATCCTTAGCTCGTACAAGTAGAGTTGCGTTATCTGATCTGCCATTTTGTTACTTAGGCTCTAACAGTCTCTGCATAACACAAAAATATTAGAAGTCCAAAATTCTTGAGCTAGCAAGGAAGAATATTTATGACACACAAATCATAGCTTACATATGCGCATATATATATATAACTATACGTCTATGTACAAGGAGTCTACTTGGTCATTTCATTTGGATCTCGTCTAGCTTCTCCCGTCCGAATATCACTTGAAATATGGTTTAACTCTAAGCGCGTTAACCTTCACGGGAGCATATTCTTCTCCTAAATCTTGAATTTGCATGGAACCATTGGAATTGAGTTCCACCACCTTAAACGGTCCCGCCCATCTTGTCTGCAACTTCCCTGGGAATTTATAATATATACTATCATAGACTAGTACCAAATCCCCTTCCTGAATCACATAGGTTTTGAGATTTTTGTCATGCCTTTCCTTACGTCTCTTCTGAATAGCTTCCAAGCTTTGTTGTGCGATGAGTCTCTTTTCTTCCAGCTTGACCAATTGTATGTACCTTTCCTTCAATGACTCTTTCTCGCCCAACCTGGCTTCAATGGCCACTCTTAATGTTGGCACTTCTTTTTCGATAGGGAAAATGGCTTCCTCGCCATATACTAGAGAGAACGGAGTACTCTTGGTTGTCACTCGGTAGGATGTTCGATATGCCCACAAGGCTTCCAAAAGTCTCTCATCCCAGTCTCTCCTATGCACCGCTACTGTTTTTGTCAGAATCTGTTCAAGGATTTTGTTGGTGACCTCCACTTGTCCATTTGCCCTTGGATAATGCTTTTTCTATGTTTGATCTTGTATAATTCCATTAATTCGTCGATCAGTTCGTTGACAAAATGTGTCCCTCTATCACTCACTATTTCCAATGGGCATCCGAATCGAGTGATAATTTGTTCATACAGAAATTTAGCAACATCAATAGCTCGGTCAGTCTTCAGAGCTTCGGCTTCCACCCACTTGGTAACATAATCAGTACAGACCAAGATATACCTATTGGATCTTCGTCGTGAGGGAGGATCAATAGGCCCCACAAAATCAATTCCCCATTTCTCAAACGGCTTAAGAGCCAACACCGGCGTAAGAGGAGCAGCATGTGATAATGTGGGTTTGCCCATTCGTTGGCATTTTTCACATTTCTTACAATATGTATGTGAGTCCTTGAACAATGTTGGCCACCAATACCCTGCTAATAAAATCTTTCTTGCCGTCAATTCACCAGCAAAATGTCCACCGCAAGGTTCGTCATGCAAAGCCCTCAACACTAGATTTGCCTCTTCTTCCTCGAGACACCTCCGATAAATGCTCTCATGAACAAAATATCGATAGAGTTGCCCCCCAATGATGCTATGATACTTTGCCAATGCTAACAGCTTTTGTTTCTCTCTCTTGCTTGCTCCTGGCGGATATTTAGTAGTGCACAAGAAATTCACCAAATCGGCATACCAAGGTATTTTAGCTTCAACCTGGAATAGATGTCCATCAGGAGCATCGTCGGGCACACCCGAGATTGGCTCCTCATTAACAATTCGAGATAAATGGTCAGCCAATATATGCGCTTTGCCTGGTCTGGTTACCACTGTGAACTGAAATTCTTGGAGAAGTAGCATCCATCTCATCAATCGCCCTGATAACTCTGGTTTATTAATGATGTATTTAAGGGCTTCATGATCCACATAAAAAGTGAAATGCTTTCCCATCAAGTAATGCCGATATTTGTTCACCGCAAAGATCATCGAGAGACATTCCTTCTCCGTAGTCGTGTAGTTCTTCTCAGTGCTATTCAAATTGCGACTCGCATAGTAAATAGGATGGTCCATCTTCTTTTCGTCGGCTTGGCATAGTACTGCTCCAACCGCAGTATGAGAAGCGTCGGTATGTACATGAAATTCCTTCGTCCAGTCAGGTGCTACCAAAATCGGTGCATTTATTAACCTCTCTTTGATCGAGTCGAATGCAACTTGACACTCTCCCGTCCACTGGTATTGTTGGTCCTTTCTCAAAAGAGTCGTCAGTGGTGCCCCTATGGATGCAAAATTTAATATAAAACGTCGATAATAGTTTGCATGGCCCAAAAATCCTCTGAGTTGTCGCAAGTTTTGAGGTGGTGGAAGTTGTCCGATCTTTTCCACTTTATCCTCGTCAACCGCAATCCCTTTTTCAGAAATGACATGACCCAAAAGCAATCCTCTTCGTACTCCAAATGTACACTTTTCAGGATTCAATGCGATGCCTTTTTCGATGCTTCTTCTTAAAATTGCTTCGATCCTCTCCATCATATTTTCATCGTCGCCTCTGATTGCAAAGTCATCAAGAAATATCTCCATCCAATCCTGCAGGTAGTCTTGATATGCAGCTATCATTGCTCTCTAGAATGTGGCCGGTGCATTGCATAATCCAAATGGCATCACCCGATATGCATACGTACCCCATTCTGTCGTGAAAGTAGTTTTGGATTGATCCTCTTCATGGATTTGGATCTGGTTGTACCCACTGAAACCATCCAAAAATGAGTACAATCTATGGCCAGCCACTCTATCCAAGATTTGATCAGTAAATGGCAAGGGGAAGTGATCTTTCTTCGTGCGCTCGTGCAACTTTCGATAATCTATGCAAATACGGATTTTCTTGTTTTTCTTTGGAACAACTACAATTGGTGATACCCATTCGTTGGATGCGATGGGATATATAAATCCTGCCTCCAATAATTTGGTCAATTCAAGCTTGATCAATTCCGAGTAGACTGGATTCGTTCGCCTGAGTCGTTGGCATATTGGTCGTGTGCCTTCTTCCAAGTCTATATAATGTTGGCAGATTTGGGGATCAATTCCTCTCAGATCACTGTACGACCATGCAAAGGCCTCGCTAAAATTTTTGAGTGTCGTTTTAATGCAGTCTCGTACTCCATCTGGTAGCTCTGACCCTACACTCAAGAACTTTTCTGGAAAGACTTCCCATTTTTCCAACTGAGCTTCTCGCGAATAATCCTTATTTCTCGATGACACTGTGATTGGAATGTGCTCTCCAATCACGCGTGCATGGTTGGCCAGTAAATCCTTGTCTTGTTCTCTTCCGATTGAACCTAGTTTCTTCAATTCAGCTTTTGCAATGGCTTCCGACACCTTAGTCTTACTCTTCGCCTCTTTTTCCGATTCTCGACTTCTCCTTAGAATCTCTGCTTCTAGCATTCTAACTCTTTCTCTCAACTGTTGCACTTCCATCGCCGGAGCTAGCTCTAGTTTCAACTCTTCTCTTGAAGTTCTCTTCTCCAGGGATTGAGTAGCTTTGTTTTTACTTGTGTCTATACTCAACATGTAGCAATCAAATTTACTTGTATGTGTCAACCATCCCAGCAACTCCTGGTCTGAATCGTCGTTATAGAGTAATGGATTTTTATACTCTCCCATCTTCGTGTCTTGATTCTTAAAGAGCTGCAAGTTGAACCCGTCTTGAAGCAGATTCTTGTAGGTGTCCGTGTTCAAAGAAAACCTAGCTCGTGCACTCTCGTGCCTTGCTTTCTCCTTTTCTTTCTTTTCCATCTCATCGACTATTATTACCTTTTTCTTGTTGCTCGAGGGTGGGGATACTTGTATTTGGATTCGATCAGACTTTGGCCCTATTGAAATAAAACCTGTGCGCCAGTCATGCACACATTCGGCTTGCACCAACCATGGCCGTCCAAGTAGGATCGAGAAGGTAGCCTCCGAGGTCCTTGGTCTTACTATCAGATAATCGACTTTAAACTCTAGACCGCCCACAACTGTGCTTACATTCTTCAAAAGACCCGCAGGCTTCACTTGTGTTGATCTGCCATTCTCAAAGACATCGGCGTTTCTTCAATGTGGTTGAGGCCCAAAGCTTTCATCATGAACTCAGTCATAAGGTTGACTGCGGCTCCACTATCTAACTGAGCACCAGGGACTGCATATCCTTTAATTTCGACCGTCACAGCTGGAGCGTTCGAATCAATTTGCGTCGTAATACTTTGAATGATCCCTTGGACATCCTTGTCTTGTCTCTTTTTATCTCGAGCTTTCCTCGGCTTCTTAATATATTCGTTATAGAATTGTTTCCTATAAACAGGTGAACATTTTAGCAATGTGCCAATGTCTAGCGTGACTTCAGTGTCAGCGAGTAGCTTCACAATATCTACTTCTTCCGAACTTTGTCTTTCCTTTCTAATTTTAGGAGCTTTCAATCTTTCAGGGAATGGTGCTATGCCCGGCACAAACTCCTTGGTTACTGGTGGAAGGATCTCAACCTCTTCCCCATCCTCAAACTCTTGCTGCTCAACAAGTCCTCCAACTTGGTTTTCTACCTCTTCACGTTCAGCTATCCTCTCTTGACTCCCTTCTTCACCTTCGCTTCCTGGATTCTTCTTCGAGTACTCTTGAGTCCTTGTGACTACTGCCACAGTTGGATCTTTGTGTGGTTTCTTGGCCTCGTAAGCATCCACAAAGTGCATCGACGAGCTAGAGCCTTCTTGAGGGTTTGGTGTCTTGAACACTACTCCGATCGTAGGAATGTGCTCTTGAGCTCTTGATGTGGGATGCATCTGAGTATCAACATAGTTTGAGGATCCTACTGGTCCTTTTTCCTTGCCGGCGGCAGCTCTTCGTTTTGGACAATCCTCATCAAAGTGGCCCTCCCCACTACAGTACCTACATAGTGGGGTATAATCAATTGGCTTCTTTTCGTTTGGACATCTAGATTGAGTGTGGCCAAAGCCATGACATCTCCAGCACTGGATTGGACCATCTCTTCTTTGATCACGTATGGCTCCTCTTGGATAGTCTCCTCCTTGACCCTGAGCACCATATCCATAAGTCGGTCTGTTTTCCCAACGAGATGTAGGTGGTACACTTTGAGCAGGCAATCCCGTGTAGGGTCTTTCTCTTGTATCTCCTGATTTCATGGTCCTTTCTTCATAGGCTCTCTTGTTGTAACATCGGTCCTCTGTGTGATTTGTCCTTCCACAAAAAGTACAACGCATCCTAGGTGGCGATCTATCTGTGAATACTCTCGAGACTGTAGGGCATTCTGAAGCCAAATGGCCGTAACCATGACACTTTCCACACCATGTATTTGATCGAAACACTTGATTCGGGTTTGTTGTGACCTCTGGTTTTACTGTGTACGTCTCTTGAGTTATCGTGGCAGCTTTTATAGCTTGCGTGACCAATTCTAATATTCGTTCTTTGGTTAGTGCAGGCTTCACCTCGCCTGGCGTGCTAGTGGCAGCTACAAAAGCTGGGGTCGTCAATGCGGGACTTCCTTGGCCAGGATCTTTCATCGGTATGTTTCCTGGGCCTCCCATAGGCTCGTATAAGAGCTCCATCTTTCTTTGTTGACATAATTGTACTTCCTCCCAAAGCCTCGCTTGTTCCTTAGCATCCATTAAAGTTGCCGGTCTTGTCAGACTGATATGCTGCTGTGCCGTAGGATCTCTCAATCCCGAAATGAATCTTCTTTTCAATGTCTCATCGTTCGGGGCATTCGCGCCCATCTTTCTTACCAACGTTTCCATTCTCTGAATGTAGTTATCGATGCTCTCATTGACTCCTTGTCGCAAATAATCCATTTGTTGGGCCAATCTGTCTTGGAAGCCTTGTCGTCGAAACTTTGCCAAGAAGGCTTCCTTGAGCATCTGATAAGTTCCACGTTCTTGTG
Source organism: Ceratopteris richardii (assembly GCA_020310875.1). NCBI lineage: Eukaryota > Viridiplantae > Streptophyta > Polypodiopsida > Polypodiales > Pteridaceae > Ceratopteris > Ceratopteris richardii. The sequence continues at coordinate 114,653,970 of CM035411.1, forward strand.
GTGTCAGATTCCCATACCAATTGGCTGCCTCATCACGGAGAATAGCCGGAAAAATTCTCAACCTTTGATCCTGGTCAACTACATCATTGGCCTCACAGGTGACCTCAAACAACTGGATAAAGCTATCCGGATCTTCGTCCCAAGTACCTGAAAACTTGGTGAAGTCCCCCAAGTGAACTGAAATCCGCTGAGCCATTTCGAACAGAGGTGTGATGTCGATATGACTTCGATCCCAAAAATTTAATACACGTGGCTTCAGGATCCCTCCTTCAAATTGTCGTACTTGATTCGCGACCCTCCTACGGGAGTATACGTTTTTGAACGATTTCTTCGAACCAATCGAGGTCCACTCACCTGGCGGTTCCCACCTTCTTCTTTCTCTTTCAAGGGCTCTTCTCTGAGCGCGTTACTCTCTTTGAGTTTGTGTTGCTCCTGACGATGAGCTCCCCTCGCTCATGTACTAGATCGTGGGGTCCGCAAGCTCGGCCAACCTGTGGCGCTAGGCGAACCTATGGCACTCTCTTATAGAGACGTACCAAGCTATTCCCCGCAGACGCACCAAATGAACAGGCTCTAAAGCCCACGGAAAAAGTGATTATACGAGGCTTAATTTGGTTTAAATCCCTCGGAATCAGTCCAATTGGATTACCTAGAGCCCACAATTATCTCGAAATGGAATTCTTCCTGTGGCTATACACTAGCTCATATGGTTCCCGGCAAACGCACCAAAATGATTGGCTCTAAAGCCCACGGAAAAGATGATTGTGAAAGCCTTTATTTTGCTTAACCCCTCGCAATTGATCCACTTGGATCACATATATATTCAAGCTCTTCCACACTTTCCCTTCACCCTCTCTCTCTCTCTCACTCTACTTTTCCAAATTATCCAATTCACAACCTCAACCACTCAGAATGCAATCGTGTCCTTCCTACACTCTCTCACACCTCACGTCTTGATGTTACTTTTTCACTTACCAATACTCTCCATGACACATCCTCATCCCAACATGGACACTCGCATATGAATGCCCAAGCATTTGCACTCAGTCCTTACACACATACCCTCACCAAGCCCCCCTTCACATTTACTCATACTCCTCTCCAATATTCACCTCCACTCGAGCTCTCTTTCCCTCACTCCACTCTCTCTGTTCACTCTCTATCCCTCTTTGTCTTACATACATAGGATGGTATCAACTCTAAGTTTTTGTGTGCGAATCTCTTTCCAATGTATGTGTTATCTACCCACAGCAGCCAAAGATAGTCTCTAAGAGAGAAATAGAGCATCACGTGCTTAAGCCCTTCACTCTTCAATGTAGTCAACAACCAAAGTGTTGGAAAAGATAATTAGAATGAATTGATAACACACGACTTTTTTCCAAGCAAGCATTTGAAAATAAACATGACTATCCATGTTTTAATCATCGTGATAAAAACAAAACACTATGTTGATTCTCATAACGCAAGGCTTCAAATCTCTCTCTCTCAAACAGACACACACACGCACATCTATGTGCTTCGTGAGCTACGGTATTAGCAGGAGATCCACCAATACCAGAAAGTGAGGACGTACAATCTCTCACCATCTGTCAAGTGCTATGATCTAACATCTCTGACCACTCTCACCATTCCAGTGCCCGACAATTTCTTATTTGCTGCGTGGGCCTACCTACCAATATCTTGAAAAGCGTCAACTCTAAAACTTGATGTGATTGAAACTTGAGCTTGCGTCCGGCCTCGCACCATCTAGCTCTTCCCAGTTCTATGGCATACTGAACAGTGCCCCCGTTCTCTGTCCGAGTTCCAACCCGCAACTATGGAGTATTCCATCCCTAGAATTATTCACCTGCTGTGGACGACGATTGTAGGTGCATTCATGCATACTGGAGTATGAACTACAGTTACAATAGTTCTTCCACTTGCAGATTGTAGCAGCCTAATATGCGCACTGGAATATGAATTTTTGGACCGCCTCTAGTCTTCATCCAACAGTGTCATCAACTCGAGATATAGAGTTTTATCATGGCATTGCCATCATCATGATCAAAATGGATCGCCTTCGTTACAATGTTATCAAAATAGTTGACTTGGAGAATGATTAGGGCCTTGCAGATTCCAGTGTTAACGAATCCAGGTTATCTGATGATTAGAAAACAAAAGACACTCGAAAGGCCATTCATGGGTCAATATCAATTCTTTGGGTAAACTCTTAGGTAGCGCCTTGACGTGGAGCAACTTTGTACAAGAAATCCTGAATATCTAGAATATTTATATGCCACTAAGACTGATAACTATTATCAATTTCCCAGGTCGACGGCATTGAACATCTAATGAAGCAAAGATGGAACATATACTGACGTTATGTGCCGATAGCGTGCAACACTCAAATTTGTACTCGGTGAACTAACAAGCAGAATGATCTCCCTTGATACTTTATGAGCCAATAGGAAGAACAATGGCCTTCATGTTAGGAGAAGGATTATCTGTTATCATCTGGAACCTCATCACTCAATAAGTATCATGATAAAGAAGACGTGCATGTTAGTCACAAGAATGCCTAATGGGCAGTCCTCTGAATAGGCAATCGACTGTTCTCTTAACTATGACATGGAACAAGACCATAGCTTGGCCTCACATTTCACTAGGTTCCGTATTTGTACAAAGCATTCAATACGAAAATCTTACCAATTTCATTACATTTTCATTCTAATATGCGTGCGTGTCATATAGTGATGGAAGATCTATTACACTCAGACACAACCACGAACATGAAATCTGAATGTGTTAGAAATCGGATCCTGACCTTTCGCCTCGACTCATCATTGTTTTCGACATGTCTGTAGCATACATCCTTGCCCACCGCCTTCTCATGGCGTAACCATGGTTGCAATAATCTCCATGTAATCGCAGAGAACCTCTTATAGCATGATTAACTCTCCCCTATGTCTGGGCTGCCTCCACACTCTCACTGCTCTGCGCGATCCTCCTCTCTATTCCAGCAGCCGAGAGAGAGAGAGCCCCCAAAACGAAGTCAGTGTCTCCACAAGAATCCAGAGCACCCCATACTGAGCAGCAGTGCCTTCAGAATCCGCCTGAATTCCCTCCCACCAGGAGTTCTCCTCAGTAATCTTTTTCGTCTACCTTCTGATGATTCGCATATCATGTTTTCTAGTAAGTAGACATCGTACAGTACTAGACTTCTAGCTCATAACATAAATGCTTCGTCTCAATTGTCTGATATCCCCCCCCCCCCCGCCTGTGTGAATCGATTCCCCCCTTATCTGTACAACGGCGCCATCTTCTCTCCACACCCCTAGACGAAAAAACCTCCCTCACTTTTTGCTGCCGCCCCTGCTCGTATGTAACAGAAAAGTGCCCATCTTTGTCAGAGCCCCCCCTTTTTTCTGTTTGCTCGTCAGAGCTGTTACAACTACCCCTCGACCTTCATATTCAAGTGCTTTTACCAACATGATCGTTCGATCTTCCCAAAAGTTGAAGGTCACCACGGCATCTCCATCCAAAATTGGACCAATTAGCTTCGCCAAAAATGAAATTATTTGCCGACCGATTAAAAAATACAGTTCATCAGAAAGTTGACTAGGAACTACTTCTGATAATATTGTTTTGCCTCAGTAATAAAACTCGATACAAATTCGCATAAATCCCAGCCATATGACCCGTCACTAAATGAATACCATCACACAACGATAAGACATTGCTTAATATCGATAGTGTGCAGGTTTGTATGGGCCTTCTTGAGGCACATTGATATACTTCGCCTGCTCATCAGAGAGCTTAGTCAGCTTCGCACCCAGCTTACCTAGATGCAGTGCAGCCACTTTCTCGTCAAGATGCTTTGGTAGTACATACACCTGCTTACCATAAACTTTACCAGAATCATCTATAATAACAAAAGGAGGACAATACTGATCATTCACTCTGGATTTGCAACCTTCAAATGTTTAAAAGCTTCTAGACCACTTTTGAACTTGTTTGGGTTTCTCCGAGAACCTGAGCATCCCCTCCTCTTTTCACTACATTCCAATCGTTCTCATAGCTGTCCATAGTCACTTACATTCGACCACCTCCAGAAGCAAGCATGGCTAAAATCAAAATTGAGACTCCATTTTAAGTCCAATCCTCACTAGGTCATCTGCAACAAAACTCAACAAAAACCGCATGATTCACATGCTTTGCTCAACCCAAAACATAATACCAAACCCTGAGACCAATCAGACTCCCACTATGTCATCATGGATTTCCCACTCCAAGATCATCCTGAAGCTTAATTTTTTATGGCTGAAATCCAAATGTTGACGGCATTCCTCTTGAACCAAGAAAGTGCTATGTAGTCCCCAAATACCTCCTATCAACCAATTGCTTGACTCTCCAAGTACCTGAAATCGAACGTATTTCCTGCTAAATAGAACCACATTAGTGCATAAAAATCCACCATTTTTGGGGCTAACAGTGAGAGATATAAAGTGAGTAGACCAAGAAATGGGTAAACTCACATGGATTAGAAATGAACTTGCCAAGAGCATGGAGTATGCTCCTCAAGCTTCTAACCAAGTTCAAATGGGGGGAGAGACCCTCCTTATATAGATTTGGGAGGGGCTCTCCAAAGTACATCTCATGTGAGATAATTCCCCTCAAAGGAGAATGCATACACTGGTAGAAGAAAATGGCAAGATACCCAAATACAAAAGAGATACAATATAAAATGGAAATAAATTGGAAATGGAGTGCCTCTTGGATATAAAATGGAGATGCACTCATGCGGATACAAATGTAGATGATGTAGGAGCAATCATGTCATCAACAGGTATCATCCCCTATTTGTAATTTATGCTTATGTTTGGGATTCTCCAAGTCAGACAAAAGAGAAACATTGCCTCCAACATGGTTTGAACAACCAAAATGTATATAGAATAAATGTTCATCTTCTTTACCTTGTTTATGACTTAGGTTATTAGAAGCAATGAATCTTCGTGTGATTGATCCTTTGAGTAGTTGTTGAAATCCCTTCTACTATAGTTCCTTTTTGTTGTTGTTGTTGTTGTTGTTGTTGTTGTTGTTGTAATTTTGTCCACCTCTACCTCTTACATTTCCAAATCCACCTCTGTAACCTCCTTTCAGAGAACTTGGAAGAATTAATAGATCAAACAAGTAAACAAATGGAAGGAAGGTTCATGTGCTTGAGGGTTCTCAAAAGTTTAAGTAGGATGAGCTAATCAAGGAGAAAAAATAAACTCAAACATTAAGAACACACTAATATAGTGCTCCAACCCTATCACAATACTACCAAAATCCATCACCTCTACCTAGATTGCTACTTTCTCACCCTCTAACTAGTGAGTTAGAAGGGTTATTGAGGGAAGATCATGAAAATTTCATAGCAAGACCATCAGTTGAGCATTAGGACCACAAGGGAATTTGGAAAAGAAATGTCCATCCATGTGCAAGAAGATGAAAAAATTTCCTTAGAAATTGCGAGAGAAAGTTCCTAATATTGGTCTTCCCACACACAAGCCACAAGAACAATTCCAAAAAGTGTGTTGGTGTTCAAGGTCTATGGAAGCACACGAACAACACAAGGAAGAAGAAGAAGATTCGAGAACAACACAATACTGAAGCTATGGGTCATCAACAAATTTGACAACTAAACAACCCACAACATAAAATGCCAAAAGTGATGAAAACATCACTATTCGTGAGATCATAACATGTACATGTGTCATCAATAAATGTGACCACTAACAACCAAGCCAATCTTGGCTAGTGTTAAAACAAATAACATATTTTCTTGATCCTTGACACATATAAGGCATTCGATAGTGTGAAAGAACTACCATCACTAGCAGTTAGAATGATCTTTCCAATTCCCATGATAGGATAAGAGGATTTGTTAGCACTTGTGTTAGTATTCCCTATAGGAACACTCAAGTGAAGTGAAGAAACTACACTATGAGGTAATATGTTTGGTTGCACCACTATCAAAGTACCAAACATCTGATTCAACTACAAACATACAATGCTCATGCGAAGATGGCTCATAGCTGCAAATATTAGTAAATACCCATTCTTCATTTTGATCAATATTAGAAAACTATATTTTAGGTGTAGAGGCCTTTACAAGAATCATTTGGGCCTCGTTCTTCTTTGCCTCCTTTGCAACTAGTTTAAGACAACTCTTTATGACATTATCATTTGCCTTATTGTAGTTGCAATACTATACCTACTTTTCTATTTTCTTGTTATCTTTGTCTTCCTTCTTTGACTATGTAACATTAAAAAATTATGCTTACTAGTAGGTGGGCTCCATTTACCTTTTCCCTTCTGAATATCTAATAAAGCTTGATCTATAACACACATAATTGTCATGTTCTACCTAGATTGATCTTCCCACAACAAAATAGAGGCTAAATCCTCAAAGGTTAAGGCATTTAGATTGCCTTTCATCATCAACTAAAGAGTAGAAGCAAAACTATGTGTTACACAAGGGTATCATACACATCCAAGGAGCAATACATGAAGGAAGTCCCAAACAAATTGTAATATAAATCAGTCTCTGTAAGTTTCAAACAATGATTTTCATCACTAATTTTGTAATGTAAAACCACAATTTTATAACTTAATGCTCCATTTTGTGCAAGTAGATGATTCCTCAAGCTTGAGGAACTTAGATAGAAGGCACATAAAAATTTTAAAATTTTTAGAAGTCATTAGATGCCCCAAAAGTAGTTTAGAACCTAATTTTAAATTGTGATGGACATTAGATGTGAAATTGGTCAATACTATTAAAAAACTATAAAAAAGAGTTAGAAAGCTCATTTTTGGGGTTGGATCTTTTGAGGTGTGAGCAATGTAAGAAGTTATTTTGTAATTCGAGCTCTTGAATAGAAGTATTCTTCCTTCCATTGCCCCTTCTCTTGTCTCTACCTTGTGTGTGTATGGGTGTGTGCATGGTGTGTGCTTCTCATCTTCATCTTCATGAATATCACTCATTCCCAATCATCATATCATCCTTAAATCTACGTGGATTGATAATTATGTAGGTGGAGCTCAATGTGGTACTCATCCTTTTCTAGAGCAACACCAAATTTGGCATCGTTGCCAGGGAGCATGCTCAAGGAAGAACGTGTGAGGGAAAGAGTGTTGGAAGATTGATGTTGTAAGGTAATCTGGTAGAATTTGCTAGTTTTGCACTAATTTTCATGCTTTTTTTGCTCCATTATCATCTCCCCTACCTTCATCCTCCATATCCATGCTTCACCTTCTTCACCAAACATGTTTTGTTTTTACCATATTACCCTCTTTCCCTCCGCATCCCCTCATGTGTGCTTGAGAGAGAGAGAGAGCAAAAGTGTTGTGATATTTGTGTGCTTTTGGATATTTTCTTGTAGTCCATTACCATCTCCAACAGACTATGGAGGTATGAAAAAGCATTTTTTGAAGTTTGCACCGATCGAATTAGTCTATTGCGATAGAGCAAGAAAGTCATGTTTTTTGTGTTGCATCTACCAAAGGCTCCCCAATGCCTTCCTAACACGCTAGAAAATTTGTGAAAATTCCAAGTTTTTGCCTTTGTCACGATAGACCAAAGACTCCTGATAGGCAAAAGACCTTGTCTATCATGAAAAACACTCTCTGTCATGATGGACCGGTCTATTGTGAGAGATCGGTCTAATGTGATAGACCATTCCATCTATCATGACAAGCCACCCTAAGGGACCGTCTCTATTGCAATAGAACACCTTTCTATCGTGATAGACTCATCCATCATGATAGACCCACCCATCAAGATAGACACCCGTGTATCAAGACAGATCGAAACCCATGATAGAGACCATCTATCGTGATAGACACCTCTCTATCACAATAGACCAATTCCTACAACAGAACAAGTGTTGATAGACCCCATCTATCATGACAGGCACCATTTGTCATGACACGTCACTCTATCATGATAGAACATTCAGTCTATTGTGAGAGATGCCCTACACGATAGACCCCCTATATCGAGACAACCACCAGTCTATCGCAATAGACCGCCCATGTGACAAAGGCTCTATCACGATAGACTCACCCCATCATGATAGACAAATCTATCATGATAGGCCCTCTCTATGGTGATAGCCCAATCTGCCATGACAGACCCAATCTATTGGTACATACAACCTATGTGGGAAAATTAGAGTTTTAATTTTTTACTTCAAATTGGTCTAACTTTAAGGCTTACTTGGTGATTTTAGGGTCTACTAAGCTATAAAGAGCCAGTGTTTGAGGGTACAACAAGGTCAAAGCAAACTAGCATGGCTTGGGAGAGTTCCTATGCCACTTAGAGCATACAAAGTATGTGATTTCAGGTTGGAAATTCACTAAAACCCCTTTTTCAATTCTAGCCTAGGGCAAGGCATAAGCGCTAGTACTAAGTACATATGGTAATGATAGGAGACCTCAAGTCTAAGACAGCTAAGGAACTCTACTATAAGGTTTGAAATAATTATAATCGTGATAACGCTAACAAACAAAGAACCTAAAGTGATGACTCAAGATCAAATAAAACAATGCAAAGTATTCTTGATGATTGTACATCGAGACAATACGTAACAAATGAAATAAATTTACAAGTGAATTGATAAGTGAACACATACTAATAATCAAACTTTAAAAGGTGTAAAGATAGGAAACTGAGCTTATTCATGAACCTTAGATCAGGCAAGTACCTTGACAAAGTGGATCGACAAAGCCTAAGATCTTCTGAGGCTAGTGTCAACCACATAGCCAGTTCTTGGTTTAAGTGGCTAGGTGATCCCCAATCGAGTGATAGTTAGGAGACCAGTGAATTAGATAGCTCTTATGAGATGGAGAGATCAACTCATAGCAATAGGGGTAGACACTTAGAGTGCCAAATGGACCTTACAAGACTCAGTTGAAGTACATCTAAACCAACTGATTAGGTGCTCACATCTATGAGGAAGGTTTGAGAATATCAATGGTACGATTGAGGAATCCAGAGCTCCCCTATGGCATAAATCACCCAATGGTTACGTTTGACAATGGATCATATAGAGATAAGAAGGGAACTATGTACATGGTTACTAGTCACCTTGAGCAGAAAAATGACTTTGGGAACATTCTCCCAGAGTCAAAAGTTTGAGATTCAGATGAGGAGGATCAAATGGAGATTCCCTTCACTCCTAGAAAGAGATTGTTGCTTACCAAAATCATAGCTACCACGAAGATACCCAAGACAATACTTCCATAGAGTTATACATTAATATATCTACAAAAGAAGCCTTTTTGAAATTTAAATTAGACAAGCATCATACTAAGCAAGAGTTCTTAGTATATGAGTATAAGGACCTAGATGTCTAAGGGAAACCAACTTACATGAGTCCCACTTCAAAACAAATGTACTTAGTCTCTAATTATTGTAAGTAGACTCATTTTTGGCAAGGCAAAGAAGTTTTGCCCCTACACAAGCCATCATCAAGTTTAGGACAGGATAACTTTTTAGGACCCAATCGAGAGAAGATGAAGGAAACCCTTGATGTAAGCTTTCTTCACAACATAGAAAGAGGTAGATTAGAGCAAGGTACAAGCAGAACAAAAAGGGATAGGACTAGAGGACATAGGTCACATAGAGATGAAGACAACTTCCCTCTGCCCAGACAAAGAGAGCACTTGAGTATGTTGAGAGCCTCTTAGGTGGTTAAGACCATGAAGAATTACTTCAGTGGCATGTGATATCCATATGATCATATAATCGAATTTAAGCAGGCATTGAGAGCGAAACAAGTCAAAGTGGCTAGATGCTTTCATCACAAAATTCTCCAAGAGTGGAATCGGACACAACATCTCCTCCTTGATTCATAGTTTCAAACAGAATACCAAAGAGACAGTAAGATTAGCAGGATATAGGTTCAGGCAATACATAGAGAGATGTCTAGTTCTAGTGCTACCAACATAGGGAAAGCATGGATCACTATTCATAGGTGGTCCCTTGATCGCAAAATTGTGATCTTATGTGTATTTGAAAGATCCAAACACCCTATACCAATGAGAATGTGGATAGACATAGAAGACAACCTAGGAAAGGATTTAGATTTGTCCAAACTCTACAAAGGATCAGATTTATTGGATATTATTGTTACACTTATGTGTTCCTTGAGTAGCTTTGATGTGAACCTTTTCCCTATACATGAGCACTTTTTACTCTGGTGTTGGCTAGAGGTTTTTTCCCCATGTTATCACATCCATGATTCACTCATATGTGGTGGTACTTTGTACTTAGGGATATTATTTAGCTCTTACTTCAGTTCAGTTCATCGTCAATAGAGAGAGCTATTCTAGCCATATGTCTTCTCCATGTGTCTTGTTGCATTTGTGCTTCTTGTGTGTGCTTCTCTTGTGTGTTGCACTTCTACACACACCCAACTGTGGTATCAAAGCAGGTTTAGCTCCTTCTCCAGTTTCAATTTTTCGTGTGGTAGGGCGGGTGCACTTTTAACACTACAAATCGACTTTGGAGCATAGAAAAATGAATTCTAGCAACCAAGAAAGATTTCCATTAGTTGTAATTGCACTGAAGTTTTACCCCCATTTTGAAGCCATTCGTGCACTCATAATCGCCATCAGAGTGATGGTTTGTGAGCTGAAATTTTAGCATTCATTTTAGCTTTCGTTAAAGTAAATATTTGTCACATTCTTGTTCTTTAGTGAAATGCAACAACAATGACTTGTTTGGAATGCATCAAGTTGAAGGTAAGCTTGACGGGACCAAGTATCCAATGTGGTCTTACATTATGAAGCATGTTCTTGTTGCAAAAAACCTTTGGAACATAGTGGCAGATGTAGATCGAAGACCCATAGGTTCTTCTACTTCACAGTCTACTGTCACATATGGAGCTTCTTCTCAAGTATATTGGTTTCTCTTTCTCCACCTACACAGGAGAAACTTAGATGGGATGGAAAAGATGCTCAAGCTCATGCATTGACTGCGCTTTCTGTGAAGCATCATATAGTTTCACACATTCGATCATGTTCTACATCAAGATAGGCATGGGTCACTCTTTCTTCTTTGTATGCCATGCATAATGAAGCACATATTGCATACTTGAGGAAGAAACTTGAGGATGTATGTATGGCTGAAAATGAGTCTATGAATGTGTATGTGACATGCATCAGGGACTTGAAAGAGCAATTGGAAAACATAAATGAGATTATTCTGGATGCATCACTCATCTCTACATTGTTGAAAGGATTGCTAGAATCTTTTCAAAGCTTTGCCACTGCACTCCAGTTGGTTGAAAAAGGGAATCCAAATATGTATGCATTTGATGATTTTGTGTCTCTTCTTTTGCAAGAAGAGTAATTTAGAGTGAATAGGAGTGGTTTGATTGAGGGAATGCAAGCACTTGCTATCTCACAAAAAGGGAAAAGCAAGTATGGTTCAGCTTTGGGTTCATCAAAACCAAAGTCTCAACCTTCCTCTTCCATGCATTCCTCTAATGATGCCAATTTGCAAAAGAAGAAAAAGATGCAAATATTGCCAGAAGGTTGGTCATACTATTGACGAGTATAGAAAGCTTGCTAAGCACAATGAAAAGAAGAAGGAATCCAGCATGGCTATTGCTGAAAATTCAGCAAATGCAAAGAATGATGAAGCTAACATGGCTCAAGATTTTTGGGCATGTGTTGTTACATGTCATTATGATGCATCTTTGTATTCTAAATGTATGGTTGTGAGTGAGGTTTGGATTGGTTCTTTGATAGTGGTGCTTCAAAGCACATAACATCATGCAAAAGATTTTTTCCATCTTTAAGTCCATGTGGTGTGCAAACAATGCCTCTTATCCTATCATTAGAGTAGGAAAAATTGAGCTTACTACTACAAATGGTGTGATTGTCTTGCAAAATGCATTGTATGTACTCAATATAAAGAAGAACTTAATTTTAGTTCCATGGATTGCCGAAACTGGAGATGATAATTGTATGGCCCATGATTTCAGCAATGGTGATATTATTTTGATGTTCGGTACATTATGTAATGGTTTGTATCACATGGATACATATAAGAGGGCTGACTCGAATGCCTTGGTTGTTCATACTTCTTCCATGGAGTGTTCTGGTGGTCTTAAGTGTGTTCACACACATCACTACCAAAATATATAAACAAATCCCCTTGGGGGTGATGCGATGAACAAGGAGTTGGCACTTATGTATAAGGAACTGCTAAGCTATGTGGAAAGAGATCAATCCACAAAATGAAGTAAGCCCAAAGCTTTACGAAAAGCTTCAAACTTCTCTTGAGGCAGAGCCTCTGTGAAAAAATATGCAAATGTTATCTTGTGTGGGCACATATTCCAAACTGATCTCTCTAGTAGAGAACCTCTCCTAAACATAATGATAAGGCACCTCAATGTGCTTCGTGCGATCATGGAACAAATAGCTCCTCAGAACTGCCAATGCACTCTGACTGTTAGTGAAGATGGTGGTGGTAGAAGACTGGCCAACACCCAAATCAGCCAAAATGCATTTGAGCCACACACACTCAACAGCCGCTATGAAAGCTACCCTATACTCAACCTCGCAACTATATGTGGCCATAGTGTTGAAGAATCAATCACAAATTGGACCTAAAGTTGAAGGTCAAAGTCTAAGAAGAAAGGCACATGCCTATGTGAAGGGAAAAGTTCACACACGTACCATATTTGTAAAGTTAGACTTAACTTTAGTTCTAGAATTTTCAAAAGTCACGAGATTGATAAATAAATTAGTTTGTATCAATAGACGAAAAGAGAAAAAGAAAAAGAAAAAAAAAGAGAGATTTTGTATGACTAAGTATAGTCGGGCTTCTCTTAGTAAGAAAGCACCTGTAATTTTTTTAGTTTTTCATAGCTATGAGAAGAAATAATTAAGATCTATGTATGAGACTATGGTAGATCATATCTACATTGACAAACTAGATAGAGATAATTATCATGCATGTGTAATGAGAATGGAAGGCTTACTTATGAGTAAGGATCTCATGGTGTACATAACAGGTGAAGAAGAGAAGCCAGTATTTGAAGATGAAAGCCGACCAAAGAAAGAGGAATCGGATGCTTTAAAGCATTGGCAGAAGAAGGATGCAAGTGCAAAGGCCTACATCTATAATACAATTTTTAGATCATTCGCTACCACACATCAGAGGATTGGAATCAGCTGAAGATATATGGAATGCATTGGAATATCATTTCCAAAGTACTACCAAAGCAAGGAAAGCAAGTCTATGGTTAGAGTTTACTAAATTCAAGAAGAAGCCAAGTCAAAGTATTAGTGATTATGTCACTAAGATGAAGGATCTAGCAGATACTCATTGGATCCATAGATGAAGATATTGAAGATCATAGATTTATTGCTCAATTGCTTGTAGGTTTGAGAAGAGATGAAAGGTGGAAACCTTTTGTCTCGTCAACAAAACTTTCTTTGAATCATTATGTTCCAGATTTGAATCAATTGCTTGGTTTGATGCTCACATTTGAGCAAGACTTGAAGGGAGATGGAGATAAGGGACAAAGTTCTACAATGTACATGAAGAACAAGAAGAAACAAGATAAAGGTAAAGCAAAGGATGAAGCGGAATCGAGTTCTCAAGTTTATTATGCAAGAGGTAGAAGCACTGGCAGAGGAAGAGCAAGAGGCTTTGGAAGAGGAAGAGGTAATCAAAATAACAATAAGAAGGATTGTTGGATCTGTGGATTGAGTAATCCTTTGGCTCATGATTGTTGGCATACTTAGCAAGGACAAAATCAAAATCAAAATAACAATAGCAGAGGCAGAGGTGGAAGATATCAAAGTTATTCTCAGAGAGGTAGACAAAATCAAAGAGAAGGCTATGGTAGAGGTGGAGGAAGAAGTTGGGGACAGAATCAATCCTATAACACCACCTACTAGAATTATGCAAATGACACACAGAATGAAAATCATATGTCATTGATGATGAGTTCAATCACCACATCAGATAAAGAAGATCTAAAGATATTTTACATTGACTCTGGATGTTCTAATCATTTGTCAAGAAACATAGAATTGATGTCAGAATTGGCAAAAAGGCATTTCTAGTCATACGGTTCAAATAGGTGATAATACAAAACATAGTATTCATTCAATTGGAAAAGTGAAATGCAAGAGTGGAGCAGATTTACTAACCAATGTTTTGTATGTTCCCACAATACCTAAAAACTTGATTAGTGTGGGACAGATAGTTGAAAAAAGTTTTCAAGTCAGGTTTACAAATGAAGGAGTATTTGTTGAAGATCCAGAGAATGGATATAATTAGATTGTTTGTGGTAAGAAAGAAGGTAGACTCTTTACTTTAAGAGTGCAAGGGGACATTGGTCAAGCTTTGCTCACACATGGTGGAGTGATTACAAAACTTGATCTTTGGCATAAGAGATTAGGTCATTTCGATGAAAGAGGAATTAAAGCTATGGTTGCAAATCAGTCTATACTAGGATTATCAAATGTGCATAGCCAACAAATGATTTATAAATGTGAAGCATGTCAGATGGGAAAAGCACATAGGTTACCACTTCAGAAGAAAGGATTCAAACATGATGGAGTACTAGATCTTATTCATATAGATGTATGGGGACCAACAAAAGAAGGATCTATCAGTGGCTCAAGGTATTATGTTCTTTTCATTGATGATGCTACAAGATGGATAACTCTGTATGTTTTGAAGGAAAGACCAGAAGTGTTTGGAGCTTTCAAGCATTTTCATGCATATGCAGAGAGAGTCAGGGGTCAAAAGCTTAAGAGACTGAGGTCTGATGGAGGGGGAGAGTACTTCTCCCAAGAGTTCAATGAATATCTTTGGAATGCAAATATTAAGAGAGAAATAACCTGAAGGTATACACCACAACAAAATGGTGTACCAGAAAGAAGAAACAAGGCTTTGGTTGAGTTTGCTAGAGCTATGCTAAAGGAGAAGAATTTTCCAAATTATCTTTGGGTCGAGGCTGTAAATATGGCTACATACCTTGTGAATAGATTACCATGTGCAGCTCTAAATGGAATGACTCCATAAAGCTTGGTGGGGTAAGAAACCAACACTAGATCATTGTAAAGTGTTTGCATCAATTGCATATGCTTATGTGACATCACAACTTAAACATAAACTTGAACCAAAGGCAGAAAATATGTGTTCATTGGTTATGATGAAATGCATATGGGTTACAGGTTGCGGAATCCTCTAACCAAACAATTCCTTGTTTCTAGAGATGTTATATTTGATGAACACAAAATATGTGTTCATTGGTTATGATGAAAAGCAGATGGGTTTCAGGTTGCGAAATCCTCTAACCAAACAATTCCTTGTTTCTAGACAAAATTAATACAGTTGAAGAATTTGAAGAAGAGGTAAGAAGATGTGAGAAAGGAAAATCAAGTGTGCACGTGAATGGAGATGAAGAGTATATGCAAGCAAGTACATCCAAAAGTGGATTGACAAGAAGAAATGAAGAAGTTCCTATATTTGATGAAGAGGTGTATCCAGACACACATGAAGAATGTGAATCAAGGAGGTCAAGTAGGACAAGAAGGCAACCAGAAAGGTATTCTTATGATACTATCTACATAACTCAGAAGAACTATGCATATATGGTCAAAGATGATGAAGAACCTCAGAACTATGACGAAGCAAAAGGTAAGAAGCAATGGGAAGAAGCAATGAAAGAAGATTCAATGCACTAGATGACAAGAAGACTTCGGAACTTGTTTCTAAACCAAATGGTAAGAAGGTAATTGGAAATAAATGGGTTTATAAAGTGAAAAAGCTTGAAGATGGAAATATAGCCAGATACAAAGCTAAACTAGTTGTGAAAGGCTATGCCCAAACTTATGGCATAGATTATGATGAGACATTTAGTCTTGTAGCTAAGATGTCAACTATAAGGACAATCATTACTATTGCAGCTTCAAAAGGATGGACTCTGAGTCAATTGGATATAAAGAATGCATTCTTGAATGGATACATATCAGATGAGGTATACATGGAACAACCTCAAGCATTCATAGATTCCAGGTATCCAAATTTTGTCTGCAGATTGAGAAGAGCACTCTATGGATTGAAGCAAGCTCCAAGAGCATAGAACTATAGATTGGTGAAGTATCTCAATGATCTTGGATATCAAAGTTCAAAAGCAGATCCAAGTCTACTCATCAAAAGAATAGATGAAGGTACAATCTACATTTGTATTTATGTAGATGACATTATAATCACAGGTACTTCAGATGAAGGAATTAAGGAGATAAAGAGATTACTCGAGAAAGAATTCAAGATCAATTAACTAGGAAGTTATCATATTTTCTTGGAATGGAAGTCACTTATATAGATCATGGCATATATGTATCACAAGAAAGGTATCTTTTGAATCTGTTGAAGAAGTTTGGTATGGAAAATTGCAGAGAAGCTTCAACTCCACTTGAAGTCAATCACAAGCCTAGTAAATATGAAGGTGTCGAATACAAAGATATGAGGAAGTATTAATCTCTTGTGGGTAGTTTGATTAATGCTACACTAAGACCTAATCTTAGTTATTCAATGGGAGTTCTATCACAATTCATGCATTTTCCAAGGGATCCACATTGGATTGTAGGTCAAAGGGTTCTCAAATATATCAAAGGAACCATAAAGGAAGGATTATATTATCCTTTTACTTCAGATTTGAAGTTGAGAGCCTATAGTGACTCGGGTTGGGCAGGTAATCAAGATGAAAAAATATCAACTCATGGCTACATGATATACATTGGTGATAAGCTTGTAAATTGGTGTTCAAAGAAACAACATACATGTACAGTAGCATGATCATCAACCGAAGTTGAGTACAAAGGACTTGTAGAAGTAGCTAAGGAGGTCATATGGATGCAGACATTATTCAAATGCTTGGGCATTAATCACGGTATATCTACAATAGATGGAGATAACATGAGTTCACTTTATCTTGCAGCGAATCCAATATTTCATGCAAGAAAAAAACATATAGAGATACAATATCATTTCCTGAGAGAAAAGGTAATGGAGAAAGAAATTGAAGTGGAGTATATTTCTACAAAGGATCAGATAGCAGATATAATGACAAAGAGCTTGGATGGTGTGAAGATTAGCAGATTCAAAAGCATGGTAGGAGTAAAAAGAAAAAAAGATGATATGAAAAAATAGAGAATGTCAATTAGTGACTGAGGGGGAGCTGTTGAAGAATCAATCAGAAATTGGACATAAAATTGAAGGTCAAAGTTTAAGAAGAAAGGCACATGCCCATGTGAAGGGAAAATTTCACACATGTACCATATTTGTAAAGTTAGACTTAACTTTAGTTCTAGAATTTTCAAAAGTCACGAGGTTGAGAAAATCTATATAAACTAGTTTGTATCAATAGACAAAAAGAGAAAAAGAAAAAGAGAGATTTTATATGACTGAGTATAGTCGGGATTCTCTAAGTAAGAAAGCACCTGTAAATTTATGATTTTTTCATAGCTATGAGAAGAACTAATTAAAGTTCTGTGTATGAGACTCTCTCCTCCATCTTCATACTTTGCCTATTGTGTAATGATCTCAAAAGTTCAACTTTCCCAAGCAACTCGATTCTTGGCATCGAGTTTGTGCTGATAAGTCCTTGTTTTGCTCTCTGAGTTTCTACCTATTGTTGAATGTTCTTACAAATATAAGATTTGTGGAGCAACTCGATGCCTTGCATCAAGTTTCAGCATAAAGTCGATGCCTAGCATCGAGTTCCATCATAAAAGTGTTTTTCTTCATATTTGTGTTCAAGGGGGTATTGCAGGTGCTAAAAAATGGCAAAAAACACACCAATTTGATGCATGGCATCGAATTCTTGTTGCAAGTCGATGCTGAGTTGAAAATTTTAAAAAATGGATAGGAACTTTTACTAAAACAAGCAACATTTCCTATTTTGGTAGTTAGACATAGTCATCTTGTGAAGGTCATAACTTGGTGTGTAGTGCAAAGTTTTTAGCAAGCAACTTGTTGGAAAGCTCTTCTCTTCTAATTTCATCCCCTAAAAGATCTTGGCAAAATACTATTTGTACTGAGAGAAATAAATAAGAGAGTTAATGGTGACCATAGAGGTTCTCTAGTGTCACATTAATTCATTTCTTGTGATGTTTCACACATCAACACATAGTAGGTTCCTTCTTGCTCAACCAAGATATGCATGAGCTACCAAGAATGAAGCAAAAACCACTTGTGGACACACAAGTGTTATAGCAACCAGCCCAATCAGAGCCAAAAAAAGCATGTAAATCTGGAGGAAGTGACCCCCTTTGCGATAAAACAATCCAAGTAGTTGGGTACCACTCAAGTAGCAAAAAGATGTGCTTAATTGGCTACCAATGCTTGACACATGGGCAATGCATAAACTTGCTTATCTAGAGAGCAAATTGAATATTAGGCCGAGCAATGCATAAGTAAATCAAGCATCCAACAACCTGCTGATAGATAACAACAGCATGAAGACTCAACCATAAACCTATTTCCATAAGAGTGGCAATAGGTTTGCAGTCTTCAGGGCCAAAATGATGAAATAGTATGTCAATATATTTTATTTGACACAAAGCTATTTTGTCATCAATTGGCATAAACTGAATGCCCAAATAATCATGCAAATGCCCCAACTTTGACATCTCAAATGAGGCATGCAAATCAGCCTTAAAATCAGAAATATGCTTCTCAATAGGACTATGAGTAGTGTATCATCAACACAGATAACAATGATAAGAAGCACATCATTTGCATGCTTAACATATAAGGTGCTCTCAGTTGGGCTGTTCTCAAAACTATGTGCAATCAAGTAGGCATGTATCTTTTTGTACCCAGCACATGGTGCTTGCTTCAAACCACATAATGCCTTTTTCAACCTACACACTTTGTTTTCATGCCCTTTCTATACAAAACCACATGGCTGAACTACATACACTTCTTCATGTAGGTCACCATTCAGAAATGTTTTTTTAAGGTCCAACTAATGTACATTCCAACCATAATGAGCTTCAAGTGGAGAGATGCTATGAGCAGTAGTCATTTGGCATGTGAGAGCAAAGGTCTCATCAAAATCAATGCCTCTTTCTTGAGCATAATATTTTGCAACAAGCCTAGCCTTATACCTATCAATTGTTCCATAAGGCTTACGCTTCAAGCTGTGTTCCCACTTAGTGCCAATGACCTTCTTTTTAGGAGGCAAATCACATAAAGAATAGGTACCATTCTTTAGAATAGCATCATATTCTTATTGCATAGCAACCATCCAATTTTCTGAATTTTGTGCTTCGTCAAATGCAGCAGGCTCATTCTCATCACAGAGACTAAAGGCATCCATTGCATAGCAATTCAATGCAAAAGAAGCACTATGGGAGCCTGAATGGGTACGATATGACAAAGGTGCATCTAATTTGCTATCTCTCAAGGTCTGCACCATCCATTTAGGCATAGTTTTTGCCTCCTCTATATCAATCCTTTCATCAATAAGTGCATCATGTAAATCTACATAAAAAATGGAATGATGTGCATCATCATATGGAACCTATAGAGGTTGAGAAATCGCCTCATTTGGACCATCACTTGATTGTCCACTTGTAAAAAAAGACAGCAAAGTGTCACATACATCTTTGGAGCTAAATAATGTCTCCTTAGTGCACAAAAGTAATGGTTCAATTGCATCTTCCATTTAAACAACATCACGGCTAACCAAAATGCATTTAGCCTATGGATGATATATATGATAGCCTTTGCTTTAAGAACTATACCCAACAAAAATACATTTCAATATTTTCTCATCCAATCTCCTGTGTTGTTGTTCAATCACTAATGCATATGCCAGACAACCAAAGACACGCAGATGAGTAATAAAACGGCTTGTGACGATGCCAAGCCTCATATGGAGTGATAGACTACAATGCTTTTGTGGGACACCTATTAAGTACATATGCTGCACACATAACAACCTCAAGCTAGAAGATATGTGGTAAAGCTTGACTTTTGACCATACGCCTCACCATCTCCATGAGTGGCCTATTCTTCCTTTCCTCAACTCCATTCTATTGAGGTGTATACGGCACTGTAACTGATGTTTTATCCATGTTCAACTAGAAATGCATTAAAATCGAAAGACATATATTCCCCCCCTCAATCAAAATGAAGGATGCTTGTTTTACATGTTGATAGAATTTCAGTCAAAACGAGAAACTATTTGAAGCACATAAACACTTTGGACTTTGCTTTCAATGGATATACCCATGCATGTCTGGAAAAATCATCAATGAAAGTCATGAAGTAAAGGTAGTTCCCAAAAGAAGGTGTTTGCATAAGACCACAAACATCACTGTGAATAAGCTACAATTTCTAAGTAGCTCAAATTGAACCATCTTTTGGGAAGGACAAACACTGCATTTTGCCCAAAGTACATCCTTCACAGACATGTTTACCAAGGGCCTCAAGTCTGGGAAAAGAGGAAACCATTTCAGATTCTGTAGGCATAACAAACTAGACAAATTCTAATGACAAAGCGTGCATGCCAAAGCTTTGCATCTCACATAACTTGAGAATCTTGAACTGCACATGTTAAATCATTTATAGATTTTGCATAATCTATGAGCTTATACAACCCATGAAATAAAATGCTAGAAGCAATAATGATAGCACCATTTGACAGATCATGAACTATACATCTGTCATCAACAAATTTCACAACGAAGTCGATCTTGGCTAATGCTCAGACTGATAACAGGTTTTTCTTGAACCCTCGCACAAACAAAGCATCCGACAATGTGAAAGAACTACCATCAGCAGTAGTTAGAATGATCTTACCAACTCCCATTATAGGGTAAGAGGAGTTGTTAGTGCATGTGATTATTATCAGCATCTTGCTCACATGCACACAGAGGTTACGAATGTAGAAAACACATAGAAAAATAGAGACTCCAAGAGACGAGACAAAATGTAGTATTGGGTGCAATCTCGCCCCATGCACTCTGTTTCGACAGTCCATAAAGTGCATGTATTTATAGGAATTTTTTATTATGTTGAAAAGATTGGTTACATGAGAGCGGCTTCAAAAAACATGCGTGTACTCATTCTCCGCATCATGAGTAAAGGCAATAGCTTCATGAAGAGATCTAGGTCGGCATGAGTGAAGCTTTGCTTGAATCTCCTTCTCTAAACCATCGTTATACTTCTTCTTCATAGTATCATCTAAAACATCTTCAAGCAAGTGAAGAGATACTAGGTATTGGTAGAACCAGTCCATATAGGTTGTAAATGTATCACCTTCCATCCATGTAAATTTAGCCCACAATTGTCGAACATGTAGGTTGAACTCTAGGGGTAGAAAAGAATCCTTAAGCTTTTCTTGAAAAGCTCTCCATGTGTTTGGACAATCTACACTCATGTGCTCATTCTCCAACTATTTTTGGAGGTAAGTGTTGATATATTTAGGTAGTGATGTGTGTGAACACACTAGGACCGCCGGGGCACTTTTTTCCCTCTTTAGGAGGTTTTTTTCCCCCGGCTTGTATATACGCCTATTGCCCTAATGGGCTACTTATCTTTGTAGATTCTCTAGTAATACATTCAGTCTTGTGTGTTGTGCTCCAAGCTTCTTCTTCTTCCTTGTGTTGTTCGCGTGCTTCTGCAGACATCTATCTCCAACAATTGGTATCAGAGCAGGTCGTCGCTTCATCTAGGGTGCCGTCGACACTCCTCCGTTTGCAGTCTCAGAATCGTACGAATTTTGGTGAGCATACTCAGGGTGTTTCCGAGATCAAAACTACTTCGCTCTGTAGTGCCAAAATCACGATCTGAGCTCGTTTCGGCCTCTGAACGCACTATCACAGTGCTTATGCAGGCTATTTTGTCTTTTTGTGCCAAAGGTATATACCAGTTTCTGTTTGCCAGTATAAGCATCTCAAAGTCTGCTACAGGTTTAGCAGAACTCGTCTGGGCAGTTTCGTTCAACTTTTTGAGATACAGTCAATTTTCTACATCAAGGTATTTTAGTCACCAGCCATGGCTGAAAGTAGTGATGTATTCCGTATGTTGGCTATTGAGGATAAGTTGGATGGTACCAACTACCCATTATGGGCTTATATGATGCGACATGTATTGTTTGCAAAAGGATTGTGGAACATTGTGCAGGGTGTTGAAAGACGTCCTGTTACACCTATAACAACAGGTACTACGAATACAGGTGCTAGAGCTGATGAAGATGGTGTCGAAGATGATATTGTGAAGATTCCTGTTCGTGTTGCTGTTTCTGCTGCACCTACTGCAGAGCAGATTCGTTGGGATGGCAGAGATGCCCAGGCACATGCATTGATAGCTTTGTCTGTCAAACGTGCCATTATTCCTCATATTCGCTCTTGCAGAACAGCTAGGGATGCTTGGGATACACTTACCACATTGTACCAAGCTAGGAATGAGGCTCGTGTTGCTTACCTCCGAAAACAGTTGGAGAGTGAGCACATGAATGAAGGTGATTCTATGGACAGTTTCCTAACGAAGATCAAAGATTTGAAGGAACAGTTGATTTCTACTGATGAGGTTATACCAGATAGCTCACTTGTGCAGACCGTTCTGAATGGTCTTCCTGATTCATATCAGAGTTTTGCTTCTACTCTTCGGTTGATGATGAAAGGCAATCCGAATGCCTTATCATTTGAGGAGTTAGTCTCTGTTCTGTTGCAGGAAGATCAGTCCAGGCAGAACAGGTCCATTATGTGTGTTGCAGATCAAGCTTTTCTGGCTAGTCAGAAGGGCAAAGGAAAATGGAGCTCTTCTACTAGTAAGCAGAAATTTGCAAATGCTGCACATTCGAAGAACCAGGATAAAGATGAGAAGAAATCAGAAAAGTAGAAATTGTTTTGCAAGTACTATAAAGGGAATGATCATATCATAAAGAACTGTCCAAAACTGGCTGCAAAAGAGGCAAAGAAAAAGGAGGCTGGAATGGTTGTTGCAGAAGCCTCTACACCAAAAACAGAGTCTGCTAATCTTGTGCAGGAAGAAGAATGGGCGTTAACTACTGTTTGCAGTTTTGACCCATCTTCTCATGAGCATTGCATGTCTGCAGTGGACTCAGATGTTTGGTACTTTGACAGTGGGGCGACCAAACATATTACCTCACAGCGCAGTTTCTTCTCTTCACTCGAGCCTGCCCCTACAGGGAATACTGTCACATGCACCAACAACTCCTCTTATCCTATTATGGGAGTTGGTAAGATCATTCTGACTACTGCTGATGGTAGTTCTTTCACTTTGTCAGATGCTTTATTTGTGCCAGAGATCAAGAAGAATCTGTTATCAGTTTCTGCATTAGCCAAGATTGGCTTGGTTGTAAAATTTGTTGATGACAGATGTACAGTTCATGATCTGTCAAATGGCGATGTTATTATTGCTTCTGGCATTGTATATCGAGGGCTGTATAAGCTCATAGACTATGAAAGATCTGTGAATGATTCAGCATGTGTAGTTCATGATTCTCAGGCTATGTCAGATGCAAAGCTTTGGCATGCACGCTTTGGTCATCTGAATTTTGCTAGTTTGCTACGCCTGCAAAAATCTGATATGGTGTCTGTTCTTCCATTCAGCAACTCCATTTTGTTGAGGTGTATACGGCACTATACGCTGCTGTTTTATCCCACGCTCAGCCAGAAATGCATTAAGATCAGAAGACATATATTCCCCCCCTCGATCAGAACGGAGGGTGCCCATTTTACATGCTGATAGATTTTCAGCCAAAACCAAAAACTGTTTAAAGCACATGAACACTTCGGACTTTGCTTTGAGTGGATATACCCATGCATGCCTAGGAAAATCATAAATGAAAGTCATGAAGTAAAGGTAATTTCCAAAAGAGGGTGTCTGCATAGGACCACAGACATCACTATGTACAAGCTGCAATTTCTGTGTAGCCCCAAACTGAACTATCTTTTGGAAAGAAGGAATGCTGCATTTTGCCCAAAATACAACCTTCACAGGTCACTCATGGAGATGGCGAGGTGTATGGTCAAGAGTCAGGCTTTACCACATAGTTTCTAGCTTGAGGCTGTCATGTGTGCAGCATATGTACTTAACAGGTGTCCCACTAAAGCGCTGCAGTCTATCACTCCATATGAGGCTTGGCATGACCGCAAGCCATCTGTTGCTCATCTGCGTGTTTTTGGTTGTTTGGCATATGCATTAGTGCCTGAACAACATCGTAGAAAATTGGATGATAAGGCAGTAAAATGTATTTTTGTTGGGTACAGTTCTGAAAGTAAAGGCTATCATTTGTATCATCCACAGACTAAACGCATTCTGGTTAGCTGTGATGTTGTTTTTGTGGAAGATGCTATTCAGCCATTGCTTTCATGTACCAAGGAGACATCTGTCAGCTCCAAAGACATGTATGATACTTTGATGCCTCTTTTTACAAGTGGACAGTCTAGTGCTGGTCCTAATGAGGCAACTTCTCAGCCTTTGCAGGTTTCATGTGATGATGCAGATAATTCTATTTCTGATGCAGATGTACATGATGCACTTATTGATGAGAGAGCTGATATTGAGCAGGCAAGAACTATGCCAAAATGGCTGGTGCAGACTTTGTGTGACAGCAAATTAGATGCACCTCTGTCATATCGTACTCGTTCAGGTTCTCATAGTGCCTCTCTTGCATCAGATTGCTATGCTATGGCTGCATCTAGTCTATGTGATGAGAATGAGCCTGTTTCGTTTGATGAAGCACAGAATTCAAAAAATTGGATGGCTGTTATGCAATCTGAATATGATGTTATAATGAAGAATGGTACTTGGTCTTTATGTGACTTGCCTCCTGGCAAGAAGGCCATTGGCACTAAGTGGGTATACAAGCTGAAGCGTAAACCTGATGGTACAGTGGACAGGTATAAGGCTAGGCTTGTTGCAAAGGGTTATGCGCAGGAAAGAGGCATTGATTTTGATGAGACCTTTGCACCTACATGCCGTATGACTACTGTTTGGAGCATTTGTTCACTTGCAGCCCATCAAGGTTGGAATGTACATCAGTTGGACATTAAAATAGCATTTCTGAATGGTGACTTGCATGAAGAAGTGTATGTTTTTCAGCCCCGTGGCTTTGTGTAGAAAGGGCATGAAAACCAGGTGTGCAGGTTAAAGAAGGCATTATATGGTTTAAAGCAAGCACCATGTGCTTGGTATGAGAAAATACATGCCTATCTGGTTGCACATGGTTTTGAGAACAGTCCAACTGAAAGCACCTTATATGTTAAGCGTGCTAATGATGTGCTTTTGATCATTGTTGTCTATGTTGATGACATTATGCTCACTGGTCCTATTGAGAAGCATAATGCTGATTTCAAGGCTGATTTGCATGCCTCATTTGAGATGTCTGATTTGGGGCATTTGCATCACTATTTGGGCATTCAGTTTATGCAAGTTGATGGTGGAATGGCTTTGTGTCAAACGAAATATATTGACACATTATTGCAGCGTTTCGGCCTTGAAGACTGTAAGCCTATTGCCACTCCTATGGAGACAGGTTTATGATTGAGTCTTTATGATGCTGGAGATGCATTTGATGTTGTTCTCTATCAGCAGGCTGTTGGATGCTTGATTTACTTATGCATTACCCGGTCAGATATTCAGTTTGCTATCTCACAAATGAGCAGGTTTATGCATTGCCCAGGAGTCACGCATTGGAAGGCGGTTAAGCGTATCTTTCGCTACTTGAGTGGTACTCGGCTACTTGGGTTGTTTTATCCCAAGGGGGGATCACTACCGCCAGATTTGCATGCTTTTTCTGACTCAGATTGGGCTAGTTGCTATGAAACTCGTGTGTCCACCATTGGTTTTTGCTTCATGCTTGGTAGCTCATGTATATCTTGGTTGAGCAAGAAGTAGCCTACTGTGGCCACTTCCAGTTGTGAGGCTGAGTATAGGGCAGCTTTCACAGCGACTGTTGAGTGTGTGTGGCTCATACGCCTTATGGCTGATTTGGGTGTTGGCCAGTCTTCTGCCACCACCATCTTCACTGACAGTCAGAGCGCATTGGTAGTTGCGAGGAACCCTGTGTTCCATGCT
The DNA here is from genome assembly GCA_020310875.1 of Ceratopteris richardii. Classification (NCBI taxonomy): domain Eukaryota; kingdom Viridiplantae; phylum Streptophyta; class Polypodiopsida; order Polypodiales; family Pteridaceae; genus Ceratopteris; species Ceratopteris richardii. Next base: position 114,680,089 of record CM035411.1, read on the forward strand.
CGCACTAAGCACATTGAGGTGCATTATCACTATGTCAGGGAGAGGTTCTCTGCTGGGGAGATCAGCTTGGCATATGTGCCCACGCAGGAGAATATTGCAGACCTTTTCACGAAGGCTCTGCCTAGGGAGAAGTTTGAAGCTTTCCGCAAAGCATTGGGCTTACTTCCTTTTGTGGAGTGATTTTCACATAGCTTGGCACTTCCTTATACATGAGTGCCAGCTACTTGTTCCCCGCATCACTCCCAGGGGGGATTTGTTGATATATTTAGGTAGTGATGTGTGTGAACACACTAGGACTGCCGGGGCACTTTTTTCCCTCTTTAGGAGGTTTTTTTCCCCCGGCTTGTATATACGCCTATTGCCCTAATGGGCTACTTATCTTTGTACATTCTCTAGTAATACATTCAATCTTGTGTGTTGTGCTCCAAGCTTCTTCTTCTTCCTTGTACTGTTCACGTGCTTCTGCAGACATCTATCTCCAACAGTAAGCAACAAGAGCCTCATTTCTTGCATGGTATAAAGTGATAAGTGTATCCAAGCATCCGTAGCTATTTTGCAAGAGCAAATGTGAGGGATAATGGCATGTTTGTTAGACAAAGCTATCAATGCATATGCCTGAGCATCTCTTCCATCCCAACAAATTTTTCTGCACTAGGTGAAGCAAGAACCGCAACACTAATAGGAGTTTGAAGATCATCATCTTTAACACCATCTACATGACCTTGAGTGACTTATTTACAGGTGTAATAAGTCGTTTTTAAACACCTTGCACAATATTCCACAATCCTTTTGCTACCAATACATGATGCATCATACATGCCCATAATGAGTAGACTCTAACGTTCCTAACTTGACAAAGTGCAGAATTCCTCCTTCAATAAACAAGTTATCATAGGAGTTCTTGAGAGAAATTCAAAAGGAAAAATGGGGTATGGAACAGATGACTTCCCCATCCATTTAGGAGATAGATGATCGTCATGATCAATTTTCTCAAGACATTCCCTCTATTTATGGAGAGCAAGAAAATGTACAATCCAGCAAAATATTAGATTTTGAATCTAATTCCTTATCGAAATTGCCTCATTTTATAGGCCCTTGGAAATAAAAAACTATTTAAATGAGAGCTCCCATGATAATGATTAGAGACAAAGAGTGATTTATACCTAGGAACATGGAAGTAGTCAAGAACACTAAAGTATAATGTCATCTCACTTTAGAGGAACTACTCAAAGTCAAGGTGGAGTTGTGGAAACATGTAGAAAACCAAGTGCTAGAGATTTCTAGTTTCCACTCTCAAGTAGGATCATAGAGGAAAGTACCAGAGATATTCATAAAGAAGATAGGAGATACGAGTGAAGGAGATAAAGAAACAACTATCTCCCTATCACCTATTAGGGATATACAACAAAGGCAATCCTACATTGAAAAGCAAGGGTTACCATTGCTACAATTCCTAATGGAAACTTTGGGGAAACGCAGCTTTAATACCCACACAAATGAAGCTACAATTGGAAGATGGAAACATAGAAAAACCACTAGGATTGTTAGAAGGAATCACCCTCACCACTTGTGGGGTAGAGTTCGAGCATACCTTTGCCATATGTGAATTTAGAAGGAATCATGTCTATGCAATAATTTGGGGTAGACCATTTTTGAGGCAACTATAGATAGTGCAAGATTGGGTAACCAATTATTTTTGCTTACAACATTTAGGGGTAACCTCAGAGACTATACACATAGAGATGTACCACCCTTGTAGTGGAAAACTATACATAAAACACAAGAAGATATCAAATCGATGCATTCCATAGGATTAGACCATTCATGGATGCATGAGGATACTCACTTATGGATGTGTAAGCTTGCAATGGAAGAAGAGCAAAGTTTAGAAGCTAAGGACATAGGATCCTCAAGAAACCATAGATCACTTCAAGACCCAACCTATGTGCCTATGATCTTTGTAAATGAAGAGTTTGAACCCTATGACTAGGCATAAATCTTAGCGACAATGGAAATAGTGATAAATGAAGAACAATGGAATCCCCATTGTGATGAGGAAGGCTATGACATCTCAGTGTTCATGTGTGAACCTATAATCGAGGAATGTAGAACTAGTATAGACATAAACAAAGAAGAGAGCAAGAAGGATTCAAAGTCCATAATCATGGATCCCTTTTGTGACTCAGAAGAAGAATACTTATACTTGACAAATGCTAAGACTCAGGAACAAAAGGCGTGTAAGAATGATGTAATGTTAGAAACACAAGTAGACACTAAAATTAAGAAAAATAAACATAAAAAGAATCTCTCCATGCAAGAAGAAGAAAAATGTTTGTTTGAAGTAGCTGATAACTTCAAGAGATATGAGATAGAAGATAGGAAAATCATGGTGAGAATGCCCTAGAGAGAAGCTCTCCTGGGATAGGCTTATGATAAAAAAGAGAAAACCAAGAAAGTTTTAGTGATGATAGAAGATGGAGAGGAAAAAAGCATGTACATAGGAAATGACCTAAATGAGGAAGAAGAGAAAGAGTTGACAAATCTATTGAGAGAATATATATATATATTCAATGAAATTATAAGGAGTTGAAAGAAGTGGATCTAGGCATATGTTTCCATAGGATCCCCATGACATTAGAAGCCAAGCCAACAAAGAAAAAGCCTTGCACATGTAATGATACCTATGCAACAAAGATTAAGGAAGAAATCGATAGGTTGATAGAAGCTGAATTTATCTATGAGATTGAGAATAGAGAGATTTCACCCATCATTATTGTGCCCAAGAAGAATGGGAAATTATGCATATGTATTAACTTGAATAAAGTTAATGCAGCCATGATAACAGATAGCTATCTACTTCCTATTACATAAAATTTACTAGAACATGTAGTGTGCAAGGACGTTTATAGCTTCCTTGATGGATTTTCAGGTTACAACTAATAAGCCATCACCCATGAAGATCAATGTAAAATAAGTTTTTCCACGTGATGGGGAACTGTTGCATTTTGTGTGATTCCATTTGGGCTCACAAATGCACCTACTACCTTCCAAAGACTCATGTGTCATGTGTTTAAAGAGTTCATGAGAAATAATTTAGAAGTTTATGTGGATGACTTGTGTACTCATTCCCACATAAGATGAACTCACATCCCCATTGTGTTAAAGAATGGAATATCAATGGATGAAGACAAATTTATAGCTATAGATGAATTATTGAGACCTAGAATGATTAAGGAAGTACAAGACTTTTATAGGTCATTGTGGGTACTATCGATGTTTCATCCACATGTACGCCATCATTTCAAAACCTGTATAACCTTTTGCCAAATTTCGAGTGGAATGAAGAATGTGAGGGATCATTTATTGAGCTGAAATGAGTTTTTTGCTCAACCCCTATTTTGACAATGCTAGATTGGAGTAAACCATTCCATGTCCATGTGGATGCCTCCAATTTTTCTATTGGATGCTTGCTTGCACAAACCACAATAGAAGGAAACATAGAACTTCCATAACATATGTGAGTAGGTAGTTGAATGTAGTTAAAAGGAATTACACGACCACTGAAAGAGAAGGACTAGGCATGATCTATGTGTTCATATTTTTTTATAGATTATCAAGCCTTATTTGCTTGCAATACAGGTAGGTTAGTATGATGATTTCTCTTACTAATGGAATATGATTTTGAGGTGCTTGTTAGGAAAGGTAAGACCCCCCTTTGGGTGGATCACCTTTCATGAATCACTTCAAGATAATCCCCACAAGGTGTGTCAAAAAAATTTATTGATGCATATTTGTTCAACCTTGCAGTAGTTCCAAATTGTGAAAAATAGTTAGTGTCAATTCTCACTTATGGACCCAAGAACCCTACTGTGAGAATGACTGAAGAAGAAGTGATCAAGTCACAAATGTATCACACATTTAGAGGAAGCATTTACAAGCAAGATGATCAAACTATTCTATCTTGTTGTGTGGAAGAGGAAGAGCATGAAAAGTGGTTGCAATTAGCACACTTAGGTGCACTAGTGCAACATTACTCGAAGCATAGAACCCTACAGACATTGAAGCGGTTATGCATGTACTGGCTAACCATGGAACCAGATGTCTATAGGTTGCTCAAGATTTTTTCATCTTGTATTAGTAGAACTCGAATGGAACATGCTACTTTATATCAAGTGTCTCTAATACCTGATTGGAACAGTCAGCTAGTTGACTTTTTGAGAACTTAGCACGATATTGAACTTAGCATGACAAACAAGTCTATAAAGTAGGAAGCTCAAGACTATGCACTCATTGGTGATAGTCTATAAAAGCAAGGAAGAGATGGATATTTAAGATTGTACATGAAAGTGATTATTTGAAAGAGTTAGAACATGCACACAATGGTGTTGCAGGTAGGAACTTTGGACCTGATCGTGTGATCAAAGGTTATTTTCAGGTTTTGCCTATCCTTCATATGATGCACATACCTATGTGAAGAGGTGTGACACATGCCAAAGAGTTCAATATCATATGCGGAAGGATGAGATGCCCTTGAGATCCATGATGGGAGGACATGCAGTCTCCAAGTGGGGTATAGACTTTGTAGGCCTTATTAACCCCCTAGCTAAAATCTCCCATGCGGAATACATCATTGTTGCCATGGAATATCTTCATAAATGGGTAGAAGTAAAAGACAATAGGAAAAATGATGCACAAACAATGACAAAGTGCTTGTTTGAGAATGTGTTCATGAGGTATGGATTGCCTATAGAGTTGGTAAGTGATTGAGGAACTCATTTCTTGAATGAAGTGATTGAGTATCTCTTACATGATTGCATAGCAATTTGCAAAAAATCAGCACCATATCACCCACAAGAGAATGGACAGGCTGAAACCACGAATAAGATCCTATGCAATGTATTGACAAAGCTTGTAGGTAATATACATTCTCATTGGGACAAACACTTACATCATGATGTTTGGGCATACCAAGTGGCCTATAAAACGTTACACAATGCAACTCCCTTTCAAATGGTATTTGGACATAATATTATGCTTCCTTTAGGTTTCTTGATACCTACACTAAGGGCCACACAAGAATATCAGTGGACTAGTCACAAGCTCTTCTAGGATAATGGACTTAGAGCGCTTAGGAGAAACTCGATTAAGAGTAGCAACATGTATATATGTGTTTCGATCAGATGACCCTAGATATCACATGGTAATGTGCCAGGCAAAGAGGAATACCTCTCCTAGCATAGAGGATAGACAAACTTTCAATTGTGTTGAACTAGGACAAGGCACTAGGGCCATCACGTATTCATGTTGTCAAGATGTGAACCTATGAATGAATACAATTGAGGCTTACCTCATAGGATTAGGAGGTGTGGAAACCCATTGCATGGGTGGGATGGAAGTCCCAATCCTGATACAGGTTATCCCCTTGATAGTAAAACTATTAGTTTGCCATGATAAAGATCTTACGGAACCTTTGATATTGGGTGAATATTAAATATATGATCATGCAGTTGACCTGAACGTTTGAAAAAGTCTTCTCCAAGTTTGGGTTAATAAACAATATATTATGGTAGAATTAGAAATTCTTGAGACCTCTAAGCATGAATTGATAGTAGAGCTGAAGTCTCATGGGTCTTTTAGCTCTCACACCACTATGTAGCTAGAGACTCTCGAATTCTCTGGTTATAAGTCAACACTCAGTCTATATAACCCTAGGCCCATAGCGCATAATGTTTTACTCTATGATGGAAAAGCCATGCAAGTGTTGGAACTCCCTTCTTTTCCAAAGATGAGTGTCACATCAACAAGTTAACCATAGAGGCTTGAAACTCAACCACAATAGAAACATAAAGCACAACGATCACCCTCCACCATGCCACTAAAGCAATACAAATACCCACTTGTTCCAAGCATGAAGTAGGTTTGGGTGAAAAAGGTTGAGAAACTAGCTGCTACACCAAAACCAAAGTCACCTCCAAAGAAGAGTGTGAATCCAAAGTGAAAACCAAAGATGCAGGGAAGAGATAAACTGCATAAGACTTGAAAACTTTGTACACCTAAGCGGTTGATGATGGCATGCCCTAACAACTCATGCATTTGGGTGCCTAAGAGTTGCTTGAAGGCCCAAATTTCCCCACACGTATCACCATCCTTTAAGGAATCTCAATGTTTCTCTACTCATGATATTGTTAGATATGCTCAATGCCTCACTCTTATGTAGCACCACCATTGTTCCATAACACTCTATTTGTAAGGCCCCCATTATGAGGAGAAGCCATGTGAGAGTGTTGGACATTGGTAGGTTCCTGACTTTGAGGTGAGATGAGGTCTAGTGTAGACCGTAGATGGATAGTTAGGAAGGTTTCTTCTAAGCCATTGGATTTGGGATTGATCCAATGTGAGAATCAACCTAAATCAAGGGCTAGAAACAAAAGTAGCTTTCTTAACTTGGGGAAGGGTCTAATTGATGTGGGCCATTGGATCTAGACTTGATCCTAAGTGTGGATTAAGAAAGATCAAGGGTTACAAACAAATGGTTGTTGATCCTACCTTTCTACCATTGGATTTATCCCATAGATCAATGGTGGAGATTATTTTTGGCATGGATCAAGCTACCACAACCCTAGAACATGGGTAGGCCGACTTAGGCTTGAAGGACCTTATAAGGATGGTCCCCTCCCCATGTAGGATCATCAGTTTGTGTGTTTGGAACCATTAGGGTATCCATCTTAGTACCCATTGTGTTGGCCTATAGCCCTTCACCTTGCTTCTATCTAGATCACCATCTAAGCTCCATATAGGGAGTGCATGGGTGGATAGAACCATCTTTATATTGTTTACTGTTTGAGTTCCATTGTATTAGAGCTATGAGTTTTTAGTTGAATTGAGTTGAGTTCATCTTCTATTCATCTTGAGTCCACTTTCCATTATAACCAAATCTCTTGTGTTATTCCCATGAGTAGTGATATCTCTCTTTCTCTCTAACCTTGATCCTATATGTGTGTTGTGGTAACACCTACATGGTATTATAGTTACACCATTAGCCCACCACTCAATCGTCATTATTCATTTCATTTTCTTTTTTCTTACATGGTATCAGAGCTCAGGAAGGTATAGAAGATTGCAAAGATCATGGAGGCCAAGGAATCAACTCTAGCATTTGCGGAAGGAATGCTTTAACAATCAAGCTTGTGAGAGGTAAATGCTTCAACTCCAAAGTTTGTGGTAGGGAAAGGCTTCAACATTGGAGTTCTTGGGAGGCAAAGGCTTCAACGCTATAGCTTGTGGGAGGCAAAGGATTCAACGCTAGAGTTCTTGGGAGGAAAAGGCTTCAAGGCATCAAGTTCATTGGACACAAAGGCTTCAACACTATGGAGGTGTTAGCATCTAGGAATGGAAGTGGAAGTGGAGTTGGTGCAATGGATTTGGAAATGCAAACACTACATCCACCAACCTTCAGTGAAGGCAAGTTAGATGGTACAAATTATTTTCCTTGGAAGTTCAAGATTACAATTATCCTTGATTCTTATGATCTTTTGGAGATTTTGATGGGAAGTGAGCAAGAGCCACAACCTACCTTTGACCCATTGGATCCGAGTAAGGTGATTCTCCCAAATGCAAAGCTTCTACAAGCTTGGAAGATAAGGAATGCAAATGCACTATATTACATAGTGAACAATTGTATGGACTCGATTCTACCTCTTGTTCAGCATACATCCAAGGCAAGTGAGGTATGGAGTATATTGAGGAGTCACTTTGAGGTAAGAAACCAAACATGCATTCAAAATTTAGAAAGCCGATTGGAAGTAGAGAAGTTTGCAGAAGGAGAGAAGGTTAAGGCATCCAATACTCAGATCAAGAAGCCATGTGATGGAAAGGCTGTTGAAGGGATAGAGAAGACTAACAAGGGAATAGCTCAAAGGTGTCTCCAAAATTCTCCACCAAAGTATGATGGAAGGGTAACTACTCTCAACACTCAGGTGAGGCCTCAAGCTTTGACACTTGAGGAGTTTTATTTAATACCAATGGAAGAGGATTTGCAGCTTAAAGCCCAAGTAAGAAGTAGTCAAGGAGATGTCATATTCTCCACCAATGCATCAGGTAAAGATGGTTCCTCAACCAAAGGTAAGAATGCAAAGAGGAGGAGTAGTAAGAAGAAGATTCAAGGACAATGCTTCCATTGCAAAAGGAAGGGACATGCAATTGTAGATTGTCATGTCAAGAGGATAGATGAAGTGAAGGAGGAGACAATACATGGAGCCAAAGCAAAGGTGGTATGCTCCTCAACACAAGGAGAATCAATTGTGGATTCATGGGTACTAGAAAACGGTTCATCTCGTCAAATGACCAATAATATAGGTCAATCTAGTTCTATGCAGCCTCAGCAAGAACCCATCATGGTGACATGGACAATAGGGAAGGAGATGCAAAAGCAAGGTAATGTTATTCATCACTTACCTACAGTGAATGGAATGAAGGAACCTTATAGAGCTTGTATGATGGGCAAGCCACATAGAGAGACATTCCCACAAGAAAGCAAGAGTAGTCAAAGGCTCCTCTAGTGTTGGTATATGCTAACTTGTGTGGTAAGATGTCTATACAGGCCTTGGGAGGATCTTCCTACATTGTGATCGTCGAGGACTATAGCAGGAAGATGTGGATGTACTTTCTTCGTGATAAGGCTCAAGCTTTTGGTAAGATTAAAGAACAACCACAACTTGTTGAAAATGAGCAGGGAAAAGTGTGAAGAAGCTTGGAATAGGAGGTGGTGGTGAGCTCAACTCAGAGGAGTTGGAAGGCCTTTGCAAGTGCAAAGGTATAAAGTGTCAATCAGTGACACCTCACACATTACAGCATGATGGCATTATGGAATGCAAGAGTCACACCATTGTTGAGATGGCAATGTGTATGAGGGAAGGCATGAGCTTTCCTTATAAAAAGAGAAAGATTCATCATGAAGTCTACATTGGTAAGAATCCATCCATCTTACACTTTAGAATTGTTGAGAGTGTGTGTTATGCTCTTGTCCTAGGTCAAAGAAAGAACAAGTTGGAACCAAAAAGCAAGAGATGTATCTTCCTAGGTCATAATGAAAAGCAAAGGGCTTTCATATTGTATGACCATGAGGCAAAGAAGATCAAAGGGAGCCGTGATGTGGTGTCTATGGAGCAGCCACATGCAGTGGAGGACAAGAAAAGAGCTTCCATTTATCATCAAGCGAAGGAGTAATTCACTATGTACCTAGTCCAAGAGTCATCCCTACCTATGAACAGGAGGAAGCATCATCATCAGATTGTGAGAAGAGAGTCTGCCAACCTAAAATCACCCAAACAGATTGGTTGTCACTGCAATGGGTGAAGGAAAAGCTCTATGGTCAGAGTAATCCTATGCCAACAACTATCAAAGAGAAGGCAGAAGGACCAAGGAGATCACAGAGAATAGAGGAGCACAAGTGGGCTTCTACTCGCATAGTCAGTATAGCCATCATGGTTGAGATTATGAAGCAAATAATGAAGCAAATAATTGAAGATGAAGCACATGTAGATTCGGCATGGAAGGAGGTTATGCAAGCCAATTTTCACAACTTAATGAAGAACAAAGCATGGGAGGTCATTAGCACCAAGTGGATCTGGTAGGTGAAGCACATGATACAAGGGATCTTAGGACATAGCATTCTATCCCATCAAGAATAATGCAGCGGGTATCCTCACCAAAGTTCTTACAAAGGATCTACTTCAGATACATCTTGAAAGACTTGGCATTGGGCCAAGGGGATAGTTCACCTTCGGGTGGACATTGAGGGGGGGTGTTAGACATGGTCAATGCTCCACCCTCATGGAAGACTTGGCATCATGCCAAGAAGGTAGTTCACCTTTGGGTGGACATTGAGGGGGGGTGTTAGATATGCTCAATGCCTCACCCTTATGTAGCACCACCACCATTGTTCCATAACACTCTATTTGTAAGGCCCCCATTATGAGGAGAAGCCATGTGAGAGTGTTGGACATTGGTAGGTTCCTGACTTTGAGGTCAGATGAGGTCTAGTGTAGACCGTAGATGGATAGTTAGGAAGGTTTCTTCTAAGCCATTGGATTTGGGATTGATCCAATGTGAGGATCAACCTAAATCAAGGGCTAGAAACAAAAGTAGCTTTCTTAACTTGGGGAAGGGTCTAATTGATGTGGGCCATTGGATCTAGACTTGATCCTAAGTGTGGATTAAGAAAGATCAAGGGTTACAAACAAATGGTTGTTGATCCTACCTTTCTACCATTGGATTTATCCCATAGATCAATGGTGGAGATTATCTTTGGCATGGATCAAGCTACCACGACCCTAGAACATGGGTAGGCCGACTTAGGCTTAGAGGACCTTATAAGGATGGTCCCCTCCCCATGTAGGATCATCAGTTTGTGTGTTTGGAACCATTAGGGTATCCATCTTAGTACCCATTGTGTTGGCCCATAGCCCTTCACCTTGCTTCTATCTAGATCACCATCTAAGCTCCATGTAGGGAGTGCATGGGTGGATAGAACCATCTTTATATTGTTTAGTGTTTGAGTTCCATTGTATTAGAGCTATGAGTTTTTAGTTGAATTGAGTTGAGTTCATCTTCTATTCATCTTGAGTCCACTTTCCATTATAACCAAATCTCTTGTGTTATTCCCATGAGTAATGATATCTCTCTTTCTCTCTAACCTTGATCCTATATGTGTGTTGTGGTAACACCTACATGGTATTATAGTTACACCATTAGCCCACCACTCAATCATCATTATTCATTTCATTTTCTTTTTTCTTACAGATACACCTAGAAAGACAACCTTTGTACATAAGAAACCATGTAAATCAGCTCCTAGAACCATTTGAAAATGGGTTCGTAAGAAGCCCCAAGTCAAATCAAGCTCATTGTCTCCTAAGAATTTGTATAAAGCGATAACCCCATCTTGTAATCCCATAAGGGAATCAATCACTTACAACCAAATTTGTAACAAAATTATATCTCACAAACCTTATAATATATTTTTGGCTTACTGTAGACATGCTAAGCTCATGCATTATCCCAAGAATGCATATAAGTGGTCTTGTGACATGCACTAGGCACGAGAATATCATTGTGCACTATTACACAACACAACGCTACATGGGAAGAATATTAGTATTGGAAAGGGACTGAGTTCTTTCCATACTGAGATCAAAGTTTATTTCCATAGTAATATGTTCTCCTTGTGAAACAGATCTTTGTAAACAACAAGATTTTCATGATGCAAGCAGGACATCCCTCAACATCAGGTCTTGGCCAATGACCTATGGACTATTGCGCTCTTCCCATCGAGTAATCCATTACTAGCACCTACAGAGCTAACAAGCTTCCAAGGTATGCTCCTAATTCAAGATCCTGCGAGAGGCAGGACTGACTTCATCAATGTTAAAATCACATTGGCTCCAAGGGTTCTTTCGTAGACACAAATTTCATATGGGAATCAAAACTCGAGTTTGACCATCATTGGGTTGCTTTCAATTTTTCTCATAGGAATTCGAGGCTCTCCAAAACTCAAAGGAGGTACAACCACTTTGGGAGAAGGCCGAATTACCGAAGTACTTCTCAATGCCCTTTCCTAAGCTAGATTTCTATAGATGCTATTTTTTGATGCATATATTACAACTAGGCATTGACAAGGATGTCCTTGGTACATTCATACTTCCCTCATTATTACACGATCAGTCGTTAAAGAAAATCAAACTCATCCACAAGCTTGTTCGAGAAGCCTTGAAGATGTCGAGCACACACATTCCCTCTGAGAAAGAAAATCTGAACCCATAATCCAAGAAAAGCGATATTGTCAAGACCCATTAGATGTCCACTAAACTTCCAATTTATCTAAAACTTTACGTATGTGTACACAACACTTTGCATTCTCGGGTCAAGACATATTTACTCAGCCACACAAGAAAATATGGTTCAGTCTATATATAGCACAAAATATGTCTATCAAAATCAGCCTCCTGCACTAGATCATGGATCAATTATATGTAGCCAACAAGAGATGGATAAGAAAACAAGTGCTCAATGGTTAATATGTCCCAAGAACCAGAGAACTTCCTTCAAGGATATGGGGCCTGAAGTATAGCCTGCACTTTATCAGGCTCAACTTGAATGCCATGACAAGAAATAATATGTCCTAACAATTTACCACATGACACCCCAAAAATGGATTTTTCAAGGTTAAGGCAGAGTCGGGTTTCTTGGCACTTCAAAAAACATAAGTGAAGGTGTTGAAAATGATCCATCTTGGCACTCGAACCCAAAAATCATCCAAAAACACCCACATGAAACTTGCCAAACACAGGGAAAAGATATTTTGCATACATTGTTGAAAAGTGTTGGGGGCATTATGGAGACCAAACCACATGACTATACAAGCATAAACTTCGAGTCCGTAATAAAAGTTGTTTTGGGAATATCTTCTTTGGCCATACACACTTGATTATAGCCACTATATCCATCCAAAAATGAATATATTTCTCGTCCAACTAATTTATCAAGCATGCTATCCAAAAATGGTAATGGAAAGGGGTTGAGAACAATTGCCTCATTGAGTTTCCAGTAATCCACATAGATTTGAAGTTGATCCACATAGATTTGAAGTTGTCTGCTTTTCTTTGGTACAATTACTATTAGTGAGATCCATTATGTGTGTTAAATAGGAACAATAAAACCAACTCACAAGAATCAATCTTGTTCCTCTTTTACTTATTTTGAGTAATTAGGGTTCATCCTATAACTTTGTTGTTTGGCTAGATAAATGTCCGGTTTAAGTACTACCCGATGTTGGTAGATTCTAAGATCTAGCCCTTTCATATCTTTATAATCCATGCAAACACATCGATGAATTCGGTTAGTATGGAGAGTAAGTCTCCTCTGAAGGGTTTTTACAAGTCAGCTTTAAGTTTAACTGGACAGGGATTACTATCATCATTGAGATTACATGTGATCAACTAATCCTTAAGCGCATAAGATTGGTGCCCCACATGATCAGTTATGCCATTGATTGCTTTATGGTGTAACTCTATTAAGTCGACTACTTCCTCAAGGCCTTCTCTAGTCTCAACAACACTTAGCTGGATTGTACAGGATGCTGATGACCTTTGATCCAATATGTGTTGTACACCCATAGAGCCTAGTGAGAACAAATCCTGTTAGTTGAGAGGAAAGTTGTTTTGTCATCATTGGACAACCCGTCCAACATATGCACAATCTCATCCAAGTAAGGGCAAGCATGTATCTCACAAGGTTTAAATTCATATAGGGGAACAATATATTTCTTGTGATGGCATTTAAAAATGAGCTCATGGGATGAACAATCCCACAACACTTTGACTTGTTTCAACCAAGGTTGGCGAAATAGCATGTTATAATCCAGACTGGACTTTGGAAGGTCAAGGACTACAAAAGTCATATGGAAAACTACACCTTGCACGATGATTGGAATATCACGAACCAACCCGATAGGGTGTACTCGGAATTGATCAACCCTTTATACAAAAATTTTCACTGGTTCAATATGATTCCACCCTAATTTCTTACACAAGGCTACAATAGTTACGTTGACTCTTGAACCACCATCAATTAGGATCTTTGTAATTCTATGATTTTCGTACCACACGGTGATCAATGGAACCACATGGTTGATAGTCATGTCTAGTTCTAGGTGTATAGTGGCTGTAGCTGGTGGCCAAATCTGGTCCATGACATCATGTTGTTGGATCTATTGTTGATGCTAGGTACTGAAGTAAATAACTATCCTAGTGGTAAGGTAATAGGGGCTTTTCATAAAATATCCCATGTTGTACTATGGGTAGGTTCTTCCACCAGACTATTTGGTTGTACTGATGATTCTAGTGTTCTCTTGGGTGGTGTTTTAGCTACAAGGTCATTAACCCATTTTTGGAATAGGGAAAATCAGGGCTTCAGCTTGAGCCCATTTGGTTGTCTTAATTATCATCCTCTATTGCTCTTTGAAACTAGGTTCAAAAACTTTAGCGACTGGTTGTAGTGTTTTACCAAATCTTGTATGTACTGTAGTAGCTTGTGCTTCTACAGGTGCAATAATAACCATGTTTGACATTGGATTTTGCCAGTATTTCTTATGTTTATTGTACTCTTTCACGTCCTTGCAATGTCATCATATATGCTCCATTTCTCCACAAAAATGACAATGAGGCTCTAATACTCAATTAGTGGGATTAATAGCTCCCTAATTCCATTGTGGGTGATTGTAATTTCCTAGTTGTTGTGTCTGATAATTGGTATATGTCAAGTAGGTTGGATTGTGAAGATGGGGTGGAACATAGTTGGCTATGGGTTCTCCACGTTCCTGTATGATCGCATAGATTACTAACTGATTTTGGGTTTTGGCATTATATGGACAAGTATCAATAGAATGACCGATATTTTCACAAATGGCATAGTAGACTTGGTTTAATGCACAATTAGCAACAACATGTATGGGATTTTTGCATTTAATACGATAAATTTTTTCAAAATATCTTTTGATTTACTCTTTCTGGTCCTCATCCACTCTAAATCTTCTACGAAACCTCCAATTTTATGCTCTGATTGCAAAGCCATTTCGATGACTACGTCTAAGGTCATGCCACTAATACACCAGATAATCATCATTTGTTGTAATTGTATATTGAGTTCATTGATGAACCATTGCATAATGACATCTATCAATAAATTTGCATTTGCTACGGGTAATTGCCTGAGATGGATTTCAAAGATTCTTGCATATTCCTGCACTCCTTGGTTTGTTTTTTTTGTTTTTTTGTCCATAGTTAACTATCATCTACTACTGAACAAAACATAATAGAAATAGTATTCTTATACTCAAGATATGATCAATGAACACTCTGGAACACTACCGGCCTGATAGCCGGGCATGTCTGGTACCTATCCCTCTCTCACGTTGCACCAATAGAGCGAGTTCTATTACGTTTCGAGAAGTTACATTGAACCAGTCTGACTGCTTGGTCAGGACTGTTCACCAAAAAATACTAAAATACATTTAGTTACCAAACTAACGCGCCCTTGGCGGCCTAACAATTTTTGGCAAGGATTGCTAATGCACTCTCTCTAGCCATGTTCCTACTTCCATGTTATTTTCAACTAGACCTTTTCTATTCGGTCATAATAATAATCCCTAATCAAGCTTTGAACCTCCATGTTGCTATCTTCGTACCCCATCCAACCACTAAATGTTTGGTCCCTCTTCCTTGCATCAAATCCTTCCCCATGGCATCCAACTAGCAAGAAAAGCTTATGCCTTCATAATTTAATCAGGGATAAAAGGCACATGCATTTCCTACTTCCCTATAGAGGTTATGGACACCATAGCTAAATAAAGAACCAAACTTGCTTTCTATAAGGCATTCTAACCATGCAGCCCAACCTAGCCACACGAAAGAAACAATAAATGGAGATTTGACCATTCTCTCAACACCGGCTTGCCTCTACTCCTTGTGCTCTCTTATCCTCCTAATAGCATCCCACACCACTCTATACATGAGGGTGGAGAACTTGTCACATTGGATCCTCATGATCCCATGAGCTTTGATGGATTCATGCACGTTGTTTTGCCTCATCATAAGAGCATAGTGTTGTTTTGATACTAATGCTAGCATTTCACTATGATGCTCCTTCCTAGCAAAACAAAGCAAAAGCCATACTCACAAATAAAAAAGCTGGACATCAAACTCACTTCCCAACGATAGATCCAAATAGGCTTACCCCCGAGCCTAAGAGCTTACAACTATGCGAATGCCCATCACCACAAGGCACGTCCCATACCACCACCAAAAAGAGTCGATCTTATGACCTACTCTCGGAATAAGTTGGAAATGTGGAAACCATGCACCAAAAATATCCTCTTGTGTGAACAAATGGATCACGGAATTATGAATGGAAACACTTCCACCCGGAATGAAAACATTTTAGATGTTTGTTCCACCGGTTTTATGAACCCAGCCTCAAAGCTACCTTTTGCAAATTATGCTGGTATGTTTGCAAGAAGAGGGTCCAAGATATTCTGAAATGTGAGGTCGAACCCCAGAAGCATAACATGGAACTTATGTGGATAGAAGGATGGCATGTGGGGGCAATATCTAAACGGAGCCAATAAGAACTATGTGGCGGTTGAGGCGTGGCGGACATAATGCCACGTAGAAATCTGTTTCCGATGTGGACCAATGGGATGCAGGCTCCCCCGCAGCCTGTAGAAGCCTTTAATCTGCTGCTCCTCCTATGCCTGTCTGTGATCAGTGTACTGTACTGCTGTGAACTGTGTGGATCGCTGGCCTGAAGGTCTGGAAGTGGCGATGGCAGCAGTCTCCTCCACTTGCGCTTCCGAGTTCGTGGCTAGCCATGTCTCGCCGGCGAATCTGAAGTCCCGCTCGCGGTTGAGTTCAGCATTCCTCACTGCCAAGGCCTTCCCGTCGTCGTCGGTGGCCCGTTCCGTGCACAGGGTCATTAAGGCCTCCGTAGCGGATGCGCCTAAAGCAGGTAGCAAGGAGCTTGCGAAGGACACTTTACTGACTCCTCGTTTCTACACGACTGATTTCGATGAGATGGAACGCATGTTTAACAAGGACATAAACAAGAACCTCCGACAGGAGGAGTTCGACGCCCTTCTTCAGGAGTTTAAGACTGACTATAATCAGAAACATTTCGTCAGGAATGCAGAGTTCAAGAAGGCTGCAGAACAAATTCAAGGACCCATGAGACAGATCTTCGTGGAGTTCCTTGAGAGGTCCTGCACTGCGGAGTTTTCTGGGTTCCTCCTGTACAAAGAGCTTGGCCGGCGTCTCAAGGTGGTTCTAGACCATTTGATGCTTCATTCTGTGTGTTGATACGTTTCTCGCATTTGTTCTCCTATCACTGTCACGAGTGAACTTGAAATAAGCAAATGCATGTTCACACGCTCGTGCTCATGCGTTGGTTTTAGTATGTAGCCGTGCATTTTGTGGTCAAGTACTTTAATGCGGGTATTGATCTACACACTAGCGCATCAAATTTATGGACCGGGAAATATTCAGTAGGTAGACAGATGGATGCATTAACGTACGTGTGTATAGTGGTAGACATAGTGCCGTTTGCATGGATGCATGTTTCGAAAAATTCCTTGATAGTTCCTTCTTCTGTATTTGGTATAATCATTTCCGTATATCTAAAACATGTACACTACTGTACACTCATATTCATGCATACATATGTGCTGCATGCGTACAATCTTTCTACGTAAGCATGCATTTTAATTTTTATATACAACGTGCGTTCTTACTTAGACAGATAGAGGAATGTACGCATGTAAACATACTAGAGCATGTGTACATTAATATACAATTATTCAAACACGATCAAACAAACATATACGCATGCACATGTACTTCCATACATTATGATATAATCGCCCTTATTGCTACGTACACCGGATGTGGACATACATACATGTATACAAGTGCATCCATTTATATATATATTACACACACACATGTGTACAGAAATACATGTACACATGTGCACGTGTGTATGCATTCATCATACCTATATATTCATGAATGTATGTGTACACCTATATGCATGGATGTTTATAAATGCAAGTGCATATAGGTGTACGTATATGCTTGCACAGGTGTATGCAAATATGTATGCATGCATTTATATTCACACACATGTATATAAGCGTATCATTTATGCATCTGCATATATGTGTGTATGCATGTACAATGCATGTGTATGTATGTATATATGCATGCATATATATGTGCATATATCAGCGTATGTGTATATCCATGTGCCTGACCATAAGCTGGACATGAATATTTATGTACCTTCTGTGCTTGCATGCGTGTGAAACACATTCATGCACAAATGCACATATCGGACATAAGAGGTATGTTGTAGGTTCAAACATACTGATACCTATGTACGTATACAGGTATGTATCTCTACCATACAATCATACACAAACAGACATTTGTGCATTTTACATGCATATTATTTAGGGTAATCTACCGAAATTCGTTATGAACTGGCGTTAATTTAAAACCAGGCAGACCATCTGTGGTTAGATGTACTCTACAAATTTGGTGTAATTATGAGGCCATGTATTGGACTTATAAATTTGACTCGCTCAATCCTTGTATTATTGGATAAGGAGTGTAGGCTGTCGCAGATTCCAGAGCCATGCTTCTCTGCTTGTGCATTCCTTCACTCAGAAAAGAAAAAAAGTAGCCCCATACAACGTTGGATTATACTAGAAACCATTTACATATACTACTCGCAATAGGGGAGATGAATGAACTGGTCTATGTAAAGGGATGATCTTTAGATAAGTTGAGATTAAGTATGAAATTAGCGGTCATTATTTGGGAGACCTCATCTCTCCCATATTTGTCCATTCAACAAATTCAAGTAACACGTGCTCATATATTCATTCAGAGAAAAGAGCAGTCCCATAACCATGCACCATAAAATGTTGGAGCTTCTATGGAATTACTAGAAATCATCCCATGAAATACTTTGGAGGAATCAAGAAAGATGAATGAGTGGCACCATTGTAGGTTCCATATGACAGTAGAATTGGTTAATTAATAGTTAACCAAGTTGAGATTTAGCCTGAAATGACAGATCATTATTTGGGAAAGCTCTCCATCTCATTCATACGCAGATACTGAACTATGTACATGACATACATGAAAATTATTATTATTTATATTCACTTATACACAAACTCTACATGCACACATGCACACATGCACATACACTCTGCATATGCACACAAGTGCACCTAGTTTGGTTTATGTACACATGGTTTGGCATGTGTACTTCCATAAACCAAACCAGTCATCTATTGATATTCACTCCCAAGTAAACCATACACATGTACACATTCATATGCACACATATATGAGCATACACAGTCAAATGGACATGTATATACACACAAGCATGTGCATGCTGGCATAGTGCACACTTTTCCCTTATACTCAAAACTTTCTGCCATAAGGAATGTCTATATGATCATGTAAACCCTCTTCCCTTAATCTGAACGTGACAGTGTCTTAGAGGGTTTCTGAGTAGTACTCATAGGTTGATTTCCTCAATTGCAGAAGACAAACCCGGTTGTTGCAGAGATTTTCACACTCATGTCTCGGGATGAGGCTAGGCATGCCGGGTAGATTTTATGATTTCTAATGGTTTTTATGGCTAGGGTATTTATGCTGTCAATTTTCCTTTGATACATGGTGTTGTTGTGTTTCAGATTCTTGAACAAGGGACTATCTGATTTCAACCTTGCATTGGACCTTGGTTTTCTCACAAAAGCAAGAACTTACACTTTTTTCAAGCCTCAGTTTATATTCTATGCAACATACTTGTCAGAGAAGATTGGATACTGGAGGTACATTACCATTTACAGGCACCTGAATCAGAATCCAGAATACCAGCTCTATCCCATCTTCAAGTACTTTGAGAACTGGTGCCAAGATGAGAATAGGCATGGTGACTTTTTCTCAGCACTTCTCAAGGCCCAACCTCAATTTTTAAATGACTGGCAAGCTAAATTGTGGTCAAGATTCTTCTGCCTTTCTGTAAGTTTATTTGCATCAAATATAT
The DNA here is from genome assembly GCA_020310875.1 of Ceratopteris richardii. NCBI lineage: Eukaryota > Viridiplantae > Streptophyta > Polypodiopsida > Polypodiales > Pteridaceae > Ceratopteris > Ceratopteris richardii. The sequence continues at coordinate 114,699,763 of CM035411.1, forward strand.
CTTCTGACACTATCCGATTATGTGTATGTATTGATGAATCTTTCCTCCTGTGTAGGTCTATGTTACCATGTACTTGAATGATTGTCAGAGGACTGCCTTCTATGAGGGTATTGGCTTAAATACGAAGGAATTTGACATGCATGTTATCATTGAGGTAATGCTGCTGTGTTGCGTGATTTATTTGGAGTAAATTTTAATTGGTGATTGCTTTGGTTTATGGAAGTACTTATTTGAGTACTGTGATCTTTAGACCAACCGAACAACGGCGAGAATATTTCCAGCAGTCCTGGATGTTGAAAATCCAGAATTTAAGGCAAAGCTTGATCGTATGGTGGAATACAATGAGAAGTTGATTGCCATTGGTAAGAGTGACGCTCCCGACTTTGTGAAGAACCTGCAAAAGATTCCGGCAATAGCAGGTCTGGTAAATGAGCTCATAGCAGCGTATTTCATGACCCCTGTGGACTCTGGATCTGTTGACCTTGCAGAATTTGAGCCTCAGCTTGTTTACTGAGAGTAGATGGGCAAGCTCAATATATATTTTGAGGTCAGTGAGTAATATTAGCGAACTGTAATTGTAGGAGGTGGACTTGTCACATGCCAGCATAGATTATAGAGACTTTGATTCGTCTATGTGCCTTCCAATAGGGACTCCTATCTCAGCTTAACTAAGCTAATGAATATTACATGATTTTCTTGTATATCACATCTGTAACTGATCTGGTGTTAATGGGAATCTGGTTAATTCCTTGGGTTGTACTGAGGGAATGTGATGTGAGACTGTCTGGTATCAGTGTCAAGTGAGCATTTTATAGTCTATGTCTACTGAAGTAGTGGTATTTGCCCTTAGACATATCTGCCATTAGTTGATTGGATCTTCTTCAATGTCATGGTTTAATGTCTAAAGGAAACTAGATACTCCCAACTGATGTGTGAGTATACCGGTCTACAGGGAAATGAGGATAAAATTGGTAAAGGGTTTGCCATTTCCATTGCCAATGGCTTTTTGAAGACAAGAATGATAAGAGTAACAAAAAGCAAGTGAATCATTTAACTATAACTCTGTTTGTGGAATGATGGGGACCTGAAATTTTCTGTTCAGAATGATAGATACATGAAATCAGGCTTCTCTTCAAAAATATGAATGATGTAAAAAAATGAAGCTTTTTATTTGAGGTCAAATAAACCTAAATGTAAGAACGAGGGAGGAGATTTACAATGCATTGTAAAGCATCTTGCTTAAAATCATTTTCTTCACCCTTCCTTTGAAATCATGTGAGCTTTGGGAAAGTGCCTTCTGGCAGAGAGTTTTTACCTGCAACTCTACAGCTAGCCTTTGAGATGGGAAAGTAGTTGGCCCTCGGCCTGCAAACCATTGACCTCCACTGAACCATAAGGCCGTTGTGAATTCCTAGTTTAAGATATGTTGGAGTTACTAGTGTATGGGACATGTCGTCATGAGCATGGTGGATTCCAAAGAAAAATTCCTGTGTGAGGGGAAATGCGAATGGAACAAAAGTTGTTCTGGTTGTAAAGGTCATTAATAATAAAGCAGTTATAGTACCAAAGGAAGATGGAGTGGGAGATTATCGATGGCCTGCTCTTCCCAAAACAGGGAACATTGGGGATTTTCAAGGATGTATTTAGAGGAGTACCTGGTTGTATTCTTAAATACAAACTCCTGAACATCTGGGTGAGATGACCAAGAATGCTTGCAGACAAAGGGGAACTAAACAACTTGAGTCTTTGGCAAACTTAGAACAGAAGACTGTAGTACGTTATCAGAACCTCTATTGTAAACTGTTTGGAATTGAAGAAACCAGATTAGTATGGATGCATAGTTCGTCTTGATAATCAAACAAGAGTAATATCTGTGTCGACCAAGCAAGATATGTGGAGTTTTATGATATGGTTGACAAACGATGGGATTACCACAAGATGGAGTAGCTGTAAGCCCCTAAAATTTTGGGTAATGTTGTTGGTCTCTAGTAGAGGATCATAGCCAAACAATCCATTGACATGGTGAATTGATTGTTTAGAACCTAAGTAAAAGTGGCATGCAAGCATGTATGCATGCGTAAATGCAAGCGTGTATGCATGAGTAAGGACAACAAATGAACATGTGGATGGATGGGTTGATGAATCGTTATGAATGTGTGCATCCATATGTACATGCTTGTAGGAATATGTGTGTGCATATGGATGTATCTGTGAATGTCCTCATGTAGGGAAGCAGATAGCTTGGTATGTATGTATGTATGTACGAATATTTGTATTTGTGTGCTGATGTTGTACATGGATATGCATGTTTATATGTATGTGTAGATGCTGGAAGGTACCGAATACACCCTAGAATCTCCTTAAAAAAGCCACATTCGTGCTCCTTCGAAGTTCGTACTTCCACTTACATGCTCTGTGGTGGCTGAAGCAGTGAGCATGCCGACAAATCTAAGGTCTACATGCGTTATGATTGGCAAGAGAGCAGAAAGTTTTCTTGTTGGTTCGTCATTCGTGATTTTAGTAAATCTAATGCAATTATGAACTGTTTTAACAATTTACCAACTGTTTTTCATTTATCCCAAGACGCCAGGTCGTGTGGTTGAGTCCCTCGCCTCTTGAGGCGGGGGCGAGGGTTCGACCCCCCTGCGCTGCGGGATACCTGTAACTGCCTTCGGGCGTGTAATCCGCCTTCGGGCGCGAAATCCGGCCTTCGGGCGCGAAATCCGGCCTTCGGGCGTCGATGTATGGGCCTTCGGGCCGTCCACCCTGTCTGCCCCTGTTCTTGTGGGATAAGGGGGGTCCCATGGGTACTATGCCCTTCATTGTACAGTTGTTTCTCTTTCAAATTAAAGTCAGGGGGAGTAGGCCTCGGCCGAACCTCCATTTAAAAAAAAAAAAAAAAACTGTTTTTCATTTATACAGATGGGTCATATGTTGCGCAGACTTATTTACATTGCATATTTCTCTTCTCTCTCTCTCTCTCTGTCTCTCTCTCTCTCTCTCTCTCTCTCTCTCTATTTCTCCCCGATTCGGAATTCATTGTAAGTGGCTTGCCTACAAGTGCAAGTACGTTCTTATCTGTAGCCAGTACATGTGTTTTACAATTGCCTAAACCTCTTTTTCAAACGATTGATTGACAATACGTTCATATTTTTAGATAGTATTTTTACCGGGCTGAGGTAGGAAATATCATCTCGCACGCATAACCAATTCCAGTTTGTGCTGGAACGCCACAAATTATTAAAGATCATCAAATATCAATTTGAAACTTTGCATTCTTAAAAGCTATGTCTTGATGTGACGTTTTTCCTGTTACTCATTCCTCTGGTTTTTCCTAAGAGGAAGTTCGATCATTCAGATATACTCTCCTCTGTTTTTTCTGTTTTGAAGTTCGATCGTTACTGATGCCCTCGCTTATGTACGTACACTTCATATTATTAGTACCGTATGCTTTCCTTGCAACTGCGCTTTTTTAACGATTTATAAAAAAAAGGGGAGGATTATACTTGACAGTATCGACATTTTGATATAAGGTGCAGGTTCGAGTTATCTGTGTAGAGAACAAGACACATCTGTAAAGGCACTGTTTTTAGTTTGTTTAATGGATTAATCTCGAGTAGAGAGTTTAGCTTTGTGCGGGACCCTTGAGTTCCAAGTCTGCATATGTCAGTGTTGTGTCCAGGGCATTGGGGATCTCATCGCACTGGTCCTCTGGGTCAGTTGACCACAATGTTTGATTGCAAGGTCAGGTGTAAGACTTACACGGAAAATGCAGCAGACTTACACGGAAAATGCAGCGGCGGATAGATTCTGCCTTCTGAGCGGGTAAGCCTCTTGGGGGGCCCATCCCCGACTCAGAAAATAAAAAAAAATTAAGTCTTTTTCGGAAGATGTAGCAGCGGATAGATTCTGCCTTTTGAGCAGGTAAGCCTCTTGGGGCCCCCATCCCCGACTCAGAAAATTAAAAAAAATTTAATGGATTAATCGGAAGCGATGCACTGGAAATAGTTAGTTTTAAGGAAAGGAGTAGGTGCCTTAAATTCAATGTGTTTTATGTATATATGTGTTGCGTGCATTGCCACTAATTAAATCTGTTGCCTTTTCTCCACAGAGTATCTTTCCTTTTTCTGAAGTAGTCTATGGTAGCAGTATGCTTTGATTCTAATTCATGCAGCGCACTAGTTGCAAGTATGTTCTATCATGTGGTACTATGCATCAAAATCTCTGTATTCCTGTACACAGGATTGCTTTTTTCGAGTTCGGGTTTTCCCTTAGCGTGCCCATTGGGTCTTTGATCTATGCTTTTGTTGTATACACTTCACACAAGAAGTGGAAGATCTACAGCCTCTGACGTTGATTAATAGAGAATGTGACTTTCATTACAACCTTTGGATAACTGGCGTTTTAGTTCTGTGAAAATTTCTTACAGGCGTATTGCAATAACTTGTTTATGATTTAGCCACTCTTCTTCATCTTTTTTTTTGCGTGCTTTTACATATTGGGGATTCATCTTTTCTGCTTGCTTATTTATTGGTTTCTCACATGAAGTGATCATGTATGTACTCACATGAAGTGATCATCAGTATGTACTCCATTCTGCTTTATTTACAGTAAGAAATAGAATTCTTTATGTTTCATTCACAATATCTTTACATTTCGCTATTGCGAATGTTTTATCTTTCAACGGGTTTTTCTCTCTCTCTCTCTAAATCTCTCTCTCGCTCTCTCTCTGCTATCTTTTTATTTCTCTATCTACCTCCCTCTCTCTCCCTCACTTCTCTTTCTCTCTCTCTCTCTCTCATTCTTTTCACTTCTTTCTCTTTCTTTTTGTACCTTTTTGTTTTGATTTCCATTTGTTTTTTTTTTCAAAAGAAAGTTAAGCAATAGCCTAGTCTCCCAAACTTTCATTAAAAAAAAGGAATAACTGAACAAGTGAATGTGCCTAGCACCCGAATCCCACAAAGCAAGAGTTACTTAAAACTTGCTAGAAAACATTACAAAGAAGATTGATAATCCTTTCGTTCCCTTTTGGGAGGTCCATTTGCTTTTAATTTTGTTTCTCTCGAGAAAAACACTCTCATGTTTAAAAGGTGGCAAACACCAATCTTCATAGTCCACTCTCCTAGCTTTTTGGAGGTTCCAAGACTCAACACCTTTGATGCCCTTGATGGGAAACATATTGAGTGATGTTGTCTATCCGAGCTGCCCATTTCCAATCTTCATTGATCTTGACAAAGTGTTTCACCTTGTTCCAACTCTTCCATATGGAGCAAGCTAAGCTCAAACCTCTGGGAGTCACCTGATAGGGGGGGGGGAAGAGTGAGAAGATCAAGTCCCTTCCACCCTTGAAGACCCACAAGCCTAAGAGCATTCTTGTTTCTAAAAATAAGTTTGGTCCAAGAGGCATCCTTGTTGTTCCATGCTTTAATTAACCATTTGGCTGCCAGCTTGTTGGCCATTTCTTCAATGTCTAAAATACCCAAACCACCTTGATCTTTTTGGCTTATGCAAGTAGCCAATTTAATTTTGGGGACACCCCTTCTGTTGGGGTCTCCCGTCTAACGAAAGTTTCTACAAATTCTTTCCAGTTTGACAATCTCTTGAATAAGACCTAAATGTGCATGATGTTTAACAAGGTAGTTGAGACCATTGGGAGCGATTGCAAAGAGAAGAGGGCCCAACGTCCTTGTCCGATAGAACATTTTAATTGAATAGCTTGAGAAAGTTGGCCATTGATGTTTATCTACGTTGACGTATTTTCCAGCAATGTAGATATCATGTTAATGAACTTCTGGCTATAGCCTAGGTCTTTTAGAGATTGGAGAATGAAGTCCCACTCGAGTATGTCATAACAAGCTTTGCCGAAGTCGATCTTAAGGAAGAGGACATCTTGAGTGGACTCTTCAATGAAGATCATACCTTTCCAAACATCAATGATAGCCTCAAGGATAGACCTCCCCTTGATGAACCCTTTTTGATCCTCTTATCCAGTTTTGTAAATGAAAAGCAATTCAATTAGAAATAAGCTTAGCAAGGATGTTGTAACCTCTTTGTAACATTGTAATTGGATGCAAGTTTTCAATCTTGTTTTTGCTTCCTTTTTTTTGTGAATAAGCTTGATAATGCCTTCGTTGAGACATTCGGCTAACACATCGAAGAGACGACTTCTTTCCACACTAGATGTAACGGAGTAGTTTGTTCGCGTGCTTCCGGAGACCTCGAACTCCAACAATTGGTATTAGAGCTGGTTGCTACTTCATCTAGGGTGTCCTCAACACCCCTCTACTTCAAAATCGTGATCTGAGCTCATTTCGGCCTCCGAACGCACTATCGTAGTGCTTGTGCAGACTATTTTGTCTTTTTGTGCCAAAAAATTATATACAAGTTTCGGTTCGCCAGTATAAGCATATCGAAGTCTGCTACAGGTTTAGCAGAACTCAAGACAGTAGTTTTGTTTAACTTTTTGAGATACAATCAATTTTCTGCATCAAGGTATTTTAGTCAGTGGCCGTGGCTAAAAGCAATGTTGGAGTTAGACATCTGTGGAAGCACGCGAACATCACAAGGAAGAAGAAGAAGAAGCTTGGAGCTCAACACACAATACTGAATGTATTAACACTAGAATGTACAAAGATAAGTAGCCCATTAGGGCAATACGCATATATACAAGGGGGGAGACCTCCTAAAGAGGGAAAAAAGTGCCCCGGTGGTCCTAGTGTGTTCACACACATCACTACCTAAATATATCAACAAATCCCCCCTGGGAGTGACGTGGTGAACAAAGAGTTGGCACTCATGTATAAGTGCCAAGCTATATGGAAATCACTCCACAAAAGGAAGTAAGCCCAAAGCTTTGCGGAAAGCTTCAAACTTCTCCCTAGGCAGAGCCTTCGTGAAAAGGTGTGCATTGTTCTTCTACGTGGGCACATATGCCAAGCTGATCTCCCTAGCAGAGAACCTCTCCCTGACATAATGATAATGCACCTCAATGTGCTTAGTGCGAGCATGGAACACAGGGTTCCTCGCAACTGCCAATGCGCTCTGACAGTCGCAGTGAAAGTTGCCCTATACTCAACCTCACAACTGGAAATGACCAAAGTAGGCTGCTTCTTGCTCAACCAAGATATACATGAGCTACCAAGCATTAAGCAAAAGCCACTAGTGGACACACAAGTGTCATAGCAACCAACCCAATCAGAGTTAGAAAAAGCATGCAAATCTGGCGGTACTGATCCCCCCTTGGGATAAAACAACCCAAGTAGCTGAGTACCACTCAAGTGGCGAAAGATGCGCTTAACCACCTGCCAATGCTTGACTCTTGGGCAATGCATAAACCTGCTCATCTGTGAGACAACAAACTAAATATCCAGCCAAGTAATGCATAAGTAAATCAAGCATCCAATAGCCTGTTGATAGAGAACAACATCAAATGTATCTCTAGCATCATGAAGACTTAGTCATAAACATGTCTTCATAGGAGTGGCAATATGTTTATAGTCTTCAATGTGAAGAGAGATGGTGGATGCAATCCAAAGATGAGTTGGTGCTGCTACAACCAGCTTCACACCAGCCAACTGAGACTTCAGAGATGATTAGAAGACCCTTTGAGCTTCCTAAATCCACCAAAATATCAGCCAAGTACTTTGGAATATGTATCCCAAAAGTTTAAGTCAAGGCAGACAAGTTGCGAAATGACTAGCTCCCAAAACTTGCTATTTTTGGACATACACTGCTGGAAAACATGAACAGTGCTCTCAACCTGTAAGGAATTAGAAAAATTCCTTTTGGGCATAGCAAATAGACTTAGCAAGCTTCCCAATCCAAGTTAAAACACTTCAAATGATGGACTGAGCACTGTGAACAAGTTTCATCAATTTTTGGAACATGCCCACCATTCTGGGGGCTCTGCAGAGATAGACCAGTGAGCAGTAAATTGCAGATATCTTCAAAATTATTAATCCAATGACCTTGAAAATGTATAGGTAAAAATTAGACAGTATGAGCTATCCAACGCAAGTTAAATCACTGAAAATGGATCCGTAGAACTCGAGATATGACCTTCTGAAGGTACTGCTCTGAGTAAGTATAGCAGAGAACAAAACAGAGAAGTAAATGATGATAAATGTATAGATTCACATATGATTACAACCACATTGGCAATGAATCTTTGCACAATGGGAGTAGAATGATAGAGCTATGGAGTAAGCTCTTCAGTCTCTACAAAATGACATCAAGTGGTCACGTACAAGGCTTGCTAATCGCCTCTTCCTTCTTGCTCCTTTTATAGCTATTCTTGGAGGGAGTTTTGAATTCGAATTCGAATGGCTCCACCTAAAAGTGATCCCCAAAGTTAGGAGAGATTCCCTCAGCTCAAAAATTCGTGATTTTGGTAGTTATAGCCACGAATTTGCTTTTACATCATGCATGAGGTAAGCCATCCTTTTCCTTTTTTCTTTTTTCAATTACAAGAGATAAAAATGAGCTCTTTTACAAGAGGTGTTCACATGACTACTCATGTGACTTACAAATGAGGATGATATCAAATATATCAAGCATGTAGGCTTGGGTAAAATGCACCAACAGCTCCCCCTCAAGCCTAACATGCTTCGCCTTCAAATAAGTCTTCAATTGTCCTTGATTTCCTGCAAGCCAATCATCAACTTGAATCTACTTAACTTTGTACCATCAAGAGCTTTAGTCAACATGTTGGCACATTGCATATCTGTAGAGACATAGGATAGTTGAATATCCTTGCTCATTAGCTTCTCCCTTACGTAATGGTAGTGGACTTCAATATGCTTGGTTCTAGCATGGTATACCGGATTAGCTGCTAGATGTAGTGAGCTTGTGTTGTCACCAAAAATATGAGGTGTTGAAGAATGAAGTCCAAGATCTGTGTACAAAGACTTTAACCACATGATTTCTTGAGTTGCATTAGCCAAACCTCTATATTCAGCTTCGGTAGAAGATAATGCCACGGTTGGTTGCTTCTTCGATGACCAAGAAATGATTTTTGAACCTACAAATGATATATACCTGGATGTGCTTCTTCTATCATCTCTAGATCCGGCCCAATCTGCATCTGAGTAGACCTTTAGCTCAATATATGAAGTATATGAATAGAACAAACCTTCATTCATGGTCCCCTTTAGGTACTTGAGGACTCGCTTGGCCGCTTCCATATGTGGTCTTCTCGGCTTATGCATAAACTGACTCAATATGCTAACACTATAGCATATATCCACCCTTGTGAGTGTTGCATAGTTCAAACTTCCAACCAAGCTTTGATAGCTTGTGATGTCTTCAATTGGCTCTCCTTCATAAGCACTAAGCTTATGATTTTGCTCCATAGGTGTACCTGCACACTTGGTATTTTCCATCTTGAACTTGACGAGCATGTCATGGACATACTTCCTTTGTGTGATGTATATACCTGAATCTGTGTAGATCAACTCCAATCCAACAAAATAAGTGAGTGGTTCGAGGTCACTTATTTTGAACTCCTCCTTCATCTGACTCTTTACCTGTTTGATTCCTTCAAGATCATTGCCTGTGATAATAATATCATCAACATACACACATAAATAGATCACTTCAGATCCATTCCTCTTTATGAACAAAGAGGTATCCACCTTGCTAGCTTTGAATCCTTGGTCCTGCAAATAAGTCACCAATCTGAAATTCCAAGCTCTTGGAGCTTGCTTCAATCCATACAAAGCTTTCTTTAGTTTGCATACATAGTTAGGATGATGTGCATCCTCATATCGAGGAGGTTGTGCCATATACACTTCCTCAGAAATCCATCCATTCAAGAAAGCATTCTTTACATCAAGTTGATAAAGATTCCAATTTCTAGATGCAGCAAGACTAATGAAAACCCTAATTGTAGGCATTTTTGCAACAGGAGAGAAAGTCTCCTCATAATCAATACCATGGGTTTGAGCAAACCCTTTAGCAACTAACCTTGCTTTGTGTCTATTTATACTTCCATCTGGATTCCTCTTGATTTTGTATATCCATCAAGATCCAATTACCTTCATAGATGGCTTGTTAGGTACAAGCTCCCAGGTGTCATTCTCCTTCAAGGCTTCCATTTCTTCATCCATTGCATCTCTCCAAGCTTTCTTGCTTTGTGCTTCTTCAAATGAGGTAGGTTCTTCATTGGTTGAATCCTTTGCAATGTAGATTGAGTGCTTCGTGACCAAAGAAGTATCATAACCAAACCTCTCTGGTTTCTTCTTCTCCCTCGAAGACCTTCTAAGTGGTTGATGTGAGCTCTCGGGTCCATATGTAGCATCCTGCATCTTTGCTTTTCCTTTGTTCTTCCATAGCTTTAGTCTTTCCAAGTCTTCTAGGTAAATCTTCGAATCACTTTCTTCAATCTGCTTTGGCTCCTTTGGTTGAAGTGATGGAAAATCTTCATCCAAGTCATAAGGCAGCTTCACTTTCCTGTCATCATCAAACCATGATTTGTTTTCATCAAAAATTACATCTCTACTCACAAAAAATCCTTTATTGGTTGGATTGTACAATCTATATCCTTTTTGGTTTTGATCATAACCAATGAATACACACTTCTCTGCCTTGGGATCCAATTTCCCTCTTACTTGAGAAGGAATGTGAGCATAGGCTAAGCATCCAAAGATTTTGCAATGCTCTAGACTAGGTCTTCTTCCATTCCACACTTCATATGGAGTGGTTCCATCTAGTGACTTAGATGGAAGTCTATTTATGAGATATGTGGCTGTAGACACAGCCTCTGCCCATAGGTAGTTTGGCAATCCCTTTTCGTTGAGCATGGACCTTGCTGCTTCGACAATAGCTCTGTTCCTCCTCTCTGCTACACCATTGAGTTCGGGTGTATACCTTGTAGTGACTTCCCTTTTAATGCCTCTTTCATGCAAGAAGGCATCAAATTCAGAAGAGAAGTATTCTCCTCCACCATCTGATCTGAGTCTTTTTAAAGTCCTACCTGTTTGGTTTTCAACAAGAGCAATATACTTCTTAAAGCAATCAAACACTTCATCCTTGTGCTTCATGAAAAACAGAATGGTCCACCTGCTACAATCATCTATGAAAGACACATAATATCTTGAGCCTGATATAGATGGCTCCTTACTTGGACCCCACACATCCGTGTGCACTAGATCCAAAGGATTTTGATACATATATCCTTTCTTATTGAAAGGTTGTCTATGAGCCTTGCCGAGTTGACAAGCTTCACACTTATAAATCATGTGTTGCCTTGTGATATTAGGCAAACCAAGTACACTTTGGTCCCTGCAAATTTGTTTGAGTGTCCTCTCACCAATGTGAGCAAGCCTTTTGTGCCATATCTCCAACTCTGTTAGAGTTTGAGATCCATAGCTAAACAAAGCTATGTTCTTTGTATCTTCCACTTCAAAAGTGAAAAGCCTTCCTGTCTTTTCTCCTTTGGCAATCCTTCGAAAGCCTTGCCTTGGGTCTTCAACATATGCTCCAAATCGATTGAATCTAACCTGCAATCCTTTTTCAACAATCTGTCCAACACTTATTAAATTTTTGGTAATTGTAGGGACATACAAGACTTTGCTTAAGAGGTTCATATTCCCATCTGATGTCTTCACATTACCTATCTTCTCCACTGAGTGCTTTGTGTCATCTCCTGTCTGCACTTCATGCTTGTTATGAGGATCTTCCAAATCAGAAAGTAAAGCCACATTTCCTGCTACATGGTTCGAGCATCCCGAATCAATGTAAAATATGTGATCATCATCCTTACCCTTCTTCGCTGATAGATTCATAATCAATAATGAATCTTCTTGACTTTGGTCCTCTGCATAGTTATTGTAATCTCTTCTTCCTCTTCACTTTGATAGTTGTTGTTGTTGTAATTGTTGTTGTAGTAGTTGTTGTTGTTGTAGCCTCCATTGTATCTACCTCTATTTGATCCATAGCCACCTCTATTGAATCCTCTTCCTCTTGAGTTCCTCGGGTTCCTGAAACATTCTTGAGTAGTATGATTAGATAAGCCACATATATTGCAAGGTTGAGATGATTGGAATCTCCCCCTGCCTTGCTTTCCACCTCTGCCTCTTCCTCTAGCTCTTCCTCTACCTGCAAAGTTTGCTTGGAAAGAGCTTCCTTCATCTTCATTCTTCCTATTCTTTGACTTGTCCTTGACCTTAGCTTTATCAGAATATAAGGCAGAAGTTTGATTACCTCTTGAGGACTCACCCCCTTTGCTAATCTTTGCTTCATGAGTGAAGAGTTGGCCCATGAGTGTGTTGAGGTCGGGTACATGCATATCCATGTATAAATCCATGGCTGTTGTGAATGACTCCCACTTGTCGTCTGCTTTGATTCCATTCATGATTTGTCTTATGATTTGCTCCTCTTCAATTACCTCTCCAATGCTTCCAAGTTGGTCGGAAATCTCCTTCATCTTTGTGACATAATCAGTCACATTTTGCTTTGGGCTTTTCTTCATTGTTGTGAACTCCATCCACAATTGGTTCCTCCTTGCTCGAGTGTTGGAATAGAAGAAAGAAGCAAGTGCATTCCAGGTCTCTCTTGATGTCTTGCATCCCTTGACATGAGGTAAAGAAAATCAGAGATTGAGTTTAGAATATAGGACCTTGCAAGTGCATCCTTCGAACACCAATTCAAAAGTCCTTCCACTTCTTCATGTGATGGTTGCCCTTTGTTCCTCATGGTTGGCATTGCTTCATCTCCGGATATGAATCCATATAGATTCCTCCCTTGAAGGTAAGCCTCCATCCTTAGAGACCATGCCGGGTAGTTGTTTCGATCCAATTTGTCAATTGTTGATGGAAATCCATCTCCCATGTTGCTTGACTATGCTCTGATACCACTGTGAAGAGAGATGGTGGATGCAATCCAAAGATGAGTTGGTGCTGCTACAATCAGCTTCACACCAGCCAACTGAGACTTCAGAGATGATTAGAAGACCCTTTGAGCTTCCTAAATCCACCAAAATATCAGCCAAGTACTTTGGAACATGTGTCCCAAAAGTTTAAGTCAAGACAGACAAGTTGCGAAATGACTAGCTCCCAAAACTTGCTATTTTTGGACATACACCTGCTGGAAAACATGAACAGTGCTCTCAACCTGGAAGGAATTAGAAAAATTCCTTTTGGGCATAGCAAATAGACTTAGCAAGCTTCCCAATCCAAGTTAAAACACTTCAAATGATGGACTGAGCACTGTGAACAAGTTTCATCAATTTCTGGAACATGCCCACCATTCTGGGGGCTCTGCAGAGATAGACTAGTGAGCAGTAAATTGCAGATATCTTCAAAATTATTAATCCAATGACCTTGAAAATTTATAGGTAAAAAGTAGACAGTATGAGCTATCCAACGCAAGTTAAATAACTGAAAATGAATCCGTAGAACTCGAGATATGACCTTTTGAAGGTACTGCTATGAGTAAGTATAGCAGAGAACAAAACAGAGAAGTAAATGATGATAAATGTATAGATTCACATATGATTACAACCACATTGGCAATGAATCTTTGCTATGGAGTAAGCTCTTCAATCTCTACAAAATGACATCAAGTGGTCACGTACAAGGCTTGCTAATCGCCTCTTCCTTCTTGCTCCTTTTATAGCTATTCTTGGAGGGAGTTTTGAATTCGAATTCGAATGGCTCCACCTAAAAGTGATCCCCAAAGTTAGGAGAGATTCCCTCAGCTCAAAAATTCGTGATTTTGGTAGTTATAGCCACGAATTTGCTTTTACATCATGCATGAGAATGTTATGCATTAAAGAATGCTAAAGGTAAAGGACAGAACGTTGGCATGTTAAACAGTTACCTCTACCATCTACTTTGACTGTGAAGATTGAAGAAATTAATGCTATTTCTGATGATGCTGATGTGTTGACACTTGATAGTACTGTGCCATCTGAGGCACTTATGGCTGATTCTCTTTCCCACACATGGCTGCTAGATTTTGGTGCTTCTTTCCATGTGACACCATAGAGAGAATGGTTCTCTAATTATGCAGCAAAGTCTCTTGGTACCGTGAGACTTGGTGACTCTCACCAGTGTGATGTTGTGGGGATTGGAGATGTGGTTGTGCAGTTCATTGATGGTTCAAAATTTACTATGCATGATGTATGCCATGTACCTCAGTTATCATGCAGTTTGATGTCAATTGGTCTACTTGATGACCTTGGTTACAAGGTGGTCCTCTATGCTCAGTCCTTTCACATATCAAAGGGCAATATGGTTATTGCAAAAGGAAGCAAAGTTGGCTCACTTTATCCTTTATTTGTATCACAGAAAGAACACTTGTTAGCTGCTACTGAACAACCTATGGCTTGTATTTGGCATGGTCGTTTGGGCCATATATCTCATAGTGGAATGGAAAATCTTTCCCGTTCTGGCTACTTACCTGTGTTATCTTTCTCTGATTTTTCATTTTGTGAGCATTGTCAATATTGAAAGCAAACCAGAAATGTGCATAGAACGCACATTGACTCTTCAATTCAGCCTTTAGATCTCGTCCATACAGATGTGTGTGGTCCTATGCCCACTAGGTCCTTAGGTAGTTCTCTTTACTTTGTCTCTTTCATAGATGATGCTACTAGAAAAGTCTGGGTATATCCTATCAAATCGAAGGATGAGGTATTCCCTACTTTCAAAAAATGGCTTTCTTCAGTTGAGACTGAAAAAGGAACTAAGCTTAAGGCTTTACGTTTAGATAATGGGGGTGAGTATACCTCACATGAATTCAACCTTTTCTCTCAGTCTAGAGGGATTCGTAGAGAATTTACGGCTCCTTATACCCCAGCACAGAATGGTATAGCTGTAAGGATGAATAGAACTATTCAAGATAGAGTAATCTCTATGTTGCATCATGCAAACCTCTCACAAGGCTTTTGGGCAGAAGTAGTATTGACTGCAGTTCATGTGATTAACCTTTCACCTAGTAATGCCAAAGGTCTGAAAGTGGCACAAGAGTTATGAACAGGGAAGCCACCATATTATGATCATCTTCGAGTTTTTGGGTGTGAAGCATATGTTCATATACCCAAGAATCTTAGACAAAAGTTGGACCATGAGTCAAAGAAATGCATTTTTCTTGGATATGGTCGAGAGGACAATTTGGATATCGCTTATGGGATCCTGAAACACGATCAATGATAAGAAGTAGTGATGTCATTTTCAATGAGTCTAAGATGCATAAACAACCCATTAAGGAGGTTGAAGTGAGAAGAGTGGTTTTTGAGGATACTAGTCCTCCGGTTAGCATGCATAAAAATGCTGCACATAGGGATGTTCAAGAGAATGTCCATTCAGATCAGTCTACACATGTTCTTGTTCAGCAACCATTGAGACGTTCTGCACGTGTCTCACATCCACCTGATAAATATGTTCGAGGTTTAGAGTTTCTTATGCTAACAAATGCCGGTGAGCCTTCTTGCTACAAAGAGGCTATGTAGACAGAGGATCATGTCAAGTGGGCGCGTGCCATGAAGAGTGAGCTGGATTCTATTCACAAGAATGGTACTTGGGATTTAGCACCTTTGCCAAATGGCAGAAAAGCTTTACCCTGTAAATGGGTGTATAAGCTGAAATTCACATCAGATAGTGCTTCTCCGATGTATAAAGCACGACTTGTTGCAAAGGGTTTTAAGCAACAACATGGTGTTGATTTCGAGGAAATCTTCTCTCCAGTGGTCAAGATGACTACCCTACGCATGTTGCTTGGATTCGTTGCAATGGGGGACTTAGAGCTAGTCCAAATGGATGTGAAAACTGCTTTCTTGCATGTAGATCTTAGAGATGAGATATATATGGAACAACCAGAGGTTTATGTAGTTCCTGACAAGGAAATTCTAGTTTGTAAGCTCAAGAAGAGCTTGTATGGACTTAAACAGTCCCCTAGACAATGGTACCAAAAGTTTGATGCTTTTATGAAGTCTCAAGGCTATTCTCTAAGTAATGAGGATCATTGTCTCTACACAAAGAGATGCTCAGATGGGAGCTTGATATGCTTGATACTTTATGTCGATGATATGTTGATTGCTGGGAAGTCCTCTTATGATTTGTCAATTCTAAAAAAGAAGTTGAGTCAGACATTTGATATGAAGGATTTGGGGGATGCCAAACATATTCTTGGCATGCGCATTACTTGTCATAGGAGTAAAAGATGCATATACTTGTCTCAAAGTGAGTACATATCTATTGGAAAACAATGTTCCTATTGATCCATTTTGTCCAGAGACTATAGCATAAGTAGTCTATTTTACTAGTCCTTCTAACAGCAAAAGCGCTTAGGCGCTGTGGATATGGCAAAAGCCTCCTAACGTGCCCACGCGAGTTCAAATCCCACGGGGAGCAGACGGCAGCGCGAAGCTTTTATTTTATCATGCTTTTGACGAATTCCGACGGAGAAAGATTTTCTTTGTCTTACGAATTGCGATCGTTGTTCGTTCGTAGCTTTATTAGAAGCGATTGCTTTTGGAGGGGTGCTTTTCAATGGACAACCCAAACTATATAAGAAGAGCCTCATGCTCACTTCTATTCATCCTTCACCTAGGATCAACACAAGCTTTCTAGAGCTTGGACCTCAGTAGAGGTGGTGTTTCTTCTAGCACATGGGGCAGCCATGGTGCTAACTTGAAGCATGTTGAGGAGCAGCTATGGAGTTCTTCTTGGTGATTCTTCTTGGGGAAGATGAAGGGTGTGCTCACACTCTAGCTCATGGAGAGGAGGTCATCTCTTGTTCATGGCAGTGATTATTAGCAGCTTGATGGTGAGGATCGCCCATCTACATGATGTATTTGAAGATCATCTTCTACAAGAAGATGTTAGGTTGAAGATTATCTTCTACAAGAAGATGTCTGGCTACTTCAAAGACATTGGATGGGACCATCTACATGATTTTGAAGATTATCTTCTACAAGAAGATATTAGGTTGAAGATTGTCTTCTACAAGAAGATATCGGGCTACTTCAAAGACATTAGATGGTGATTAACATAAGATTCACATCTTATGTTAAGTATTCAGGTACATATTCTCTTTATGCACACAGGTACTACTTGAAGTTTATGGAGGCTATGGCGTTCATATCAGGAGGAGTCCTATTCAGCATAGGTACAAGAGAATCAGTACTTATATGCTTTATGCATATTTTTATGAGGTGTTTGTGAAGGTGTGTTCACATGAGTTTGAGGATTTCTAGCAACAATCTTGTTAGCATTCCATGCTACTTTATAAGTATGTGATCTTTTCACACACGTATCTGACTTAGGGTCTTCCATAGCCTAAGTTTAGATGTAGGTTTGTTGACCATCAGTTTCACACTGATCCTTCCTCATTCAGTCACTCATATTCACTCTTCTATAACCTATTAGGTCACACATCTCATGTATATTCAGATTACTGCCCACACATCTGAATATGTTTGTTACATTGTACATTCACTCATTCATCTATTTCTCATCACATAGAATGGTTGAGAATTTTACTCCCACATTGTACATTGAACATTGGTATATATGATACTATGAGTAAGCGATGGCTTACATAAAACCTTACACATGACGTCTATTCTTTCTCTATCTTTATCTCATCATTTTTATGATTAAGTTGTGGTATGTTCATGTTTTGTCAATATGGAAGATTGCTAGAATTAATGTTGTATATATACTGGACCTATGGAACCATGGACCTGTGACATGAGCCTAAGGGCCTACCTCACTTCCAACAATATCCAAAGTACTTCACAGGTTCAATATGTAGGGTGGAAAGGCATTGAGTACACCTTTACCCACATATGTGAAATTGAGCAAGGATGATTACCCCAAATTAGATGAGGAAAAGGAATTCATGACCAAAATTCCCTATCAGTCTGCTGTTGGTAGTCTATGGTAGCTACGAGACCAGACATTGCATTTGCAGTGGGAGTTGTGAGCAGATATATGTCTAATCCTGGCAAGAAACATTGGGAAGCAGTCAAGATGATTTTAAGATATCTGAGTGGCACTAAGGACAAATATCTATGCTTAGGTAGAGGGAAAGCATCCATTCTTGGTTACACAGATTCTGACTATGCTGGTTGTGTAGACAATCGTAAGTTTACATCAGGGTACATTTTTCATTTTGTTGGAGGTGCTATCTCTTGGAGATCTCGTCTTCAAGAACGTACATATGTTTCCACTACAGAAGCAGAGTATGTTGCAGCAAGTGAGGCATGTAAGGAAGCGTTGTGGCTTTCTCGTCTTGCTTGTGATATGGGTTTACCTCAGCATGTACCTCGTTTGCTCAGTGATAGTCAGAGTGTCATTGCTTTGGCTAAGAATCCGGTCTATCATGCAAAGACCAAGCACATTGAGGTGAGGTATCACTTCATTAGAGATTGCTTAGCCACTGAGCGCATTATTCTTGAGAAGGTTTGAACTCGAGATAATGTTGCAGATGCTTTGACTAAAGCTCTACCACAGGATAGCTTTCGACACTATTATCACTTGATAGGGGTTACTTGATTCCTGATCTTACATAGTCTCTTGTCTACTGTGTAACATGCCCATCAGGTGGGAGTTATAGTTTGTATAGTTTGTATACTTACACTCAGGTATTCTTTATCATTCTTTCATTTTTCTCCCATAGTTACTTTGGCCATATTGGCCTTTAGTGGGAGATTGTTACCGTTAGTGTCCATGTGAAAGGCCAAATGGCCACTGGATACTTCTTTGTGTATGTTCTTTAATAAAACATAGTGGCCTGGTCAGCCATGGAATGTATGTTCGACCGCATTTGTGAAACCTAAGAAGTCTGTCTTCGTGCTCCCTATGTATTGTGTTTTCTGTAGCATCTGTGCGAAGTACTATGTGTGGCCTCAGAGCTCGGTTTTCTACTCTGAGCATATCATCGTGAAGCTCTCGAGACGGACAGTGCAATGTGGTGCATCGCCAACGAATTACTTCACCAAGCATCCTTAGCTGTTCTGCAAGAGCGAATGTGAGGAATAATGGCACGTTTGATAGACAAAGCTATCAATGCATGTGCTTGGGCATCTCTGCCATCCCAACGAATTTTCTCTAAAGTAGGTGCAACAGAAACTGCAGCACGAACAGGAATATGCAGAATATCATCATCTTCGACACCTTCTGCATCAACTTCAGTACCTGCCGTTGTAACAATTGTAGGTGTGATAGGACATTTTTCAACACCCTGCACAATGTTCCACAATCCTTTTACAACCAATACAGGTTGCATCATATAATCCCACAAAAATACATCACTGCTTTTAGCCATGGCCAGTGACTAAAATACCCTGATGCAGAAAATTGATTATATCTGTAGCAGACTTCGAGATGCTTATACCGGCGAACCGAAACTTGTATATACCTTTGGCACAAAAAGACAAAATAGCCTACACAAGAACTGTGATAGTGCATTCGGAGGTCGAAACGATCTCAGATCGCGATTTTGGCACCACACAACAAAGTTGTTTTGATCTCGGAAACACGTTGAGTATGCTCACCAAAATTCGTGCGATTTTGAGACTGCAACCGGAGAGGTGTCGATGACACCCTAGATGAAGCGACGACCTGCTCTGATACCAATTGTTGGAGTTAGACGTATGCGGAAGCATGCGAACAACATGAGGAAGAAGAAGAAGCTTGGAACTCAACACACAATATTGAATATATTATCACTAGAATGTACAAAGATAAGTAGCCCATTACGGCAATAGATGTATATACAAGCTGAGGGAAAACCTCCTCAAGAGGGAAAAAAGTGCCCCGACGTTCCTAGTGTGTTCACACACATCACTACCTAAATATATCAATAAGTAGTGATGTATTCCATATGTTGGCTATTGAGGATAAGTTGGATGGTACGAATTACCCATTATGGGCTTATATGATGCATCATGTATTCTTCACAAAAGGATTGTGGAATATTATGCAAGGTGTTGAAAAATTCCTATTTCACCTTCAAATACACATACTGAAGCTAATGCAGATGGCATCGAAGATGGTGATATTTTGAAAACTCATATTCGTGTTGCGCTTTCTACTACACCTAATGCAGAGTAAATTTGTTGGGATGGAAGAGATGCTCAGACACATGCATTCATAGCCTTATCTATCAAACATGCCATTATTCCTCACATTCACTCTTGCAGAACAACTAAGGATGCTTGGGATACACTTACCACTTTTACCAGGCAAGGAATGAGGTTCGTGTTGCTTACCTCCAAAAATAGCTCGAGAGTGAGCACATGAATGAAGGTGATTCTATGGACAATTTTCTGACAAAGAGTCAAAGGCTTGAAGGAACAATTGATTTCTGCTGATGAAGTTATACCAAATAGCTCACTTGTGCAAACCATTCTGAATGGTCTTCCTGATTCATATCAGAGTTTTGCTTCTACTCTTTGTTTGATGATGAAAGACAATCCAAATACCTTGATATTTGAGGAGTTAGTCTTTGTTTCATTGTACGAAGATCAGTCTAGGCAGAATAGGTCCATTATGCATGTTGCAGATTAAGCTTTCTTGGCTAGTCAGAAGGGCAAAGGTAAATAGAGCTCATCTACTAGTAAGCAGAAATCTTCAAATGCTGCACAACCGAAGAACGAAGACAAAGATGAGAAGAAATCAGAAAATAAGAAATTCTTTTGTAAGTACTGTAAAGGAAATGATCATGTCATAAAGAATTGTCCAAAACTGGCTGCAAAAGAGGCAAAGAAAAAAGAGGATGGAATAGTTGTTGCAGAGGCCTCTACATCGAAAACAGAGTTTGCTAATCTTGTGCAGAATGAAGAATGGGCCTTTACTACTATTTGTAGTTTTGACCCCTCTTCTCATGAGTAGTGTATGTCTGTGGTAGACTCAGATGTTTAGTACTTTGATAGTGAGGCAACCAAACATATTACCTCATAATACAGTTTCTTCACTTCACTTGAGCCTGCCCATAAAGGGAATACTATCACAAGCACCAATAGCTCCTCTTATCCTGTTATGGAGTTGGTAAGAACATTCTGACTACTACTGATGGTATTTCTTTTACATTGTCAGATGCTTTATTTGTGCCAAGGATCAAGAAAAATTAGTTATCAGTTTCTACATTAGCCAAGATTGGCTTGGTTGTGAAATTTGTTGGTGATAGATGTACAATTCATGATCCGTCAAATGGAGACATGATTATCGCTTCTGGCATTTTATGTTGTGGGATGTATAAGCTCATAGACTATGAAAAATTTGTGAATGATTCAACATGTGCAGTACATGATTCTCAGGCTATGTCATATGCAAAGCTTTGACATGCACGCTTTGGTCATCAGAATTTTGCTAGTTTGCTATGCGTGCAAAAATCTGAAATGGTGTCCTCTTTGCCCAAACTTGAGGCACCCAATAAACATGTATGTGAAGGCTATATTTTGGGGAAAATGCAAGGTTCCTCCTTCCCAAAAGATGGTTCAGCTCAAGCTACTTAGAAATTGTAGCTTGTTCATAGTGATGTCTGTGGTCCTATGCAGACACATTCTTTTCATAAGTATCTTTACTTCATGAATTTCATCGATGATTTTTCCAAGCATGCATGGGTATATCCATTGAAGGCAAAGTTTGAATTTTTTGTGTGCTTCAAACATTTTTTGGTTTTGGCTAAAAATCTATTAGCATGTAAAATGGGCACCCTCCATTCTGATTGAAGGGGGGAATATATGTCTCCTAAATTTATTGCATTTCTGGCTGAACGTGGGATAAAACATTAGTGTACAATGCCATATAAACCTCAAATGAATGGAGTTGCTGAAAGGAAGAACATGTCACTCATGGAGATGGCGAGGTGTATAGTCAAGATTCAGGCTTTACAACATAGTTTCTGGCTTGAGGCTCTTATGTGTGCAACATATGTACTTAACAGGTGTCCCACTAAAGCACTGCAATCTATCACTCCATATGAGGCTTTGCATGGTTGCAGGCCATCTGTTGCTCATCTATGTCTCTTTAATTGTTTGGCATATGCATGAGTGCCTGAACAACAATGTAGAAAATTGGATGATAAAGCAGTGAAATGTATTTTTGTTGGGAGTTCTGAAAGTAAAGGCTATCATCTGTATCATCCATAAACTAAACACATTTTGGTTAGCTGTGATGTTGTTTTTGTGGAAGATGCAATTTAGCCATTACTTTCGTGTACTAAGGAGACATCTATTAGCTCCAAAGATGTGTATGACACCTTGCTGCCTCTTTTTATAGGTGGACAATCTAGTGCTGGTCCAAATGAGGCAACTTTTCAGCCTTTATAGGTTTCATGTGATGATGCTGATCATTCCATTTTTGGTGCAGATTTACATGATGCACTTGTTGATGAGAGAGCTGATATTGAGGAGACAAAGACTATGCCAAAATGGCTAGTGAAGACTTTGCGTGACAACAACTTAGATGCACCTCTATCATATCGTACTCGTTCAGGCTCTCATAGTGCTTCTTTTGCATCAGATTGCTATGCTATGGTTGCCTCTAGTCTCGATGATGAGAATGAGCCTATTTCATTTGATGAAGCACAAAATTCTAAAAATTGGATGCGTATTGTAATAAAGTAGGTCTATGTTCTAAGAGTTCGGCTGGTTCAGACGGATCTGAAATTGGACACCGTTTGGTCACCCATGTGTAAGACCAAAGATCTCGAGTTTAGACTTACTAGGAGGTCATTTGCTCTTGTGAACAATTGATCCACTTAGCTTAGTGTTTAAGTCTCAAGGGTATGGAGGAGATTTTGGCATGAATCCCCATGGGATAGATGGGGAGAGTATTTTGCCCAAAGAGATCTAGAGCCTTCTAGAAGCATCCACTTGAGTTAACTCGAGTTAATTGGGACACTTGGCTCACATGCAATTACATGGCTGACACATGGATGGTTAGTATCCACCTGTCCAAGAAGGCATCCCCTAGAAAGAGTTATATATAGAGGCATTTGATTGGGAGGAGAGTCATCTCTGTAGCACATTATGGTCGTAAGCTTGCATTGGTATTAGAGCTCTAGGCAAGCTTTCATGGTGACCTTATTAGACTCATTATTATCCTCAAGATTGTATGGTGATCTTAGTGGCATCATCATGTTCCTCACAAGTTCTCATGGATAACTTGATTAGCGACACTATTCTTTATGTATATCCTTTGCTGCGTTAGAGTTTTTCATGTGTCTCCCTTTCAGGCCTTTGATTTGATGCTTTATGACTTCTTTTTGCAAAATAAAGATAGTTATTAAGCTTTACAGTAGAAGCACATGCAGCAAAGGGATCAAACCATCAACTTGAAACAATGGAGGCAATCGGGCTACCGTTGCTCTATATGCTAATGTTGTCGAACTTCCCTTCTCAATACAACAACATGGAGATCAAACCACCGACGTGAAACAAACAAGTCACTTCTTAGTACAACAACATGGAGATCAAACCACCAGTGTGAAACAAAGAAGTCAATTGTGCTATCGTTGCACTACAGCCTCATCAGATGTTTTCATAGCCCAGATCATGAAGGCGGAATTGAACTCAGATCAAGATGCATAACGTATCCTTCCTCATGTGATTTCAGTCAAGCAAAAGGACTTGTGTATTTTGATCGTTTCAAGTACAACGGCATGTGGATTTGAACCTGCTACCTTCTCATTGCTAAACAGATAATAGATGCATCATGCTACAAGGTGACAACTTTAGTGAAGCTTTTATGTAGATAATGGATCTAATATTTGTGCTGAATGACAACGAATCAAGCTCATGACCTCGTGTCAATAACTCCATGCACATCAGTCTAAACAACTAGGCTAACGGTGCTATAGAAGCTTCTAAAACAAGCAAAAAGATATCCACATGTGCAAGCAATCTGTCCGTAGGTTTCGAACTCTGGTGATTTTGGCCTGAAGGAGTCATACACATGCATATGCATACACACATACATGCATACACACATGCATATGCATACACAAATGCATATGCATACACACTAGGTTGCATTATTCGTAATATGATTTTATGTTTTTTTTTATAATGCATGTGAGTATGTATGCATATGTTTTTTTTATAGCTAAAGGGTTGAGAAGGTATCAACAAGTGAACATCAATAACATCCCCGGCAATGTATATCAGCTAATCAACGGTTCGTGTTGTATTAATACAATACAGCTTCACATATCCATAGATCTTCTTTAGGAAGTTGTATTGTATTGATACAACACGAACCTTCTGTTAGCTGAGATATTGGCATCAAGACAAATTATCACATCAAGACAATCGAAAGTGTATCTCTGTCCATTTTTTTTTGGTGTTTATTTGGAAAACCACACATGCATATGCATACACACATACACACATGCATATGCATGTGTGTATGCATACACACATGCATATGCATACACACATGCATATGCATACACACATGCATATGCATACACACATGCATATGCATACACACATGCATATGCATACACACATGCATATGCATACACACATGCATATGCATACACACTTGCATATGCATACACACTTGCATATGCATACACATGCATATGCATACACATGCATATGCATACACATGCATATGCATACACATGCATATGCATACACATGCATATGCAAACACATGCATATGCATACACATGCATATGCATACACATGCATATGCATACACATGCATATGCATACACATGCATATGCATACACACATACACACATACATGCATATGCATACACACATACATGCATATGCATACACACATGCATATGCATACACATGCGAATGCATACACATGCGAATGCATACACATGCGAATGCATACACATGCGAATGCATACACATGCGAATGCATACACACGCATATGCATACACACGCATATGCATACACACGCATATGCATACACACATGCATATGCATACACACATGCATATGCATACACACATGCATATGCATACACACATGCATATGCATACACACATGCATATGCATACACAAATGCATATGCATACACATGCATATGCATACACATGCATATGCACATGCATATGCACATGCATATGCATACACACATACATGCATATGCATACACAAATGTATATGCATGTGTGTATGCATATACACATGCATATGCATACACACATACATGCATATGCATACACACATGCATATGCATACACACATACACACATGCATATGCATATGCATGTGTATATGCATATGCATATGCATGTGCATCTCTATCCGTTTTTTTTTCGGTGTTTATTCGGATAACCACACATGCATATGCATAGACACATGCATATGCATAGACACATGCATATGCATACACACATGCATATGCATACACACATGCATATGCATACACACATGCATATGCATACACACATACATGCATAGGCATACACACATGCATATGCATATGCATGTGTGTATGCATACACACATGCACATGCATACACATGCATATGCATACACACATACATGCATAGGCATACACACATACATGCATAGGCATACACACATGCATATGCATGTGTGTATGCATAGACACATGCATATGCATACACACATACATGCATATGCATACACACATGCATATGCATGCGTGTATGCATACACATGCATATGCATACACACATTTATATGCATACACATGCATATGCATACACATGCATATGCATACACATGCATATGCATACACATGCATATGCATACACATGCATATACATACACATGCATATGCATACACATGCATATGCATACACATGCATATGCATACACACATACATGCATATGCATGTGTGTATGCATACACACATGCATATGCATACACACATGCATATGCAGACACACATGCATATGCATACACACATGCATATGCATACACACATGCATATGCATACACACATGCATATGCATACACACATGCATATGCATACACACATGCATATGCATACACAGATGCATATGCATGTGTGTATGCATACACACATGCATATGCATACACATGCATATGCATACACATGCATATGCATACACACATACATGCATATGCATGTGTGTATGCATACACACATGCATATGCCATACACACATGCATATGCATACACACATACATGCATATGCATACACACATGCATATGCATACACACATGCATATGCATACACACGTGCATATGCATACACACATGCATATGCATACACACATGCATATGCACACACATGCATATGCATACACACATGCATTTTAACATCTCCACATTGGATCACATGGGATCTCCACGTACACCTTAGGGAGCACATGACCATGATGACTCCAAAATATATCACATACATAATGGAGCTCTAGTCATGGATGCAACCAAAAAGTCCATGCGTCAGCCCATTCGATAGCTTTGCTGCATAGAGTTTGGACATTCTATCATGTTAAAATGGAGCAAACAGGATAAGGATTCCAAAAATTGTATCACACAATGGATATATGAGGGGTACTCGCTAGCACATGGGCGTCCTATTGTGAGTTCAGAATGGATTCAGCATACAGCACGCAAGGTGATGTCTCATCGGCGGTCTGAAGCTCGTGATGCTTTCAGAGCAGGCTTACCGAAGCCTGTATGGTTAGATGTTGAAGAGTGGGAATCGATTCAAGATGAGTAGCAACATACTCCTGAATGATATCGTCAACAACGAGATGCG
The DNA here is from genome assembly GCA_020310875.1 of Ceratopteris richardii. Classification (NCBI taxonomy): domain Eukaryota; kingdom Viridiplantae; phylum Streptophyta; class Polypodiopsida; order Polypodiales; family Pteridaceae; genus Ceratopteris; species Ceratopteris richardii. Next base: position 114,726,445 of record CM035411.1, read on the forward strand.
GCGGCCACACGTTTAGATACGGTTGGAACGTCGCATTTAGGTAGCGGCAAATATGACAATATGCGCTACCAATTTGTAAGTATCATTTTAATTATTGAATTTGTTTGTGTTAAGCATGTCATGTATGTTCATCTAACATTTTGTATGTTTATTATAGGAGTTGGCAGTGGGTCGTCCTTTGACGCGAACCGAAGAAGCTTATGGATATCATCATGGATTGGCTACACTGTTGCAGGACTTAGAGGGACGCAGTGCAATCATTTTATGGGAGAATCTATGACTAGGTAAACTTATAGCTTGGTTTCGTATTTTTAGTTGTTGTTTATAAATGTCATGTCAATTTGTCTCATTTTACACATATGCTTTGTTACAGGATTGTAGGTGTAAATGTTTTGATCCGCTTGCGTGTATGTATGGTAGTGCTTTGCCACAATTTTGTATTACACTCCTATGTGGCAATGATGTACCATAATTTTGTATTTGATTCCTATATGGAAGTGCTTTGTCACATTGCCACAATTTTGTATTACACTCCTATGTGGCAATGATGTACCATAATTTTGTATTCGATTCCTATATGGAAGTGCTTTGTCACATTTTGTATTCGGTTCCGATATGGAAGTGCTTTGCCACACTCTTGTACATCCTTCATTTATGGAATATACAACTTTTTGTACATGATTCATGGTTCATTTTTGCTCATATAAAATCATGTTTTGGTTGCCATTAGAGTACATATCACATGTACTCGGTTTAGAGTTGGGCAGAGTGTATTGTCTTTTGCTAAAGACAACACACTGCCCAAAAAAAATTTCACAGATATGGTCGTCGGTATAAGCGTCGATACACCCAATAGAGGCGTCAGTATGGGCATCAGTACACCCAACAGAGTCTTCCGTATGGGCGTCGATATAAGCGTCGGTAATACCAATGCTTATACTGATGCCCATACCGTCGCCTATACCGATGACTATATCGGCGCCTATACCGGCGTTATGTTTCCGACGCGCATACCAACTGTAATACCGACATCGCGGAGAAATTGTGCCCGTTCATTTTCCTCGGTAACAACCTCTGTATACCCTCGATATGTTGTAGTGTATGGGTGTAACAAGTCTCCTAATCTTGAAACACAATCCCACACAGACTAATAGGCTTCGACACCACAAGATATAAAGAAGGAAAACAGAGTATACACAGAACAAGAAGAGAGAGAATTTTATTATCTGTGCAGATTTACAAGTAGTTCTGATCTGAATTACAAAATCTATCAGATAGCTTCAATGTGAAGCCTCATCCACCCGACCACCCCCGAGCTGATCTCAATCCCAATCTCAATCACAATCACAATCTCAATCCCAATCTCAATCACAATCACAATCTCAATCTCAATCTCAATCTCAATCCCAATCTCAATCGCAATTCCAGAAGCCCAAAAACGATCGTGATCACTGTACGACCATCGTCCTTTTTCTATCTCTCAGTCTTCGTCTTTCTAGATCTCCACCTTTCGCCAGTGCACGACCAATCATGCCTTCCTAGACCCGCACTCTTAGAATCTGCATGCTCCAAGATAGCGTCTTTTTGCATGTCTCATGCAAGACTTCCAGACCACTCATGCATCTAATTTTCATGTCCATCTCAAGAATGGTACCTGCAAAAATAGAGGTGATCCCTGCAATGCACTCACGCACACGTCAATCACCCAAAAATAACCCATATAATCATGTGCGTTTTCTAAATCCGCGAACATGAATAAGATGAATGAATGAAGGCTTCTTTTTTTTTGTGTTGAAAAACGGCACTTTTCCAAGCCCTGTAACTCAAAAACAGTGAGGAATTAGCTTAATCTTGTGAGAGACAAAAATATGCAGTTCTTAAATTTGTACAATAGTGTTAGAGATACCTCATGTCCAAATCTGCTTCCAAATATCACTTTTGGACCCTCCAAAATCAAAAATTCTAGAGAGAGATGAGAAAAAGTGAAAAATCTCTTCGTTAACCTATCTTCATGGAACCAAATGAGACATAAAACATAGGAACTACAAAAAATTCAATCAAGTAAAGTTTTTCTACTAAGAGTACTCTACCTTTCTCTCATACAATACTTTTTCAGATTCCTTCATCTTCATGCTCAAATTTAACATACAAATTTCATGCGAAAACTTTCTAGAGAGAGAATGTAAAAACTTATTGCTACAAAAACCAAAAAACTGTAAACTTCTTTCCCTGCCACTCTTTCCAGAAGATGATCCGTGATGGGTAATGGGTAACTATCCCTTATGGTAGCGGCATTTACTTTTTTCAGATTTATGCATACTCTTAACTTACCATTCTTTTTCGGTAAAACCACCAAAGGCGACACCCATTCTGTGTGTTCAATCTCATATATGAACCCAACTTCTAACAACTTATCTATCTCTTTCTTTATCTTTGCTGAGTAAACATCGTTATATGTGTATGGTCTTTGTTTGGAAGGTTTAGCTTCAGATGTCATAGGGATTCTATGTGCACATATAGATGGGTCTACTCCTTTCAAATCCTTATATGTCCAGGCAAAGACATCTTTGTATGCCCTTATGAGTCGGATTAACTCTTGTTCTTCCTCCCTTGAGACATCCTGTCCTATAAAAGTACATCGTTCTTCTCCTTCCTCTAAGGTTACTACTATTTGCTTGGTCTGCTCTTTGTTGTCATATGCTATTCCTGACTGTGCTTCTTGTTTTGGCATTTGAATAGCAATTCTTCTCTCTTCTACTTCATATTTTTTGAAGTGGGCGGGCACTTCAAATTGGTATTGAGGCTTGTTTTCTTCATCTTTTTTTGCTTGATCTAACCCAAGCTCCTCTTCCTGTGTTGGTTCTTGATTTATTTCACTAGCTATGACACTTACTTCTTGATTTCCACCTTTTATTTCCATTTGCTCTTGCTCCATTTCAATGCTCCCGTAATCCTCTTTCCATTCTTTTTCAATTACTTCTCCTTCTTCAACCTCTTGAAGAACTACCACATATATACTAACGTCATATCCTTCCTCATCAATGCATTCGTTCATGGTTATCACTTCTTCATTTACACACACCTCGAGAGTAGCTAAAATCTCCATCCAACCATGAGGTTCAAATTCTTCATCTAAGAATATTTGAGGCATATAGGCTGGATCTTGTACTGATCTAGCAACTCCTTGCCTTTGCGGCCATCCTTTCCTCCTATTCTCTTCTTTTTTTGCAGTTTGGCATATCCATAGATGAGTGTCTTCATTCATCCACGATTGGTCGCTTGAACCTATACTATGAATCGATTGATTATCTTCCTCCTTATGAATCTGATTCCATTGTAAGGGGGGAACATCTTGATATGTGTATGTATGGAGATTTATTCTTGTGGTGGTTCCTTCATGCTGTAGGTATACAATGTCTTTTCCCCAATCTTGCACTACCTTTAGTTGTCTCATGAATGGTCTTCCAAGTATCATTTCATAAGTGCTAGGCCTTTCAAATTGACAAATCGCTAAGGTGTGCTCAAACTCAACTCCGCAAGTGGTAAAAACTACTCATTCCAATAATCCCAAGGGTCGTTCAGTGTGTCCGTCTGCCATTTGTATCTTCATGCGTGTTGGTCTTAGAGCTCCTTCAAATGTGGTTTGACCTTCAACAGTTCTTCCAATGTCAGAGTGCAAGGGATTTATGCCTTTCTAAGGTGTTGTATGATATCCGATGTTTGGACAGATGGGTTCAGTTCTTTTTTTCTCATTGAGGGAATGCGGTATAATTCTGAATTATGTTCGTACTCTCCTGTGTAATTTGGCAAAACCTTTACACTATCATTTTCTTCGTTACTTGGATCAATTGGTATTACTTTTTCTGAATTTAGTTCAGGTATGGAGTCTTCAATTTCACCTTCTGCTTCTAGCTCCTCAAAGGGTGGGTCTATTCCTTCCACTTTCTTCCACCGGTCTTCTTGGACTCTTGCCCACAAATCTTTAGGTCATTCCCCTTCTACTTCGGGAACAATGGATCCTTCCCTTTTATCCTCACAGTAATTTCCATTATGTGTCTTACCTGCTTCGGGTTTCTCTGGTTCCTTAGGGATGACACACTCTTGGAATTCTCTTTTGGGAATTTGTGAATTGGGTAATTGAAGAACAAGTTTTTCTAAGGTCTACTGAGCCACGTCAATTAATTTTTTGCATATCTCCAACCTTTCCTTCTCTAGGTCACCTCTAGGATATTCTCTTTCATGTTGTTCGATGGTAGGTCCTGCTCTTATTCGTGCCTTGTACGCCTGAATCCACATGGCTAATTCTTCAGGCATGGGATCTGCTAAAACTGATCCTACCTCTTCTTTTTTATACTTTCCATTTTTATTTTCTTCTTCAAATTTCTGTTTCTCTTTTGGATTTTGTTTGCTCTTCTCATTTTCCTTCTTTTGTAGTAATTTCTTTTCCTTTATCCTATCTCTACGGTTCTTCCATCTCTGTGTTCTTTTACTTGTAACACTTTTCTCAGGCTCTTCCGAGTCTTCAACTATTTGAGGTGTAGGTATGTTCATTTCTCTGTCACCTTGATCATTTTCTTCAGTTTTGTCTGGGGTCTCTCTAGCTTTGGCTCTAGTTATTGCTTTCAACGGTACAGTGTACTCCTTATCACTTCCTGATAATTCTATCACTTCTATCACGTTAATCTGCATGTTAGAGTTAACTTTGTTGGGATTCTTGGGGCACTCTCTGAAAAGGTGTTCTTTACCATAATCACTACAGTATCCTTCCCAGACTCACTATGGTGGTGGTGGGTTTGGTAGTGTACATTCTTTGATATAATGATCACCTCCGCATCTATAACATGGTCCTCTAGGTACAAGCGGTTTGTTCATAGGTCGGGGGGGTATGGATGCCCTAGGGGCTATGTACATCAATGACACATAGTCCTGCTCATATCCATGGAAACTATCTGGTGCTTCCATGCCATATGTATATGGTTCGTACATTTGTCCATATTCTATCATAGAGCTCTCATAACTGGGATAGTTTCCTTGACTATGGTCATAAGATGAGTCATATGGTTCATTACTAGTCAATGGTGTGGTTGGGACTATTGCTCTCTCTAAGTTTTCTTCAGGTTGAGCTATTTTCACTGGGACAACATTCTAAGGATGGGGTGGTTGTTGTCCTAACACCGGTTGTGGTTGATTGTAACTTTGATAAGCATATGGTCGTGGTACAGGTGCCTGCTGCTGATATGTGGGATATCTAAAGGCTTCACCTCCTTGATCTCTCCGAGGGTATCCGTAAGGTCTCATGAGCGGTTGTGTTGGTCTTGCTTGCCTATTGTAAGGGCAATTTTCTGAGCTGTGATTTGTGTATTTTTGTTCTATGCTGCAATATTGTAAAGGTCCTGGAACGGGTGTTCTATTGTAAGCATAGGCAGGTGGTGGGACTATTCCCCTAGTGCACAAATGAGAAGGATGATCTCCTCCACAATGCATACATCTTCTAAGCATGGGCACTCTCATTGGGTTGTTGGGGTGGTTCCTCTGTCCTTGGACATTCAGCTTCTTTGCTACTAGGTCGGCTATTTCCTCAACATTGTTCTTAGGGTTCGATGTGCTGCTTGCTGAATCTTCACTCTTCATACTACCTTGAGGTATTTTCAGATCCTCCGCTAGATTGTCCTCTAGGTCAATACATTCTTTCATGCATTCTTGCAAGGTTTGAACTCTCTTCACATACACCTGAGATCTTAATGATCCATTCAATAATCCTTCCAAAAATAATGACACCATTTTGTTTTGGGTGGGTCTCTCTTCCACTAGGCACCTATCCACATACTGCTTGAATCTTCTTGCTGCCAATCTCACTCATTCCGTAGGAGCTTGCTTAAAGCTATGGATTAATGATGACGAGTTGTTTTTAATTCCAGACTTAGTAAATTCCTCAATCATTTCTTGATAGACTTGTTCCATATTTTGAAAATTGTTAGGATCTAATGGCTGGAACCAAGCTAAAGCTGTGTCTGTCAAAGTTAGACCAAAAGACTCATATTGGATAAAAAAATCTTCTACTTGTTCCGCTCTGATTACTTGCTTAAATTCAGCTATATGATTGTAAGGTTCACTCAAGCCATCATAGTGATTTCTCATGCATTTGGCCACTTGAATTGGCGTTAATCTTCTTCCTCCTTCAGGCGGTCTAGGCATCATAGGAAAAACAGGTCTTCCAATGGGTATACCAGGTCCTCTTGCTACAGGTGGTCTAACTGGGGCAGGAATTCCATTTCTTGGATCCACAGGTGGCTGAGGCCGATAATTAGGGTTATTTGCAGGCATAGCAAACTACACATGTGGTCTAACCGGGATTTGAGTTTGTTGTGTTTGTCGTGACTATTGAAATGAATTATTCTGAGAGGCTCCATGTGGGTTTTGTGAAGTAGTGGCTTGATCCCTCGGGGGAAACACTGGAATTTTCTGATATTTCAACCCGGCTCTCTCCGAATCTGTTAGGGGCCAATACCTTCTCTGGTTTTTTTCCAAATACGTGATGATGGTGGGGAAGTCAGGATCTTGTAACTCATAGACAGTCACTGGGTTAGGGGCTGCTTCCCATAATGAAGAGTGGGCTCTAAGGAGATTCTCCATTCCATTGATCAAATACACATCCATTAATGAGTCATCCTGGGGAACCAGGTCTCCTCTCCAAACCCTAACAACAGTAGATCTCCCTCTAGGTGTGGTCAGTTGCTCTTCATTTCCTTCTTCATTAGGGTTATGAGCATTGTTTTCTTCCCCAAGTTCATTGATATTTTCAGGATGTTCTGTAACAACATACTGGATATCCCTTTTATCCATATAAAGTCCTCCTGAATACTTGACTGCTGGCCTAGGCACTATGTAAGCATCTGAAGCTTTCTTCAGTCTAGCCACTGATCGGTTAAGTCCATCTGGTTTAAGGGTATCTCATGTTGATTGGTGGTCACATATTCTAAAGATGTCCGATATTCTCCCTCAATAATTGACATCATGCCAATCATTGGTACAGTGTTTTGCATATCCTCTGAAGCCATAGGAATTTCTTCTTCTAACTAACTAGAGGTTTCAGAATAATGTGAACGGCTACTTGGTTCGGCTACACTTCCTACAGAAGAGATTACACTTCTTCGGCTTCCTAGGATTCTCCCGGATCTAAGGTTCATTCACTTAAAAGCTCTGATCAGCCTTTGCCAACCTCCAACTTCTAGAGTTCTTCACTAAAGGTCAGAATTCTAGAAAAAATTTGTTGGGAAAGGACTGACTATGAAATCCCAAGTCACGATACTTGGCCCAAAAAGTTCACGATACTCGACCTTTCGACAAGACGATACACGATATTTGAGCAACACGATACTCGATACACAGGAAACGCGATACTCGATACTTCCAAAAAACACGATACTCGATATATGATACTTGATCACACAATACTTGAGATAGCACGATACACGATACTCGATACTTGTGAAGTATCACGATCGAGGATCACACGATACTCGATACCTGAGCAATCGCGATACTCGATACTTCCAAAAAACACGATACTCGATATACGATACTTGATCACACGATAATTGAGATAGCAGGATACACGATACTCGATACTTGTGAAGTATCGTGATCGAGGATCACATGATACTCGATACCTGAGCAATCGCGATACTCGATACTTGAGCAAACACGATACTCGATACTTGAGCAAACGCGATACTCAATACTTGAGCAAACGCGATACTCGATACTTGAGCAAATGCGATACTCGATACTTGAGCGAACGTGATACTCAATACTTGAGCAAAGGCGATACTCGATACTTGAGCAAATGCGATACTCGATACTTGTTGTCATGGACACAAAGAAAACCATCTTGAACCTTAGATTCCATGTCAATGTCTATATCTCATCATTGGCTCAGAGTTTGGAGAAACTAATGCTTCCATTGTGTCTGGAATGTGCCAAAACCCTAAGATCGACTGTCTATTTGCTGAATTCTAACACCCGGAGGTCCTGATTCAAGTCGATGACATCATGATGACATCATCAAGTCGCAACCGCCATTGGGAATCGCCCTTGAAAACCTATATAAGGAGGGGTTGGCCACATTCATAATGAGTCTTGCCAATGCCAGTCTTGGGAGCTCAAGGGGTCGTGACCTCCAAGTAAGTACTTTCAAGTTCCAGTTCAAGTTCTAGTCTTGTTCCTTGCTCTAGTCTGGTCTAGTCTTGTATCGTGGACATCCTATCTTGTCCCCTTGTAACTTCGTAGTACGAGATCTTGTCGAGTTCTTTCTTGTATCTAGTTCATCTCCTAGAAGGGAGTTCTTGTAATCCAGATATCTTGTCTCATACTTACGATCCCGGGTTGTGGGATCTCTTGTATCATCTCTAGTCCAGTTGTCCATACCTATTGGTCCCGAGTTGTGGGACGTCTTGTATCAGTCACATATAATTGTATCATTTTCCCTATGTGAGTGTTCTTGTAAGCATAAGTGTATTTTGGAAATCTTGTCTACTGTAGTCAGAGAGCACAATCCAGTGCTCCCCTGACATTTTGGCAAGACTATCTTTATCAAGACGAAGCACCATGGATTCCTTATGCAAGGAGATCCAATCTACCATAAAGGACATGATCGAACATGTCCAAGAGATGAAAAGATTGCTACGACAAGATGATCGATCAATTTCAAGCTATGCCTTGAATATCAAGATGTTGTTTCGTGGAACGACATATCAAGAAGACTACATGGTTAATCAGTTTCAAAGTGGCCTTAATCTTGAAGTCAAACATCTCTTGTTATCCATGCCTCAAGCAAATACCTTGGAGGATGTTATCAATCAAGCAATTCAGTGTGAGAATCAATTGTTAAAAGAAATCCAAGTCCAAGAGTCAGAAGTCTTGAATGATGAAGGCACTACTCCTCAAGAATTTGAACCAAGAATCTTCGAAGCGCAAAAAGTCGTTACAAATGATATGGAGTATGCAGGTTATGAAGATATCAAGAAGGTTAAGGATAAGGAGGAGTTCATGTTCAATTAAGGAGGTGTGCTTACTCAACACTCTTCATCAAAGATCTTGGAAACACCACAACATTCCACTAGAAGCTCAAAGGATCTATTGCATGAAGAATCCAAGGAAGCTCAAGAGACACCCAGTCCTTCACCATCTATCTGGATTCAGGATCATGAAGAATTCAAGGTCGTGCATGTATTAGATTCAAGGATCTCTCGAGGAAGATTGGAATGTTGTATTGATTACAAAGCGTATGACACCAGTGATCGTACTATGGAACTTATAGAGAATCTTTTGAGAGCAAAAATCAAGGTTTGTGAATTCCATAAAAGGAATCCAATGAGACTCAAGCTAGAGAACATGGCCGCTCCTCGTGGAACTCGTCGCTTGAGGGGGAGGTGATGTGATGGACACAAAGAAAACCATCTTGAACCTTAGATTCCATGTCAATTTCTATATCTCATCATTGGCTCAGAGTTTTAAGAAACTAATGCTTCCATTGCATCTGGAATGTGCCAAAACCCTAAGATCGACTGTCTATTTGCTGAATTCTAACACCAGGAGGTCCTGATTCAAGTCGATGACATCATGATGACATCATCAAGTCGCAACCGCCATTGGGAACTGCCCTTGAAAACCTATATAAGGAGGGGTTGGCCACATTCATAATCATTCTTGCCAATGCTAGACTTGGGAGCTCAAGGGGTCGTGACCTCCAAGTAAGTACTTTCAAGTTCGAGTTCAAGTTCTAGTCTTGTTTCTAGCTCTAGTCTTGTCTAGTCTTGTATTGTGGACATCCTTTCTTGTCCTATTGTAATCTCGTAGTACGAGATTCTTTCTAGTTATTTCTTGTATCCAGTTCATATCCCAGAAGGGAATTCTTGTAATCAAGATATCTTGTCTTGTACCTACGGTCCCGGGTTGTGGGATCTCTTGTATCATCTCTAGTCGAGTTTTCCATACCTATAGGTCCCGGGTTGTGGGACATCTTGTATCGATCGTATATTCTTGTATCATTTTCCCTTCGTGGGTGTTCTTGTAATCAGAAGTGTATTTCTGAAATCTTGTCTACTATAGTCAGAGAGCACACTCTAGTGCTCCCCTGACACTTGTGAAGTATCGCGATACTCAACCACAAGAGATCACGATACTTGTCAGGTATCGCGATACTTAACCGCGGGAGAACACGATACTTGACACTTTTTAGTTTTTTGTCAGTGTGTTTTTTGATTTTGGGTTCATACACATGTTCTCAGAGTACATTTACCCTCCCCTCTTAGCCTGAATCATAAAAATACTTCCTCTCTACCCCGGTATGGCCTTCACGATACTTCACACAGATCGTTTTTTCTGAAATGCTTAATTTATGTGACAAGGATGAGAGAATGATATATGTGCTTACCTTAGGTACTCTCTCTCAACTCTCTAACAACTCTAACTAGCTATGCGCAGCTCCACAAGCTCGGATCTAGAACACGATACTCGACAACACCTCTCACGATACTTGTTTAAGAGACAAGTGACTTACAAAATGGCATTTTTAGCTTTTATACTTTTGAATTTTCCTACTCACTAAAAAAGAAGAACAACAAGACAAAAACTGAAAGCTACTCTAATTACTTAACCTACTCCCTTGCTCCTCCTACTCTACTCACTCCACTCACTTCCCTAGACTAATAACTCACTACACACACTTCAAGAGTGAGAAGTAGTAAGTGCGGGTGAAAGTGACTTACCAAAGAAGAGAAAATCACTACTCCTCCTCTCACTTCAATGCAAATAGCTACTTACCATCACACGAATGCCTTGGTTTGATTCGACACTCCCCGGCAACGGCGCCAAAAAACGTGTGTACCTAAGAACCAACTTAGGGACTTGTGGAGAAAGAGACTATACCTCAATCCCCCTCAAGTGCATATAGTGGGGATTCACGCTTTAATTATCAATCCGATGAGTATCAAAACCTAGCCGAGTGTATGAAGACATGCATTCAAATGACGATCAATGCAACAAACACAAATTGACTTATATACTTGTGCCCTAAAAAGGTCCTTTCACACAAGAGACCGGCACTTTATTCACTAAAAGACTAATTTCCTACTAATTTACATGGGTAAGCTTCTAATCTTCTGTGGGGATGCATCTAGAGGACTCCTCTAGTGCATTTACATCGGAAAATATATTACAAGAATGGTTATAATACAAAAATTGGGTGTCCAAATCGGAAAAATTTTGGGGCCCATCTTTTTCTCTGCCTTGTGCTCTCTTTGCTCTGCAAAACACTTGCACTTTCAAGACCTCTAATGTGAGGTAGCAAGTAGTATTAACTGCCATGTAAATAATGCTCCTAGCTTGAGCATCTTTCTTCATCCAAGTCTTCAAATCTGATAATTCCTCCCTAGTTGGAACACTAGGATCTCTAAACTGAGGCTTTTCTTCTTCACCTGTGATATAACTTATCAAGTCTTTGCTCATAAGATGAGCTTCCATCCTCATTGACCATGTTGGATAGTTCTCTCTATCCAACTTCTCTATCTGAAGAGAATCTCCCATCCTTTCTTCACCTGTGTATTGAATTCTTCAAACTTTATGAGTAATAGATGTACCTTTACTTCAAATGATACTCCTTTTGTCTTCCTTGATGTCGTATGACCTCCTTCTCAAGCTTTGCTCTCAAGCTTTCACCTTTTGAATCTTCAGATTTTGAATTCTTTATGACTGCAACAGTCAGGATGCTCCTTTCTTTAGTTTTGATGTTTCTTGCTCTGATACCACTGCTGGAGAAGGTTAATCTCCAAAAGAACAAGCTACTCTTGAAATTAGAGCACCTCTATATCAAGAGTAACTCAAAACATTCACCAATTTGAAGGATTACTGATCAATTATAAAGATTTTGGATAAACTGTGAAGAAGATGATTCTACAGAAAGTTTGCTGCACATATCTCTCTCATTGACTTATCAAATGTGTAAAGTTTTTGACAGAACTTTGCACAATGTGTTGTCTATAGTTTTCGCACCTTCTCCAAGTTAAATCATTTCAAAAGATTCAGTAGACCTTGAGAAATGAGCTTAACAAGTCACCTATGTCTAAAACTGTTCTTCTGAGAAGTCGATTTAGACACCTGTAACTTCTAACACTTGGTTCTCTCAATCTAGAACCCGTTCATGCAAATGCTTTTAGCCATAGGTATCTTACCTTCCAACTTAAAGAATGAGTGCTTGCTTGCTTAAAACTTTACACTGTGGAAGGAGAACTGACCAAAACATTAGCATCAAATTTTGTGCCTCCTGCAACTTCTCTTGTTTCCATTTACACATGTAAATGTTCCTACACTCAATTCTCTTAGCCTGATCACAATTAGAAGCTGAAAATTTGTACAGAGGTTAATCAAATATAGAGTTAGACTTGTACAAAAGCATTTCACAAAAGATTCAACACAGAAGGAGAATGCTCAGAAAGATTGGGTGCAACATTTTTTCCATTTCTGAGAAAATTTACATCTGAGTGATGAGAGAGATCCTACTCACTTCTAAAAATGTCTAATGACATCTAATTCTCCTCAAATCTTGTTCTCACACAATCTCTCATATTTGCCCCGATATTTTCTTTGTATATATATAGGAAATATTTACAAGCTCATAACTAATCAAAGGCATAAGTGAGCTAACTTCAAAATAATGTACATATGTATATACATCTTCATCTTCTGGATATGCACTTCCTTCATGCTTCATAACTTGATCTTTTCTTCAGTCCTTGACTTCAATTCTTCATAAAAACTTCAATTGTTGATTGCCCTGCACCAACATGACAGGGTTGAATGGGATTTTATTCTTCAATCTTTGCATGATTGTGGAGCTGGGAAAAGGTTCATCAAGCATACTAGTATCCTTTTTGGCAATGCTAACTCCAAAGTGGCTATTAATGGTCATCTCTCTGATTCTTTTCAACTCAATAGATCTATAAGGCAAGGCTGTTCCCTGGCCCCCTTATTATTTGCCATCACTAGTGATGTTCTTCGCTGGCTGGTGAGAGACTGTATGGAGCATGGTACTATAAAAGGTCTTGCTATTCGTGGGGCTTCTTCTCAACTTGGCCTCCAAATGTTTGCTGATGAGACCAATATGATTACCTTGGCTGATAATGTTTTTGCTGAAAGTTTTTTGAATTGCCTGCATCTGTTTTGTCAAGCTAGTGGATCTGTGGTAAATCATTCTAAAACAGGCCTTTATTCTTCTAATAAAGTTCTCCCTATCAGTGTTGTCAGAAATAATTGTTGCGTGTCGCAAGAAGGATTCGTTTTCAGGTTGCTGGGAATTCCCATGGGCTTTGGTATTACTTTTGAGCAGAGATGGAACTGGATTGTTGAAAAGTTTAGAAAAAAAGTTTTTCATTGGATGACTTTTCAACAAAATCTGTCCCAAAGAGGTTTTGTCTTAAAGCATTATATTTTACCTATCCTGACTTACTTCTTTGCTTGTTGGTTGCCCAGCAAAAAGCAAATTTCCCAGGTCATTGCTCTGGCTAGAAGATTTCTGTGGGGAGGATCCCAAACCAATAGTAAAATCCCTAAAATTGCTTGGAAGGTCTGTTGTCTTGGAAAAGAGGAAGGTGGGCTTGGCCTTATCTGCCCTTCTAAGATTGTTGGAGATAGATGTCTGTGGAAGCACGCGAACAGCACGAGGAAGAAGAAGAAGCTTGGAGCACAACACACAAGACTGAATGAATTACTAGAGAATGTACAAAGATAAGTAGCCCATTAGGGCAATAGGCGTATATACAAGCCGGGGAAAAAAAACCTCCTAAAGAGGGAAAAAAGTGCCCCGGTGGTCCTAGTGTGTTCACACACATCACTACCTAAATATGTCAACAAATCCCCCCTGGGAGTGATGCGGTGAACAAGGAGCTTGCACTCATGTATAAGGAAGTGCCAAGCTATGTGGAAATCACTCCACAAAAGGAAGTAAGCCCAAAGCTTTGCAGAAAGCTTCAAACTTCTCCCTAGGCAGAGCCTTCGTGAAAAGGTCTGCAATGTTCTCCTACGTGGGCACATATGCCAAGCTGATCTCCCCAGCAGAGAACCTCTCCCTGACATAGTGATAATGCACCTCAATGTGCTTAATGCGAGCATGGAACACAGGGTTCCTCACAACTGCCAATGCGCTCTGACTACCAGTGAAGATGGTGGTGGCAGAAGACTGGCCAACACCCAAATCAGTCATAAGGCGCCTGAGCCACACACACTCAACAGTCGCTTTGAAAGCTGCCCTATACTCAGCTTCACAACTAGAAGTGGCCATAGTAGGCTGCTTCTTGCTCAACCAAGATATACATGAGCTACCAAGCATGAAGTAAAAACCACTGGTGGACACACGAGTGTCATAGCAACCAGCCCAATCTGAGTCAGAAAAAGCATGCAAATCTGGCGGTAGTGATCCCCCCTTGGGATAAAACAACCCAAGTAGCCGAGTACCACTCAAGTAGCGAAAGATGCACTTAACCGCCTTCCAATGCGTGTCTGCTAGACAATGCATAAACTTGCTCATCTGTGAGACATCAAACTGAATATCTGGCCGAGTAATGCATAAGTAAATCAAGCATCCAACAGCCTGCTGATAGAGAACAACATCAAATGCATCTCCAGCATCATGAAGACTCAATCGTAAACCTGTCTCCATAGGAGTGGCAATAGGCTTATAGTCTTCAAGGCCAAAACACTGCAATAATGTGTCAATATATTTCATTTGACACAAAGCCATTCCACCATCAACTTGCATAAACTGAATGCCCAAATAGTGATGCAAATGCCCCAAATCAGACATCTCAAATGAGGCATGCAAATCAGCCTTGAAATCAGCAATATGCTTCTCAATAGGACCAGTGAGCAGCATGTCGTCAACATAGACAACAATGATCAGAAGCACATCATTAGCACGCTTAACATATAAGGTGCTTTCAGTTGGACTGTTCTCAAAACCATGTGCAACCAGATAGGCATGTATCTTCTCATACCAAGCACGTGGTGCTTGCTTTAAACCATATAATGCCTTCTTTAACCTGCACACCTAATTTTTGTGCACTTTTTGCACAAAGCCACGAGGCTAAAAAACATACACTTCTTCATGCAAATCACCATTCAGAAATGTTGTTTTAATGTCCAACTGATGTACATTCCAACCATGATGGGCTGCAAGTGCGCAAATGCTCCGAACAGTAGTCATACGGCATGTAGGTGCAAAGGTCTCATCAAAATCAATGCCTCTTTCCTACGCATAACCCTTTGCTACAAGCCTAGCCTTATACCTGTCCACTATACCATCAGGTTTACGCTTCAGCTTGTATACCCACTTAGTGCCAATGGCCTTCTTGCCAGGAGGCAAGTCACATAAAGACCAAGTACCATTCTTCATTATAGCATCATATTCAGATTGCATAGCAGCCATCCAATTTTCTGAATTTTGTGCTTCATCAAACGAAACAGGTTCATTCTCATCACAGAGACTAGATGCAGCCATAGCATAGCAATCTGATGCAAAAGAGGCACTATGAGAGCCTGAACGAGTATGATATGATAGAGATGCATCTAATTTGCTGTCACACAAAGTCTGCACCAGCCATTTTGGCATAGTTCTTGCCTGCTCAATATTAGCTCTCTCATCAATAAGTGCATCATGTACATCTGCATCAGAAATAGAATTATCTGCATCATCACATGAAACCTGCAAAGGCTGAGAAGTTGCCTCATTAGGACCAGCACTAGACTGTCCACCTGTAAAAAGAGGCATCAAAGTATCATACATGTCTTTGGAGCTGACATATGTCTCCTTGGTACATGAAAGCAATGGCTGAATAACATCTTCCACAAAAACAACATCACGGCTAACCAGAATGTCTTTAGTTTGTGGATGATACAGACGATAGCCTTTACTTTCAGAACTGTACCCAGCAAAAATACATACTACCTTATCATCCAATTTTCTACGATGTTGTTCAGGCACTAATGCATATGCCAAACAACCAAAAACACGCAGATGAGCAACAGATGGCTTGCGGTCATGCCAAGCCTCATATGGAGTGATAGATTGCAGCGCTTTAGTGGGATACCTGTTAAGTACATATGTTGCACACATGACAGCCTCAAGCCAGAAACTATGTGGTAAAGCCTGACTCTTGACCATACACTTCGCCATCTCCATGAGTGACCTGTTCTTCTGTTCAGAAACTCCATTCTGTTGAGGTGTATATGGCACTGTACACTGGTGTTTTATCCCATGTTCAGCCAGAAATGCATTAAAATCAGAAGACATATATTCCCCCCCTCGATTAGAACGGAGGGTGCCCATTTTACATGCTGACAGATTTTCAGCCAAAACCAAAAACTATTTAAAGCACATGAACACTTCGGACTTTGCTTTGAGTGGATATACACTGCAGACATGCACTGCTCATGAGAAGATGGGTCAAAACTGCAAACAGTAGTAAACGCCCATTCTTCTTACTGCACAAGATTAGGAGACTCTGTTTTTGGTGTAGAGGCTTCTGCAACAACCATTCCAACCTCCTTTTTCTTTGCCTCTTTTGCAGCCAGTTTTGGACAGTTCTTTATGATATGATCATTCCCTTTATAGTACTTGCAAAACCATTTTTGCTTTTCTGATTTCTTCTCATCTTTATCCTGGTTCTTCGAATGTGCAGCATTTGCAGATTTCTGCTTACTAGTAGAAGAGCTCCATTTTCCTTTGCCCTTCTGAGTAGCCAAGAAAGCTTGATCTGCAACATGCATAATGGACCTCTTCTGCCTGGACTGATCTTCCTGCAACAGAACAGAGACTAACTCCTCAAATGATAAGGCATTCGGATTGCCTTTCATCATCAACCGAAGAGTAGAAGCAAAACTCTGATATGAATCAGGAAGACCATTCAGAACAGTCTGCACAAGTGAGCTATCTGGTATAACCTCATCAGCAGAAATCAACTGTTCCTTCAAATCTTTGATCTTCATTAGGAAACTGTCCATAGAATCACCTTCATTCATGTGCTCACTCTCCAACTGTTTTTGGAGGTAAGCAACACGAGCCTCATTCCTACCTTGGTACAATGTGGTAAGTGTATCCCAAGCATCCCTAGCTGTTCTGCAAGAGCGAATATGAGGAATAATGGCATGTTTGACAGACAAAGCTATCAATGCATGTGCCTAGGCATCTCTGCCATCCCAACGAATCTGCTCTGCAGTAGGTGCAGCAGAAACAACAGCACGAACAGGAATCTGCACAATATCATCTTCGACACCATCTTCATCAGCTCTAGCACCTGTATTCTTAGTACTTATTGTTACAGGTGTAACAGGACGTCTTTCAACACCCTGCACAATGTTCTATAATCCTTTTGCAACCAATACATGTTGCATCATATAAGCCCATATGGGTAGTTGGTACCATCCAACTTATCCTCAACAGCCAACATACGGAATACATCACTGCTTTCAGCCATGGCCGGTGACTAAAATACCTTGATGCAAAAAATTGATTGTATCTCAAAAAGTTGAACGAAACTGCCCAGACGAGTTCTGCTAAACCTATAGCAAACTTTGAGACGCTTATACTGGCGAACAGAAACTGGTATATACCTTTGGCACAAAAAGATGAAATAGCCTGCACAAGCGCTACCATAGTGTGTTCGGAGGCCGAAACGAGCTCAGATCGTGATTTCGGCACCACAGAGCGAAGATATTTTGATCTCGGAAACCCTGAGTATGCTCACCAAAATTCGTACGATTCTGAGACTGCAAACGGAGGAGTGTCGACGGCACCCTAGATGAAGCAACGACCTGCTCTGATACCAATTGTTGGAGATAGATGTCTGTGGAAGCACGCGAACAACACGAGGAAGAAGAAGAAGCTTGGAGCACAACACACAAGACTGAATGAATTACTAGAGAATATACAAAGATAAGTAGCCCATTAGGGCAATAGGCGTATATACAAGCCGGGGGCAAAAAACCTCCTAAAGAGGGAAAAAAGTGCCTCGGAGGTCCTAGTGTGTTCACACACATCACTACCTAAATATATCAACAAAGATGGCTGTCCAAATGGCAGCTAAATGGATTCTGAGGTCCACTTTCTCTCAGGATTATTGGTCTCTCCTCATTAAAAGGAATATAAAGAACTTTCATGTTTCAGGTTACAAGAGTTGGACCAACTGCAAAATCTGGGATATTGTCACTTCTCCTGCTCTTTTTACCACTAAAGGAAGTAGATTGGTCTGCTCCCTTTGGAATGCCTGGATGAGTGTGAAAAAAGTCTATAAAGTCCCCATATACTTTGAAAACAATGTCTCCTTTTTGACGCAAAGCTCTATGTGGTTTGGTTTTTATGATAATCATAACCCTTTGAGTTTGTCCATTAGAATGGACAAATGCAAGAAAGCTGAATTTGACCCCTGGAGCTCCCTTTTTCTTAACAGTTAGGTAATTTGTGCTACTCAAATAGATGCTACTAATGGGTTGTCTTCTCTGTACAAACAGATCCTTCATGATAAAAGAAAATGGCTGATCAACAAACTGAGTGGCTATAACTACCACAAACAGATTGAGTTGAAAGAAATGGCTGCTGACATGTATTCAAATGTTAAAAAGTCATGCTGTTCAAACCAAAGGATTAATTTCAAGCTCAAGGCTAAATCGAAGCTCCATTGGAATCTCCAACAATGGAAATACAGGTTCAGAACCATTTGGGCCTTTGCTCCTACTTCTAACCAAGCTCACCTTCTTTGGCTTGTGATGCATCAAGGGGTTTGGACTGGGAGCAAAGCTTTGAAATTTAATATAAGTGCAGGAACTTGCTCTTTCTATGGCCAAATGGTGGACCTTCCTCATCTATTCATCAACTGCAAGGTTGCTCAAAAGTATTGGAGTCTTATTAATTTGTATTGTACTGTCAACTTCAGTTCTCCTCTTGGATATAAAGAGATCCTTCTGGGGGTCAGTAGTCCTATGGACATTGTGCTGTGGTAGATCTTAAGGGCCCATATTATGTGGCACATCTCGAAGAATAGAAACCAGAAATAGTTCTCTAGAAATGCTAAAGACTTCTTGTATATTTGTAATAAAGGAATCAAGAATATCCTTCATGTTTGTAAAAAGTCTATTAAAGACTCTTACCCTAGATCTAGTAGTCCCTCCTCTATCATCAAAGGTATGAGCCCCAATAGATGGAAAGACAAGATGTTGGCCATGTATTATGCTGACAGGCTATCGATGATTATGTTTCTGGAAGCCTGTCTTTGACCTCTTGAGGGTCTGGTCCCCCTCACTGTATCTTTCTTTCCTATAGTTATATTAAATTTTCTTGTTTTGCTAAAAAAAACGGGCCTTTGTGGACAATGCCAGCATATGTGGTTGCTATTTTTATGACTGGTCAATAAATAAATGATGCCCAATAAGGGACGGCCCATATTTTGAGTTGTTTGTAGTGCATAAAATGCAGAGATTACGAAACATTGAATGAAGCAGAGCATTACAAGTATATAGTCCATGTGCCACTTTTCATTTTACATTTTTGAAGTTAATTTTTTGCCAAAGTTTTCTTTAGTCGTGCTTGTTGCCATGGTGTGAATCTTACATGCTCAAAATATGCAAGACTAAAAAATGGCTTGACTCCTAGCTTCTTGCTTGTTGAACGTGATTAACAACCTATTCTCCTAAGTTTTGGAACTTTTGTTTGATTCTCGCACCATATTTTCTCAAAAAGGAGATGAAGTTTTTTATGAACATTTCCGAGTTGAGAATAGAACCAACTGCATTGGTTTGTTTGAAATTCAATTGCTTTGAAAATTCATTCATCTTGGATACGTCTCCCTTGGCAACAAGCCTTGACTAAAGGCTTCCAGCAGTTTTTATACATTGATGCTTGTGTGAGTTCTTTGGAGCATATCCATCAAGATTTTTTAACTTAAGAAAATGTTTTCTTCGGCATTTGAATTTGAGTTTCACTCCTATGATCATAATCTTGACTTTTTATAAGCAATCATGATCATACGCTTCGGTTTTTTGACATGCTTGGCATTCAATTGTCTGGATGTCTTGATCGTATAAAGTATGGATCTTTATTCTCCTCAAAAAGTATTATGTACTTAATGCAAGGCTTTGAGTAAAATATTTACTTTCTCTCAATTTTATGTACCACGTATAGACCGTTCTTAAATGAAAATTTGCTTATGAATCTTGCTTGTAAATATGGTTCGCATGAGCATTTGAAAGTCTATATCATGATTTGCAAAGTGGATTAGGGATTTGGTTTAATGTTCCAAATTTTGACTTATGACATTAAAATGATGCATTCCTTATTGCTACTTCTCTTCATGAAGATACCTATGCTTAATCAGAGTTTGAGTGTACCATATCTATCTCTCCTGGAACTCTTTTTCGATTCTTGTAGAGGAACCCCATTAGAACTTATTTACACATCTTACAAAACATTCAAAAAACACACACAAAACATCAAACAAATTCTAAAAACTCTTTCAAAAATACCAAACAAATATTAAAAGCACTCAAAACACCAAAAATTATTTCAACAAAACATGGAAAAGAAAAAGGCAAAAGAAAGAAGGAAGGGGAAAAAGGTTGCACAAAAGAAGGAAGAAAAAGTTGAAATGCATGATCAAGGTGAAACAAATAGAGAAAATTTGCAAGGGGTAGAGGAATCTGGTGGAGTTTCTAAAGGGGTGGCTTCCATTGTTGCGACTAAGGAATATAGCAACACTTTTGTAAATGTATTCATTAGTCATGACCATAGAAGTATGAGTGCTTATATTAACCCTAATTGTGAGTTGAATTTAATTTATATTGATTTAATGACTATTATTTTGGACACCATTCAACTAACCACTCATTCCACTATCCTCATGAATGGTGAAAATTATGATTGCATGGGTCAAGTTGTGTTGCCTATTGTGGTGAATAATATGCAATTTTTTGAAATATTTTTTATCATGGAAGGTATAGATGAAGACTTGGTCATAGGCACTCAAAGGTTTTTTGAACAAAATCATCAAGGGTTTGAAGCATCTTGTCCATCTATTATGTCCATCCCTACTAATGAGTCTTTTGGAAATCCTGATGATTATCCTCATTGTAAGGATTGTGGATATGATCACCTATTCACAGATTGTGCTTTTAATCCACAAAATAGTCTTTCCACTCATGCCTTTTTATCTAATCCTTCATTGAGTAAGTTGCAGGAACCTTGACGAATGATGAAGTGGAGGACTCCAAGTGCTTGGGGGATGTGGAAGGGCCCTCTCTTCCTCTAAACTTGGATTCCCCTCATGAATCCATAAGCAAGGATGTGCTACACTTGGCTCATCAAGAAGCGGATAAGAAAATACCTTGTATCAATACTATGGAAAATGATGTCGAATCTATGGTCAATCATGACAATCCATCACCCATTTGTATATCTAGAGATTCTACGTATAATAAGGATAAATGGATCGCTGAATCTCTAGATCGATCTCAAACCACACAACCCTATGATCCATTGCATGAGCATTATGTATGTATAGAAACTCAACCTTTGTTGAATTCCCCATGTAAAGATGAGTTTTCTCTAAAGACTCACATAGAAGGCCCAAAAGACCCATACATCAAGAAGAAGTCACATTTCCCTTGTAATGTCAAGAAAATTTGGGTGTCCAAGCAACTACTTAGAGCCCAACCAAATCGCACTATGATATGGGTACCAAAGAAATCCTTTGTACAAAGTCAATCCTCTCACAAACTAAATCCACAATCCATGGTCTAGACCCATCATATCTTATCTTCAAGAAAGATCACTTCCAACCAAAGGATCCAAAGCAATCAAGCCAAAACTCAGAAAAGATCCAAGGAGAAATCTCAAGGCTAAGATCAACAAAACGAAGACATATTGGTGGCCTAAAACCTCTTCGCGCAGCATCCATGGGTATTAGACCCAACCTTGCCCAATTCACAACATATGTTTAAGATGCACACCAAGTATGCACGCGAATAGGGCCTCATCCAAAGGTGAAGCATTAGGCATACTAAGTTTAACCTAGGCACAAAGAGGATACATGTACATACAATTCAAAAATTTGCTTTTCATTTTTCTTTTCTCAGGTTGGTGGACAAAGGTATCATCCATTTCAAATGGTTGATGGAAAAGAAGCGGCTCTTGGAGTTGGACATTTGGAGAAAGCCTCATCATCGCCTCACCCTTGAGCACTTTGCTCAAGATCCATCCATTTTTGCACCATTGTTTTTTGTATGCATTTTTTAGAGTATGCATAAGATAGGGTCATGCACGGTACTTTTTGTTTTCCACCCATGCACCCTTAGTCCCCACTCATGCATATGGACTAAGAAGAGATGAATTAATTTCATCTATTTGTATCTATCATCTACATTTTATCATTTCATTCTCATACATCATCCATCCTTTCCCTCCCAAAAAAAAAAGAGAAAAAAAGAAGAAAAAAAAGAAAAAAAAGAAAAGAAATATAAAGCATTCTAGCATATTCTTCCCATCTACATGAGGCAAAAGACACAAGTTAAAAGACAATCAATTCCAAACAAACATGGAAAAAGCAAGATGAAAAAAAGCAACAAAGCAAAGCACTCCAACGATGCAAGGATCATGCAAATCAAAAGGAACTTCTACACACTCTTCCACAAAAAGCTCCATACTTGCAAAAGCTTTGTCGAGGAAGACAAAGTCAAGGAGGGGGGGAGTGTTGAAGATACAACATACACTTCTTGGATCCACTTTATTTTCATCATCATTTGTACCTTTTTCTACCTCTCATTCAGTTGAATAAGCACTCTTGTATAGGTGTGTGTGAGTGCCATACTAGAGAATAAGTGGGATTCATTCTCCTTTCAGTTTAGAAATCCCACATAGCATGCTTTTTTGCCATTTTGTATATAAAGAGGGCTCTACCTCTCATTTTGGGAGGCCTTTTCTAGAAGTAATGAGATAATGCTAGTTTATAGTTAGAATCTAGCTCTGTTGTCATCATGATGTGCATGCTTACTTGTTCTCTTCTCATCTAACACTTGTGACATGTTGATGTGCGATGACATTGTGACTATGCTTGTGATTGCGATTATGTGCGTCATTAGCGATGCTTATGTCATGTCTTCTTGTTAATTACGTTGTTAATCGTGCATTGACAAAGTGCCATTACGTCTACTGAGTGCTTCTACGCAAACATTTGGGTCTCATGAGATGCTTCCTGGATTGACAAGTATGAATTGTGATTCTACAACATCAACAAGCGCTTTTAGGTATATCATCGGGACCGAATTGAGTGGCGAAGGTTGGAGCCTTGCCACATCGTCGTTGAATTTCTGCATTATAATCGGCTAAGAGCACACAATAGGGCACATATTGATCGTCGTTTGTGCCTATCCATCGGTGATGAGACATGTGTCACAAGTATTCTGATTTTATGATAGTGTCCTCAATCTTAGACATTGACTCAATTTGTACCACTACTCTATCATCATGCATATTGGCCATTTTTTCTAGTGTCTGTAACCATTCTGGGGCTTCTATCTCTAGTGTGTCCAATCCTTCAGAGGTTTGTTGGCCACCCGACATTGGCATAGGAACATATGGTTCCTCATATGATTCGTCTACTTCTATGAGTACCAATTCTTTTGGTTCTAGTTCTATGATCGGAGAGGGATTTCTTTCATACTGAAGTAGTTCGCCTTGCAATTCAGCGACCTGTTCTCTTAATGCATTCATCTCCTCTGTAGTTACCATAGAATTTGGGACTTTTGTTTGTTCTTCATGCGCCCCCAACTGTTGGAGAAGGGTATCCCGTTCTTCGCCCAAATCCTCATGCCCTGCCAAAAGATCAGCATAGCTTTGAAGAATGGTTTTCATGGTCTCTGAAGGGATAGGTTTAAACTGTTCTGGGTCGATCTCCTGAGGGGATCCTTCCATTGTTGCCTCTAGGTTCTCTTCGTTTTGCTTTTGAAGCCTTTTGTTTTCCTCTAGAGCTCTGGCCATGTGCTTCCTTAGTAACGTCAGATTGAGATGGACCTTGACATTCTCAGACTGATAAAGTTCCAGTAAAGCTGTTAATTTTTTGACTTCGGAAGATTCTATTGCTGGGGAGCTTCCAATAGGGTCTGGTGGGTGTGTTCTAGCACAGTGTAACGTTGATTGAGGTCGGTGTTCTTTTTTCTAGGGCTGCAAGCCGCTTCTGTAATTGCTGGTGGTCCGCAATTATATGGCGATGGCGATCTTGCAAGGTCTAATATTCGTTCTGAAGCTCATATACACATTGATGTAATGTAGAAAACATGTTATTTACATTTAGCAATGCTGGGAAGGTGGAGGATGCAGGGGGAATGGAAAGGGGAAAGGGATCATGAATGAAGTGGAAGCAAGAGGTGATGTGGGAGGAGGGGGTATGGGAGATTGTGGGAGTGTGGGGGGAGGGAGAGGTGTTGTGGCTGATGATGTTTCCATGGTTTCGAAAGTGTGTGTGATCGTGGAAATGGGAACACTGGGTGGGATGGATGTGATGTTAGTGAATAGTGTTGTGAATGTAGGCATGGTAACCCCTCCAAGTTGGATGCCTGAAGAAAGAGGAATTCCCATAACATATGTAGTGGTGGTGGAAGTTGAGGTGGTCGTGTTGTGGGAAGAAGTGAATTGTGCAGTGAGAGGTGAGGAGTGTGGTGATGGCGGTGCCTCATGGTATTCTTTCGTCTGAGTAGTGTCTCTTGGTGCCGTGACATCTATGTGAATCTGCTTCCCGGACCGAAGGGGACGAGTAGGCACTCATTGTTCATCAAGGCCAAGTGCATTCGCACGAAGGTTCAGGGACTCAATAAATTGGTCGTCTACCCCTTCTTCTCCCAACATTTGACTTATTAGGATCTTCCCTGTTTCCAGTGACAACTTGTGATGCTCTTGGACTCTTTTCATAGTCTCATACAATCTTTTTATCTGTGCAGTATAGGCTGGGGCACCCGCTAGTTATGAAGTTTCCTCTTGCTCTGAAGTATTTGCTCGTTTGATTCTGCTTCATTGATTTCTTCTTCATCTTCGTCTACATCCACTATTTGAGGTTGGGTAGGAGCTGAAGTCCCGGTGATTGGTTGTGGTCCTCGAGTCTGAGCTTCCTCCGTCTCAAGATTAGCCTCATTAATCATCCTAGCAATTTCTTCATTTGTTAAATCATCTAGAGTGTAGCCTTGTGGGAACCCCAAGTCAGAGGGAAAACAAGGTTGGGCCCTTCTGCACTTAGTCTGGGTAAGCGAATAGTAAATGGGCGAATGCGTCTTGTTGGAGGTGGTGTCACCTCTAGTGTGAGGGTGGCATCCCCTTGCTTGGGCACAAGGTATTTGGACTGCTCCTCTCATTTTCTTAGATGATGGTGTGTTGTTGATGGCCGTCTCTAGAATTCTTGGGCTCGGACCACACCAATGCTCTTTGAATGGGCACATCATAAGCTAAGCACCAATAAATGATCCTTGTAAGCACACATCATCCATGAAGCACATTCTTATGTTTCTTGTTCCAGCGCCGATGTGCTAAGTGAATCTGATCAATGATACAGTGGGGTAGATTGATGGTGAGATTTTCTGTCTCCGCCAAGTACAAGCTGAACGAGATTCCCTTTGGTGGCATGGTGAAGCATTCTTGAGCCGAGAAGGCGAAGTGCTGCATGATTGTGCATAAATGGAGGGTGATGGTCGGTGTCATAGCTACCATATCTTTTAGTTTGTTGAGATCTTTGTGCTTCATTCTTTCGGGAATCAATGTTTCTTTCTCTGTGTGAATGTGCATACCTTTCATGTCCAGGCTTCCCGTACTAGGTTGAGGGTTAGTTTGAACCTTTTTAGTTCATGTCATGGTGTTAATGAGGGGAGCACAAAGGTACTATCTCCTCCTTTGGCTCTGCTAGGGGTGATGGTGCTGATCAGGTAGGAACAGCACAAAAAATCAAGTTTGGGTAATAGTGCTCTAAAGTAGCTGTCTAGGCCAACTTTGGTCCATACTGATCTCATCACTTCTGCATCCTGATACTTCTGGAACTCGCGAGTAAAGAAATGGTACCTTCCCCATTTACCATTAAATTCTAGTTCAGCTTCCCAAAAGTATGTGCCCTTCCCTAATGGACTTGCGACGTCACTGAACCAATGTGCATGTTTGCCTACTTGAGAAGTGTGTCCCTACGGAGGGTCTTGAATGGGGAGTACATGCACTGCCCTGAGTTCCTGAGGCCTTTTTGTTAGTTGTGGCTCAAGGAGGAGAGTTTCAATGTCCACTATTTGGGCGCTAGATCCTGCCTGGGTACTGGTTCCCGTTGCTTCTGCCATGTTATTGGATGCTTGCCGATTCTGTGAGAATATAGAAGCACATGTTAACATTGTAGTAGACAAGAGATGACAATTTTTCCCCATTACAACATTAACATGAGGCGTCGTGACAATTTAGTGAGTTAGTTGGTGCTCGATGATTGTGTGTGTAGTTAGTGAATGAATAGTTCTATGTGCTAAGTGGAATCGTGTGGTGTGAGGATGATGCAGTTAGTAGGTGGAGATGAATTTACAATGTGGGGTTCGGGGGGTTTATTACAAGCTTTTGGTCACCAAATATAATGCATGGTTTTACAATATGACCGTCGGTGGGCTATGGGAGACTTTACATGAGCATCTATTTGAAAATGTGGCTTTTTAGGGACCCATTTACAAGTGATCCTATTAGTGATCGTTGGAGCGTGTGTAATTGTGTGTGAGTGGAGCTTTGTCTCATGAAGCTCAAGGTTAGCCACTTGAGCCCTCAAGCAAGCCTTAGGCACCCAGATGTGTCTTGATTGTGGGTTGGCCCTCATCGACTGCTTAGGTACCCAGATGAGTGTTACTTTCATGGGCAGATCCTTGAAAGATTTCTTATTAGTGTCCAGTCATGGTTTACTAGCATGATGTTTAGTCAGAGGTTTTAACTTGGCCGCAACAAGATGCTCGCCTTTCCGTGCCCATATTTGTTTTGTTGGCTGAGACACCTTGCTTTGTACTCTCCTTTGGCTTTGAGCATAGGCCGCCTGCATCCTCTGTATTCCATAGTTCTTCAGTTGCTATGTCTTGGTCGCTTTTGGAAAAGAAAGGAGCTCCATCGTATATATAACTTCATGGTTGAAAACATCATCCCTCTGCATCACAGAGTTTTGGACAAGAACAACATCTTTATCTTCATGTGTATTCTTGGAAGGACTAGGAGTTGGTGCCTTTCCTATTTTCTTGAGTGCTTGATTTTCTAACTCGATGGTAATGCAATTGTTTCCTACCCAGACCTGAAGAAGTCCACCTCTTAGGTTCAGGTTGACTGCATGATCATAGATCTAGTCTTGACCCAAGACAAGAGGTTCAGTGAGGTCCTCGTTTTGACACACTAGCACCTCAAGTGTCATAAGAACATTTTGGATGTAGAGGGAAATTTCTAACTCGCCCATGCAATGGGTTTCCACACCTCCCAATCCTATAAGGTATGCTTCTATAAGATTGACACTTAAGTTCAATTCTTGACAGTAAGAAAGTTTAACAGCACTAGTGGCTGCACTTGAGTCAATCAACGCCCGTACAATCCTTGCACTATTTCCTTGTCCTATCTCTAAGGTTATAAAAGGCCATCGGTCAATTATTCTATGGGAACTTACACCTGAGACTTCACACATAGCCATATGATATCGTGGAGCTGCATGGGCATCAGTCCTAAGCTGATCTCTACCCTGTCTTCTTAACTTCATTTTTCGGATGCGTTCCAGTGCTTCTGCCTGTGCTTCTTCTCGGATTCGTTTTTCTTCTTCCTTATGTTTCTTGGCAGTGTTGAGTCGATTGAGCATTTCCTCAGTAAGAGGTTCTTGATATAGTTTGACTGTGCATCCACTAATATAACTTGGTAGGATGTTGCCTTCTAGAGTGGCTAGTTGAACTGCTCCACTTGTAGAGATCCTATTGATAATCATTGGCCCATAGCCTCTCTTCTCTAATTTCTGTGCATGTTGCTTCAAAGTGTAGACTAGGACTAGGTCTCCTGTTTTCAAGCCCTTATCCTTCACATGTGCATCAAAATATGCTTTTTGTCTTTTCTTGGCTGCATAAATTCCTACTGTAGCTCTTAATCTTGTTTCACCTAGTCGTTCAAGGTCAAAGATTCTAGAGGGGACCTCATGGCCTGCCCATACATGCTCTTGTGCTACTTTCAATGTAGGTATCAAGAAGTCCAATGGTAGCACTACATTTTGGCCAAATACCATCTGAAAGGGTGTGGCTTGGAGTAGCATTTTATAGGCAACTCTATATTCCCAAACAACATGGTGTAGTTGTTTGTCCCAATTAGAGCGTTTATTATTCACTAATTTGGTTGGCACATTGCATAGAATCTTATTTGTGCTTTCGGCTTGCCCATTAGCTTGTGGATGATAGGGGGAAGACTTTTTGTGCATCACCAAGAACTCTTGAAGAAGATTTTCAATGACTTCATTCAAGAAGTGAGTGCCTCTATCACTTACTAGCTCTATAGGTAGCCCGTATCTTGTGAACACATTCTCAAATAAGAACTTAGATGTCGTTTGAGCATCGTTCTTTGTTGTACCTTTCACGTCTACCCACTTGGTTAGATAGTCTGTGGCCACGATGATGTACTCCGCATGGGAACTCTTAGCTGGGGGTTAATAGGACCTACAAAGTCTATTCCCCGCTTAGAGAATGCACGTCCACCCATCATAGGTCTCAGTGGCATCTCATCTTTGCGTGTAGGATACTGAGTTTGCTGACAAACATCACACCTCTTCAGATAGGTATGTGCATCCATATGAAGGGTTGGCACCACAAGCCTACAAATAGGATTGCCTTAATCACACGGTCTGGTCCAAAATGTCCTCCTGCTACACCGTGGTGCAGTTTCCAAGATCTTAAGATATTCATTCTCATGGACACATAATCTAAGATACCCATCTTTTCCTCGTCTGTATAGATTATCTCCAATGAGAGTATACTCTAAAGCTTCTTGTTCTAAGCTCCTTTGTCTAGCCAATGTCATATCTTGGGGAAAGGTTTTCGTCCTCAAAAAGGCTACTAATGGTTCACTCCAATCTGGCACTAAAGACACCCGATAAAGACTGGTGGTTTAGTATGGCAGATTGGGCATTCCTTGCATATCCTATGGACGTCTGCTTCCATAGTTGGCCAGTGCACTCCAAGTCTCCTTAGTGTCTGTAAAGTTCTTTGCCTCAAGTAGTGTTGCTCTAATGCACCCACATGTGCTAAATGCAACCACTTTGCGTACTCATCCTCTTCCACACATGTTAATATTCCTTGATCTGTATGTTTGTACATACTCCCTAGCATGATATGGTACTTCTGTGCTTTTACTACCTCCCTATCTTGAGTGTTTACTATTGGATGTTTAGGCCCATATGTCAGTACTGGCGCTAAGGTCTTGGCCCACTGTGGTACAACTTCCAATTTAAACAAGTAAGCATCAAGAAGGTCATCTGATACTCCTTGTGGGGCCTCTCCGGATGTGAGCCTCGAGAGATGATCTGCCCTCAAGTGAGTCTTGCCTTTCCTCACCGCAACCTCAAAGTCATATTCCATTAGTAAGAGGAACCATCTTACTAATGTACCTGTATTGCATGGCTTGTTTACGAAGTACAGTAGAGCTTGATGATCAATAAAATTTAAACTTATTTGCAAGCAAAGAGTGTCTAAAATTTTTAACTGCATATACCATGCCTAAGCCTTCTCGTTCGGTGGTGGTATAATTTCGTTCAGCTGCATTCAACTGTCTACTAGCATATGCAATTGGAAGATCCATATTACCTTCGCCCCTAGCTTGTGCTAGCACACATCCAATAGCATAGTTGGATGCATCCACATGCACATGGAATGGCTTGTTCCAATATGGGGTAATCAAGATTGGTGCTGAACACAATCGCCATTTAAGCTCATTGAAAGATTTCTCACATTCATCAGTCCACTCAAAATTGGTCAAAAGTTCGTACAGAGGCTTTGCAATGATGGCATACATGTGTATAAAATGTCGGTAATAGCCACAATGCCCCATGAAAGCTTGCACTTCCTTGACATTCTTTGGCCTAGGTAATTTTGCGATAGCTCTCACTTTCTCTTCGTCAGTAGATATGCCGTTCTTTGACACTATGTGTCCGAGAATCTTGCCTTGCCTGACCATGAAAACACACTTTTCTAGGTTCACGTAGACTTGATATTCTCTACATTTGTCAAAGATTTGCCTGAGTTCAGGTATATGGGTATGTCTAATGTTGGAATGCGCACAAAGATCATCAACATAGACTTCCAAATTCTTCCTCAAATATTCCTTAAATACATGAGACATCAACCTTTGAAAAGTGTCTGGCGTATTGGTAAGACCAAATGGCATTACTCGAAAGGCAAATATGCCCCACTCTATGGCAAAATCCATCTTATGTTGATCTTCTGGAGCAATGGCTACCTAATTATAGCCAAAAAATCCATCAAGGAAGTTGTACACTTCCTTGCCTGCTACCCTTTCTAATAGATGCTCAGTGATAGGAAGCAGATAATTATCTCGAATAGTGGCTGCATTCACCTTCTTCAAGTTAATGCACACACATAGCTTTCAATTCTTCTTGGGAACCACTACAATGGGGGACACGCATTCAATGTGCTCAATTTCATAGATGAATCCAGCTTCAACCAAACGATCTATCTCTTTCTTGATTTTAGCAGCATAATTATCATTATATGTGTATGGCTTTTGTTTAGAGGGTTTGGCATCTGAGGTCATGGGGATAGTGTGTGAGCATATGTCAGGGTCTACACCTTTCAAGTCCTTGTAGCTCCAAGCAAATACATCTCTGTATTCTCTTAGCAAGGCTACCAACTCTTGCTCTTCTTCTTCTGTCAGGTCATGTCTTATGTAAGTGCATCTTGCTTCTCCTTCTTCTACGGTTACAACAATTTTCTTGGTGGTTTCTTTGTTATCATAGGCCTCTCTGGATTGTGCATCGGGTTTAGGCATTCTTACCATGACTCTCCTATCTTCTATCTCATACTTCTTAAAATTATCAGGGACCTCAAACAAAGATTCTTCCTTCTCTGGTGTGACTTCTCTCTTGTTCCTTTTCTTGCCTTCACTCTTGGCGAACACTTGTGTGGTTAACCTCACATCATTGGTAAGCTCTTCATGTCTCTGAGGGTGAGCTTCTACCTCATAGAAGTATTCTTCATCTGATGCAAAAGGTGGGTCCATAATGATTGACCCTAGATCAGAGTCACTTGCATCGTCAAATGCATCAGTACTAGGTTCGCACTCTTCTATAACTGAATCACCCATAATTGGCTCTATTGAGAAGACTGAAATGTCATAGCTATCCTCGTCACAGTGGGGTGTCCATTGTTCTTCATTGATGGCTACATCCATTGTTGCTAAAATCTCTACCCAACCATGAGGTTCAAACTCCTCATCAGGAAATACTAAAGGTGCATAGGCTGGGTCTTGAATTGATCTATGAGTTTCCTTTGCACCTACCTCTCTAGCTATTTCTCTCTTCTCTTCTTCTACTGCTACTTTACACATCCACAAGTGAGTGTCTTCATGCATCCATGAGGATGCTGATCCTATGGAATGCACTAATTCGGTAACATCCTTAGCTCTATGGATGGGATTCCATTGGATGGGGGGTACATCTCTATGAGAGTAATCCTTAAGATTAACTTTGGTCGTAACACCTAAGTGTTGCAAAAACAAGGAATTGGTTCCCCAATCTTTTACCATGCAAGAGAATGAAAAATTACAACCACCATGTGCTAGAGAGATGACTCTCCTCCCAACCTTATGCCTGTGTATATAGCTACTTGAATCAACGAGGACCACAAATGTAACTAGAGTCCACAAGTGCATGTGCGATCTCCTCCACTCCTTTGATATCTGCCACTAGAGTCTACTAGTGGCTGGAGTGATCTTGACCACTGCTTTACTACCCTCCACTAGAGTCCACTAGTGGTTGGTGTACTCACCTCTCGAGTTAAGTCCACTGGTCTCAAAGTAACTCACATTAACTTGAGTTAGAAGGCTCTAGAGCTCTTTGGGCAAAACTCTCTCCCCATGCTCCCCATGGGGATTGAACCCAAGACCTCCTCCTTCACAACCATGAGACTTAATCACTAGGCTAAGTGGATCACTTGAATATGAGAGCAGATGAACTTATGCTTGAGTCTATTCTTGAGATCTTTGATCCTACAGACGAGTGACCAAACCGTATCCGATTTCAGATCTATCTGAAGCAGTCGGATCCCTAGACCATAGACTTACTTTATTGCATTCTTCCACCCTTGGAAAAGATTGTCTTCCTTGAAAATAGATCTATATACATATTGTAGGCATCCCCCGAGCCTCATGTTCTAGAACTGGAAGAACATGGTCATGTTCTAAAACTGGAAGAACATGTCTCATCTCTATGGTGGCGTCCCTGCCCAAATGATTCAAAACACTGTCCAACTTTGCACTTTGATAAACTAGCAAAAGTACAAAGTAGTGAATGAATAATAAGGGTGGATCAAAAAAAATTCCTAGCCACTTCATTGTTTCTTGATGTGCAATCTAGGTACAAACATATGAAATGGATGGATTTTTATTACTAGTCCATTTCTGGGCATGATTGGCGCGTGGACTTAGTAACAAAGGTGGGATTCCTATCCCTCACAAGACTTTAAGAACTCTTGATTCTCTTGAATTTGTTTTGGAAAACTAGAGATTTGGTTGTCTCTAACATCTATCTGAGATGTTTGTACAATGGTTTACTCTGATCCAACGGTTACTTGATTTTTTCACCCGACTAGAGGACTACTTTGTCCTAATGAGTTTAAAAATCCTATGTAAACTGTAGGAGAAAGTTTATCGTTTCGGTTGAGTCAACCTTACTAACTTGACCAATACAAATTCAAAAATGAAAATTGTCCAACTTAGGACACTTTCTCAAAGACTTTAACTGAAAGTTCTTTGGAATTGTCCATCTATTAAGCAATTCCTAACTTCTTTATTCTAGAGTATACTGGACTCTAGGAAATCATTTATGCTATTAACTTGAAGCAAAACTTAAATGAATAAGTCAATCTTGGAATTATCATCTTTTGAAGATTAAAAAGGTTCTTGTACAAAACATCTATCTAGGATGTTTAATTTAGTTATCTAGTTCTAACCAGCTAACCCTAGTCTTTTGCAAAAGGAATCGGATACCATGTCTGAGCTGATTCCAAAAGATTTTGAAAGTGGAAAGAAATAGCTAAAACTCTATACAACCAATTCAAACTTCGAACATACGTAAACTTGCTATGACTCAAAGTTTAGATGTAAGATCTGTTTCAACAGGGATCCGAAACATTTTCTTTATCTTTAAGAGAAGTAAGCTGGATTCTCAAAAAGATGCAAAGAATATCAAAAACATCATCCAACCACAGGATACTAGTGTGGCAATTACCATCAGTGTGTTGGCCCACTGAGGTTCTCTTGATGAGTTTTTTACTCAAACAATGCTTCACTTGAGACTAAATTCAAGTCACATTCAGTCTTTCTAACTCCTTACTGGGAATGCAATTCTTGTGAATTTCTTTGATTCAAAAGAGTGAATTTACCAAGTTACACTAGGAACTTGATGCTTGACTTAGTCAATCAAATCCTTGGTTAAAAAGATCAAATCAAAGTCCAATTTTTTCAGAAATTTATCAAATATTTCCGAATTAACAACACTTTATCTTGAAGTGTTTCAAGAAGATCTTGGAAGTTACTTACTTCATATCTTCTGTTTTCTTTATCTTGAAGTTATCTTGAAGTATCTTAGGATACTACTTTTATCCTCCTGGAATTAAAGTCCTGTCAAGTCTTAATTCTCTTGAGGATCAAACTCAACTTCAAGATCCAAACTAGGACTAAAAAATAATTATCGTCCCAATGTCCGATGTCCCATAGTATAAAATCTGGTGTCCCATACCACCCTATTTTATACTCACATTAATGTGTGGGTAATACTTATCCTAAACTCAAAACATCTCTTGATAGAGTACCTTCTTCCTTCAATTTTTGATAAGAATTTTGAAGTTTCAGGCATTACCTCTAGCTAGATTTTCTAGGGTTTGATTCCTTCACATGATTGTTTCACAATCACGTGCTTTTCCTTGGAAACTTGAAAACCTTTTGATGGAATATCAATTCTTCTTTGCTAGGGTTTTCAAATGAAAACCAATTAAAATTCCAAGTTCTTGAATTTTCATAGATTCAAGTTCAATTGGTTTATTCTTGACCAATTTGTAGTGACAAGAGTTTTGCACTTCTTGTCTTTAGATTCCTTTCTATACTAATGCTTTAGGTACCTACCCCGGGGACTTTATATAGGAATCTTTCTACTACTTAAGTCTTAAGCATCCACTCATGCTTTCTGGATTTGTACCAAAATCCCTTTAAGGATAGGTAAACATTAAGTTTTACCTTCCACAGACTTAATTACCGTCTTCATGGTTGCAGACTACATTCTTGAAATTTCTTTACTCTGTTCAGACTTGGAACAACTTACTCTTTTCACATTTTTCCATTGGATAAATTGAACCTGAGTGAATAATTCCCAAAAGGAATTTTATTACCAATACTTGGGCAATCTATAGAGTAGTTCCAACTGCACATTCTTCGACAATCATGGCCAAGCTTGATCAAGTCTAGCTGATCTTTGTGACTAAAATAAACAATTAATATTTATCTTTAAGATCTCCTAATTCTAACGCTTCTTTGCTTACCTGTAGGATTTTTAGATATCTTTCCCTTGTCACGAGAAAGGAGATAAGGAAGAGAGCTCTCACACACACTCTCACTCTCAAGGAGAAGCACACACACGCACATAGATTGAGGCAAGGAAGAATGATCTTCTTCTTCTTCTTCTATTACATAAAAAGGAATGTACAAGAAATGACCTAAAAACAAGAATACAACAAGTGCAATATATAAAGATCAGTACCTAAGGAAAAACCTAATGTATGCGAATGAGTGAGCTGGCAACGAACAAATGTTCCATCACTCTCGGTAGATAAATCTAATAAAGCTCAATGAAGTATCCGTGACATATATCGGCATGACCACTATACATGTCAGAGAAATGAAAAACTGGTACGTGTCATCCTGGATCATCACATGTTGAGCTTGATATCTCAACACTCCCCCTCAAGCTCAACGCCATATCCTGTAATCCAAGCATCTCTCGAAACTTCTTCAACTTCTCAGCTCCAATTGCTTTGGTGAAAATATCAGCAACCTGCTCATCTATTCTCACATAAACAAGATCAATATCACCTGCTAATACCTTCTCTCTGATGAAGTGATATGTAGCTCGATATGCTTTGTTCTAGCATGGAAAACAGGGTTCCGTGCTAACTGTATGCTGCTAAGATTATCACAATAGATAGTGATAGGCTTTTGCACTTCCACACCTAAATCTGCAAGTAACATCTCCAACCATGATGCCTCACATGTTTCCATTGCAGCACCTCTATACTCAGCCTCTGTACTGGACAAAGCAACAGTGGGTTGCTTCTTGCTGCTCCATGTAACAGCTACACTCCCAAGTGAGAATAGAAAGCAACTAGTAGATCTTCTATCTGGAATGCTAACATCCCAATCTACATCGGTGTATCCATAAACCTGCAAATCTACACCAGCCTCATAAAACAATGCATAATCCAAAGTAGCACTCACATAATGTAGAGTGCACCTCAGAGCATCCAAATGTGGCTTCGTAGGAACCTGCATAAATTGACTTTCAAGTCCAACAGTATAGCTTAGATTAGGCCTTGTAATTGTGAGATATATAAGACTTCCCATAATTTTCCTGTACATAGTAGCATTTTGCAATGCTTCACCTGATGTAGTATCCAACTTCAAATTCTGATCTAATGGCATAGAAATTGGCTTACAACCAGCCATACCATACTTTTGCAGCATATTCAAGGCATATTGCCTTTGCGACATCCATATACCATTTTTTGTATGTATAAATTCAGTGCCCAAGAAATAGCACAGCACACCAAGATCTTTCATGTCAAATTCCTGCATAAGAAGTTGCTTTACCTCTATGATGATTCCTTCATTATCACCACCTACAATCAGGTCATCAACATAAATAGCCACAATAGTGATGCCATCATCAGCCTTACATATAGTCAGTGATCTGCATCACACATAGAAAACCCAATGTCGGTTAAGTGATCAGCAATCCTTGCATGCCATGCACGAGGGGCTTGCTTTAGCCCATACAAAGCCTTTTGCAACCTGAAAACATATTCTGGATGCTTTGAATCTTCATATCCTTGTGGCTGGTCCATATATACTTCTTCCTGTAACTCACCATGTAGGAAAGCATTCTTCACATCCATCTGATACAAAGTCCATCCTTTTGCTGTAGCTAATGCAACAAGTGTCCTGACAGTAGACATTTTAGCTACATGGATGAATGTTTCCTCATAATCAATGCCATATGTCTGTGCATATCCTTTAGCTACCAATCATGCTTTATACCTGCTTATGCTACCATCAGCATTATGCTTTACCTTGTAAACCCATTTGCAGCCTATGGGTTTCTTTCCTTGCGACAATGGAACCAGCTTCCATGTATCATTTCCATAAAGTGCAGCCATCTCCTCATCCATAGCTTTTTCCCAATCTGCAATTCCAATTGCATCTTCAAAGCAAGAAGGTTCAACATCTTGTATTACCTTTGTCATGTAGGCATAATGACAAGCCATGTAACTTTCATATGTCAATCGTTGCACTGAATTCCGCATCCTCCCAGATCTTCTTGGTCCTGGGTCAGTTCTCCTTGTATCATCTACATGTGCCCTTCTTACTCCTAGAGTCTTCACAGAGGGCAATCCAAGTTCCTCATCAAGACTCTTTTCTGAACCGCTTGAATCCCCATCAACGTCTTCAAAACCTGCACATGTCTTATGACTAGCAGAAAGCTTTTCTTTACCTTTCTTGGATGTATTTGATGAATTTGCTGGACTAAAATTTCCACGTAATCTTCCACTCCATGGATTTGAGTTGGAACTATCACTTGGTGATGCATCCGGTCCACTCAAAACCTGAGATTTTGCACTTGATTTTTTAGCATTTTCTTTATCATTTGGTTCAAGACTCAGTCCTTCTTTGGCATCTGCATAGCAGCTTGACATTTCATCAAACCACATCTCTGCTCACCTTTACCTATCGTGTGAGTGGGTTATAACATTTATATCCTTTTTGCTCAAGGGAGTATCCAATGAAGACACACTTTTCTGCTTTTGGATCAAGTTTCATCCTCAATTCATCTGGAACATGTACATATGCAATACAGCCAAAAACTTTCAGATGTGATAAGTATTTACCTGTACTCTTCTCTTCAGGTGTAACTTGATGTACAACAACAGTCGGAGTTCTGTTCATGATGTATACAGTAGTATGCACATCTTTTGCCCAATAACAATGAGGCATATTCTTCTCAGCCATCAAGGCTCTTGCTATTTCTCCAATATGTCTATTTTTGCGTTCAGTAACGCCATTCTATTGTGGTGTGTACTTGCATGAAAATTGACGCCGAATTCCATGATTTTTTAGAAAACTAGTGAACTCATTTGACATGTATTCACCTCCTCCATCAGATCTTAATGTCTGAATGTACTTCCCTGTCTGCTTTTCCACCATAGCTTTAAAATTCTGGAAGTGAGTGAACACCTCGCTCTTCTCTTTCATGAAATATACCCATACTTTGCGTGTATGGTCATCAATGAAAGAAACATAAAACCTACAACCGCCCATAGATGTGGTCTTTGCTGGACCCCAAACATCTGTATGTACTACTTCTAGTACATTCTCACTAACATGCTTGTCATGTGGAAATGATGCTCTTGACTGTTTACCAAATTGACATGCTACACATACCTTTTGCATTTCTGCAACTTTGAAATTTGGTAGTCCATGGACAATCTCCTTTGACTGCATCAATTTCAGCCTTTGCAAGTTTGCATGTCCAATCTATTTGTGCCACATCTCTATATCTGCAATAATTGTTGCACCTTTTGCAAATCATGGCTGCATTCATTTCAGGAATCTTCACATTTAAGGTGAAGATCCTACCCACTTTGTTTCCTTTGGCAACCAATCGTCCATCTTGCTTCTACTCTTCTACATATAATCCATCAGCATTGAACCTGACTTGTAATGCCTGGTCAACCATTTGTCCAACAAAAACCAGATTCTTTGTTATATTTGGAACATGCAACACATCAGCAAGATGTTTTACCTTCCCATCCTCCATAGACAATGCTATGTTTCCTATATGCTCAATAGGATGTGATGTATCATCACCTGTTTAACATATCCAGGAACTGGCATTTTCTGCAAACTACTAAACCATTCTGCGTGACTGGGCATGTGATTTGAAGCACCTGAGTCAACATACCAGACATTATCATTCAATTTTGAAATACCAGTAGACATCGTGTTCATCATGTGGTGTTGAACCATGAACAGCTTCTCAGAATCATCTGGACTTATGGATGCATAGTTGTTTTGTTGCCTTCTATTATTTTGATTCTTCAACCTGCAATCACATTCAAAGTGTCCAAGTTTACAACAATTCCAACATCCTTTACTATCATTACCTGAATCATTTCTTTGGAAATTTCTACGACCTCTTTGGCTCCCCCTGCCTCGAAACTACCCTCTTCCTCCTGCATGATTTTGTTGTTGACCTTGGTCTTGGTTATTGTTTCCTCTTCCGCTTTCAAAACCTCTACCTCTGCCTCTTCGCAGAGTAGAATACCTGCTCAGAACTAGATTTTCCTTGGGAGTTTGAGTCCTCACCAAGATTCTTTTCTTCAATAATCAGCATAGATACCAGATCAGCAAAATTCGGAATATTTTCCCTAGTCTGTATAGAAGTTCTGAACTGCTTATATGAAGCTCCTAAACCACGAAGACACACTTCCACCTTATCATCATCATCATCTACATTCACACCAATAGATGCAAGTGACTCACATATGCTTTTGATTTTCAAGGTGTAGTCACTTATCGACATGCTCTTCTTCTCCAATGTATGCAGCTCGTTCTTGAGTTGCAATTTTCGTGCCTTTGTATTGGTCTCATACAATGTGACCAAACTGTTCCAAGCCTCTTTTGGAGTCTTGGCATCGTGTATGTGTCCAATCATGCTATCCTGTATGCTAACAGATAGCCAGTACATTACCTTATGTGCTCCTTGATTCCATTCCTCATATGATCTTACTTGATCAACAGTTCGATTCCTTTCTGGTAACTGCAGAGCATTTTCATTCTCTCCTTCGATGTACTTCCAGTAGCCTTTTCCCATCAGGAAATTTTTCATTCTGAATCTCCAAGCATGGAAGTTGTTCTTGTCCAGCTTATCGCTCATAAGCTGACTCATTCCATCTGCGTTTGTCATTTCTGCAGCAATTCACAACATTGCAAATTCTGGATCTAGAATATATGAGTGTTGCCGAACACAACGCAAGTTATAGTTTCTGAAATTGACCTGGTTTTTCTACGGGCCCCACCTTGCAGGCTCAAAATGGAGGTCAAAATGGCTACGAAACTTCGATCTAACAAAAACGAGTGACCCTAAAGGGATAACTCATGAAAATATTTTGAGGTCTTCTACCTTCACGCCGATTTTTGTAGCAAATGGAGGTTGTTTGTGAATCACATTTTCTCCATGCGTTGCTGCGTACTGTTCACCGTCGCCTTCTCCACGAGCTCTCCACAGCCACGCTAGCTCTAATACCATGTCACGAGAAAGGAGATACTGGAAGTACTCTCTTGAGTAAGGTTTTGTATGTTCCTACAATTCCTAAGAATCTGATAAGTGTAGGCCAAATTCTTGAAAAAGGTTATGAAGTTAGGTTCACTAATGAAGGAGTGTTTGTGGAAGACCCTAGCAATGGGTATAAACAAATTGTTTCAGGAAAGAAAGAAGGAAGAGTGTTCACATTGAAGATCCAAGGTCATGTTGGTCATGCCTCGTTCACTTATGGAGGACATAAGATCT
This sequence comes from Ceratopteris richardii, assembly GCA_020310875.1. Taxonomy (NCBI): domain Eukaryota; kingdom Viridiplantae; phylum Streptophyta; class Polypodiopsida; order Polypodiales; family Pteridaceae; genus Ceratopteris; species Ceratopteris richardii. Next base: position 114,766,611 of record CM035411.1, read on the forward strand.
CTGAGTTAGATCTTTGGCACAAAAGGCTTGGACATTTCAATGAAACAAGAATTAAAGATATGGTTAATAATGGTTCAGTGCTTGGATTGCCTAATGTTGCAGGTCAACATATGACATACAGATGTGAGGCATGTCAATTAGGTAAGGCTCATAAGCAATCTTATTCCAAGCATGGTTTTATGTATTCAGAGAAGCTTGAGTTGGTACACACAGATGTGTGGGGACCATCAAAGGATTTCAGTATCAATGGTTCAAGGTATTATGTGATTTATGTTGATGATGCTACCAGATGGATCACTATCTATGTGATCAAAGATAAGTGAGAGGTATTCAATACATTCAAACATTATCATGTGTATGCAGAGAGAATTACGGGTCATAAGTTGAAGAGACTAAGGTCAGATGGAGGGGGAGAGTATTTCTCTAATGAGTTCAGTGATTACTTGTGGAATGCAAGCATAAAAAGGGAAATTACTTGCAGGTACTCTCCTCAACAAAATGGTGTAGCAGAAAGGAGGAATAGAACTCTTGTTGAGTTTGCAAGATCCATGATGAAGGAGAAAAATTGCCCAAATTACTTGTGGGCTGAGGCTGTAAATACAGCTACTTATTTGCTCAATAGATTACCATGTAAAGCTTTGCAGGGTATGACACCATATGAGGCACGGTGGGGTAAGAGACCTATTTTAGATCATTGCAAAATATTTGGATGTTTGGCATATGCATATGTGCCATCACAATTAAGGCATAAATTGGAACCCAAAGCTGAAAAATATGTGTTCATTGGATATGATGATAAGCAGATGGGATATAGGTTGTGGAGTCCATCCACAAAACAATTCCTTGTGTCTAAGGATGTTACATTTGATGAGCAAGGTACTTGGTATGCAGGTACAATCAATATTTATGCAGGTGATGAAGAAGTTGTGAATCAAAAGAAAGGTAAATCAAAGGTTCAGATATTTGATGAAGAGGAGAACAATGAAGTACAGGTTGAAGTTGAAGAAGTGCCAAGATTTGATCCAGAATGTGATGAACCAGAAACCTCAAGGAGTGGAGAACTTAGAAGGTCATCAAGACACAAATGGCAACCTACAAGGTATAGCTATGACACTTCTTTTTTGGCTACCAAAGATTATGCATATATGGTAAAGGCAGATGAAGACCCTTCTACATATGAAGAGGCAAAAGGTAAGGAAAATTGGGAGAAAGCTATGGAGCTGTATGAAGGATAAGTTCATAAAAGGAAAGAATTTATAAAGAGGGAGATGAGTCCTAAAGTTGTAACAGGATTATTTGAGAAAACTCTAAAGAAATTTATCAAGCACAATTTCATTTATTTATGGCAAGCGAACCAGTTTAAGATGTTTGTCTCTGAATTCCCATGTGATGTTGTGGTTTCAGTGGTTGATTTTGCAGAAAACTATACATTCCGCGAGCAAAATGAAATACAATCTATGCATTGGTGGTTTGTACATGTAACTATTTTTGTGCATATCACATATTTTCATTTGGAGGGTATTCCTAAAAAGGTAATCCACTTCTTCATATCCGATGAAAAGAAGCATGACACCCTTTTTGTGCAACATTGTTTCCAATTACATTGGTAATGGTTGAGAGAGCTAAATCTTGAATTAAGACAACATTGGGTATGGTCAGATGGTGCAACTTCTCAATTTAAAGCTAAACGTCCATTTTACTTCGTAGGAAGATATCCAGGGCTAACAGACATGACTATGATATGGAACTTCTTTGAGTCAGGGCATGGGAAGGGAGAACATGATGGTGGAGGTGCAGTTGTGAAAAGGGCGCTAACCCATGAACAACTTAAACCTGAAGGTGCAATGCTGAAGTGTGTTGCTGATGTTGTGAAATTTCTCAGGCGACATTTGTCAGAGTCAAAAGGGAGAGATGTCACATGGGTCTTTTGGGAAGTGAATATTGACGAAGTGAACATGGAGAAGGCTTGGGATTGTAAGGGGATATCTCAAGTTCGTTCCTTGCATTTGATTCATGGCTATTCAAGGTTAGGTGGACATTGCATTCGTGTAAGAGAACTAGCATGTTATTGCTTTCATTGTATCCATGGTCAGTGGAAAAGACGCATCAACAAATGCCATGTTCCAAATTTGGTGTACCATACTTTGACTCTTACTAGTGAGTCAAATGAAGCAAAAGACTCATCCTTTTCCAATTTTACATTTGAAGGTGATTGCAACTACCTATCAGATGCATTGGCAGTGGATGAAAACTTTGTAGTCAATACAAAAGAGGACAATGATGAAGGTGCAGATTTCTATTTATTAAAGTGCACACAAGGAAAACAGTTCAGTTCGAAGAATGTAATGGATGCGTGGAACATCTTGATAGCTTCAAGAACATATTATGTGGTGGGTTTATTTTATGAGAGACTAGAAGAAAATATCTACAGGCTTTTACGTGGGTATTTTAATGCATCTTGTAAGATGCATTAAAATACCCACGTCACTAGTCCACAATTGTACAGACATGTTTACCATAAATGGTGATGTGTATGAGGCCATTTATAATAGTATGCCCTAGAATTTGTAATACCCATGTGATGTTGGACAACTTTTTTTCTGGCACTATGTAGTACACGATTTGACTAGATAATTATAAACTAGTTTCTTCAATAACCATTTATGTGCTGAGAAGTTCAATCAAGTGGAACATCTACTGCCTCCCTAATAAAGCTGCTAAATGGATAGCTAGATCCCTGGATTCTTCTGACATATGGGTTAACCTCATAAAAAGAAACACTAAACATTTTTATATAGAAAACTATAAATCCTGGCAAGATCATTCTTTATGGGATATTATTGTGTCTCCTCACTCTTTTGTTGTTGTAGGAAGTTCCCTTTGTTGTAGATTATGGAAGGCTTGGATGGAGGTTAAAAAGGCATGTTGCCCTAATGGGAAGTACTTTACTCATTCTGACTTTTTTCTTCAGGAAAGCATGTGGATTGGATGGCTATCTCTGTGGAACAATTGAAAAATGGGAATCAAAGAGCACAAGTGTTGCAAGAAGGGATATTCTTGCTAGAATGACCTCACTGTCAATGGTGGGGTCATTCAAGACTTTGCTATAATGGATATCACTAACTTATCTCCTGCTTGTCTTCAAGTATTGCTGCTGCACAAAAAGGTGTTGCAGGAGAGGCTTCTTCAATGCACTTCCCACAGGCATGTTCACCTTGCTCATGTTGCTAGAGACATGTTGTAGAAATTCAAGAGCTACAGAGGGTTCAAAGACATTGTAGTGAGGTATCTTCTTGCTATCAAGACAGCCCCTCCTGAGGATTTTCAAGTGTCTAAACATCTGCATAACAACTCCCCCAACTAGTGGAGAGATTCATCACTTAAGTTGTACTCTAGTTCCAGATTTGACATGATTTTCTCATGTACACAAGCTTGTGTATGAGAAACCTTTGTTTCTCTCTGACTTGTATCCTGCCCATATGTATGTCCCTTGCTCTAGTAGTATTTGCTGGGTATTTGCTCAACTGCTGTTGCAATAAGATCAGCTTGAGTTGAAAGAGGACATGTTTGAGTTGAGATAGGATCAACTTGATTTGAAACTAATACTTTATTTAATTTTTTTTCTTTTTGGGCATCTTTGTGCTCAACTTCTATTGCAGCCTGACATTGACTTGCTAAGGATGTAAGACTGTCTTTTGCAGCAGCTGTGGATGGAACTTTGTTCTTTATCTGACCTATAAGCCAAACATCATTACAACTTACAATCAATGACATTGTTAGTCTATCAAAAATTGTACATAATAGGATAAATACAATCAATAACATCGTTACAAAATAGGCTAAATAGAAAATCCTATGAGAGATAATCGAGTTGGACAATGTCATGTGTGGATAGTAACCATTACAAAGAGGTGCTGTAAGAAGGTGAACAATAGAAGTAATTAGTGAAATCAGTTTCCTCACTTTGAAACTATTTACTACTATCCAAATCGTATCATTGTGAAAAGGCATCATGGGAGCAACGATTGTAAAATTCATACAAATGCGTTCCTAATATTTATGATGGCATTAAGACTTCAAATTATTTCCAAATTGGTGCTTAAGTTATGGAAAAACGCCATTTTGCCCATATAATACCAAAAGAAGAATTGTTTGCATCATTACAATCAATGATGGAGAGTGTTAATCTCCAAAAGAACAACCTACTCTTGTGATTAGAGCACCTCTATACCAAGAGTAAGTCAAAACTTCCACTAATTTAGAGGATCAATCTCCAACTTATCAAAATTAAGAAAATCTGTGAAGAAGATAAAACACAGAAAAGTCTGCTGCACTATTTCTTCACATTGATCTATCAAACGTGTAAACTTTTTTATGAAACTTTTTACGAATCATCTCCTAGAGATTGCGCATCTCCTCCAAGTTGAATTACTTCAAAAGCTTCAGTATAACTTGAGAAATCAACTTCACAAGTTACCTATGTCCAAATCTGTACTTCTGAGAAGTCGATTTGACACCCCTAACTTCTTAACTTTGGTTCTCACAATGTCAAACCCATTTTACAAAATGCTTCTAGCCATAAGTAGCTTATCTTTCAACTTAAAGATTAAGCCCTCACTCATGCAAAACTTTAAACTGTGCTGGGAGAAATGATCAAAACATTAACTTCGAAATCTGCGCCTGTTTTAGGAACCTGTGAACACACTTCACATATGAATGTTCCTACACTTAATTCTCTAAGCCTGATTGCAATTAGAAGCTAAAACTTTGTACAGAGGTCAAGCACCTTCCAACTTAGACTTGTACAAAAGCATTTCATGATTGATCTACTGTAGAAGGAGAACACGCAGAAACATCGGGCGCAAGATTTTCAATTACTCAGAAAAGTTTACAACTGAGTGATGAGAGCTAACTCAACTAACTTTTTCTCTATCTCATGACTTCTAACTTCCTCAATCTTGGCTTCTAACTATTGTCACATATGCTCTCATACATGCCCCGACTTTTCTCAAAGTATTTATAGATAATTTGTACAAGATTCTTACTCAAGCAAAGATCTAAGTGAACTATGTACATATGTGTACATTTCTCATATACTCTAAATGTGTCTTTCTTCCAAGCTTCAATAGTTGATCCTTCCTTCATCCTCTAATCTTCCAAGCCTTCAATTGGTGATTGGTCTGCACCAACAGCTCCCCCTCAATCATCAATTGAGGTTTTCTCTGTCTTCTTTACACCTGCCATGTCTTTGAACCTTTGTAACTTTGGTCCATCCAAGCCTTTTGTAAGCATATCAGCTATCTGATCTTTTGTTGAAGTATGGATTACTTCAATCTCTTTATCCATCACCTTCTCTCTTAGAAAGTGATACTGAATCTCAATGTGTTTGGTCCTGGCATGAAAAACAGGATTAGCAGCTAAATACAATGAACTCATGTTATCTCTATATATAATTGGTACCCCATGCATAATGTCAAGACTCTTCATCAAGGTCTTGAGCCAAATCACTTCTTTTGCAGCTTCAACCATGCCTTTATACTCAGCTTCTGTAGAAGACAAAGCAACTGTATGTTGCTTCTTAGAACACCATGAGATTAACTTATCTCCCACATAACACATGTATCCATAGGTTGATCTTCTATCATCTGGATTACCTGCCCAATCTGCATCACTATAAATTTTGATATTTGTATCTGAGGTAAACCCATAATACAAACCTTCATTGAGTGTACCCTTAATGTACCTCAATACCCTTTGTCCTGCAATCCAATGTTCTTTCCTTGGGCAATGCATAAATTGAGACAAAACTCCTACTGCATATGATAAATCAGGTCTAGTTAGAGTAGCATAGATAAGGCTACCAACCAAGCTCTGATATTGTCTCATGTCCTTGAATTCTTCACCTCCAAACTTACTCAATTTGTGATTCACCTCCATTGGTGTAGGTGCTACCCTGCAATCATCCATTTTAAACTTGATTAACAAGTTCTTCAAATACCTTTCTTGGGTCACAAATACTCCATGTTGAGTATATGTAATCTCCATGCCCAAGAAATATGACAAGTCTCCCAAGTCACTTATCTTAAACTCCTTTTCCATTTGCCTCTTGAGTCTTTGTATTCCTTCTTCATCTGTACCTGTAAGAATTATATCATCAACATATATGCACATATATATGAAACCATTTTCACTTGCTTTGATAAGCAAGCTACTATCTGCTTTAGACACCTGAAAACCAAGTTCTTTTAGGAACTTCACAAGTCTATAGTTCCATGCCCTTGGGGCCTGCTTCAAGCCATACAAAGCTCTCTTGAGCTTGCACACATGATCTGGATACCTTTTATCTCTGAACCCTTGAGGTTGCTCCATGAATACATCATCTGAAATGTAACCATTCAAAAAAGCATTCTTCACATCAAGTTGACATAGCTTCCAACCTTTACATGCAGCAATAGCAATGAGTTTCCTTATGGTTGTCATCTTTGCCACAGGACTATAGGTCTCATCATAATCAATACCATATGTTTGAGCAAAGCCTTTGACAACAAGTCTAGCTTTGTATCTAGACACACTTCCATCTGCAAACCTTTTTGTCTTGTAGACCCACTTGCATCCAATAATCTTCTGACTATTTGGTTTTGGAACCAAATCCCAAGTTTGATTTTCCAATAGTGCATCATATTCCTCCTGCATAGCACTCTCCCATTTTTCCTTACCTTTTGCCTCTTCATATGTAGAAGGGTCTTCATCTGTATTCACCATATAAGCATAATCTTTTGTGGCTAGAAATGAAGTATCATAACTATACCTTGTAGGTTGCCACCTATTTCTTGATGACCTTCTGAGTTCTCCACTCCTTGAGGTTTCTGGCTCTTCACATTCAAGATCAAATCTTGGTGTCTCTTCCACTTCAACCTGCACTTCATTATTCTCTTGCTCATCAAATATCTGAACTTTTGATTTACCTTTTTTTTGACTCACTTCTTCTTCATCACTTGTATTGATGTTGATTGTACCTGCATACCAAGTGCTTTGTTCATCAAATGTAACATCTTTAGAAACCATAAATTGTTTTGTTGATGGACTCCACAATCTATAGCCCATCTGCTTGTCATCATAGCCAATGAAAACATACTTTTCAGCTTTGGGTTCCAATTTGTGTCTTAATTGTGATGGCACATATGCATATGCCACACACCCAAATACTCTGCAATGATCCAAGGTAGGTCTTTTACCCCACCAAGCCTCATATTGTGTCATACCCTGCAAGGCTTTACATGGTAACCTATTGACCAAATAAGTGGCTGTATTTACAGCCTCAGCCCACAAATAATTAGGGCAATTTTTCTCCTTCATCATGGATCTTGCAAACTCAACAAGAGTTCTATTTCTCCTTTCTGCAACACCATTTTGTTGAGGAGAGTACCTGCAAGTAACTTCCCTTTTTATACCTGCATTCCATAAGTAATCACTGAACTCATTAGAGAAATACTCTCCCCCTCCATCTGACCTTAGTCTTTTCAACTTATGACCTGTAATTCTTTCTGCATATGCATGATAGTGCTTAAATGTATTAAACACTTCTGACTTATCTTTGATCACATAGATAGTGATCCATCTAGTAGCATCATCAACATAAATCACATAATACCTTGATCCATTTATACTGAAATCTTTTGATGGTCCCCACACATCTGTGTGTACCAACTCAAGCTTCTCTGAGTACATAAAACCATGCTTGGAATAGGAATGTTTATGAGCCTTACCTAATTGACATGCCTCACATTTGTATGTCATATGTTGACCTGCAACATTAGGCAATCCAAGCACTGAACCATTGTTAACCATATCTTTAATACCTCTTTCATTGAAATGTCCAAGCCTCTTGTGCCAAAGATCTAACTCAGAGATCTTATGTCCTCCATATGTGAACATAGCATGACCAATATTGCCTTGAATCTTCAATGTAAATAATCTTCCTTCCTTTTTCCCTGAAACAATCTGTTTATACCCTTGGCTAGGGTCTTCCACATATACTCCATCATTAGTGAACCTTACTTCATATCCCTTTTCAACAATTTGTCCTACACTTATCAAATTCTTAGGGATTGTAGGAACATACAAAACCTTACTCAATAAGGTGCTTCCATCCTTGGCCTTCACTGATCCAATTGACTTCACATTGTGCTTTGTGTTGTCACCTGTTTGAACAACATGATTAAAAACTTTACTCTCCAAATCAGTCATCAAAGATATGTTACCACTCAGGTGATTGCTACATCCTGAGTCAATGTAGAAGACTCTTTGATCTTCATTCTGCCTTTCACAAGTTGCATTCATTATCAATGTTGAATCTTCCTTTTGATCTGAAGCATAATTGTAGTAGGTGTTGTTGTATTGTTGACTTTGGAATCCTCTACCTGCATTTCTTCCAAAGTAATTCCTTCCACCTCTACCTCTGTAATTACCTCTTTGATTTCTGCCACCTCTTCCTCTTGAATTATAATTTTGATTGTATCCACCATTATTCTGATTATTATGCCAACAATCATTAGCTAAGTGATTTGTCTTACCACAAATCCAGCAAGCTTTGCCTCCATCTTTGTTGTTCCTGCCTCTTCCTCTACCTTTGCCACCTCCTCTTCTTCTTAGGAAGTTGGCTTGAGTAGTTGTTCCTTCATCTTCACCTGCTTGTTGTTTTCCTTTGCTATTCTTCTTCTTGTCCTTTGAGTACATTGCATGACCTGTACTCTTGTCACCATCTCCTTTAACATCCTGCTCAAATGTTAGCATATGACCTAACAATTGATTTAAATCAGGAGTGAAATGGTCAAGTGATAACTCTGTAGACAAAATAAATGGCTTCCATTTGTCATCACCTCTCAACCCTGTAAGGATTTGCCTTACCAATTTATCTTCCTCAATGTCTTCATCAACAGCTCCTAAAGCATCTGCAATATCTTTCATCCTTGTCACATAGTCTGAAATAGATTGAGAGGCCTTCTTCTTGAAGGTAGTAAACTCTGCCCATAAGGATGCCTTCCTTGACTTTGTAGTGTTCTGGAAATGCTCCTCCAAAGCATTCCATATGTCAGTTGCACTTTCAAGACCTCTAATATGAGGTAACAAGTAATCATTGACTCCCATATAGATAATGCTCCTAGCTTGAGCATCTTTCTTCATCCAATTTTTCAGATCTGCTAACTCTTCCCTAGTTGGAACACTAGGATCTCTGAACTCTGGCTTCTCTTCTTCTCCTGTGATGTAACCAATTAAATCTTTGCTCATAAGATGAGCTTCCATCCTCATTGACCATGCAGGATAGTTTTCCCTATCCAATTTCTCTATCTGTAGAGCATCTCCCATCTTGTATCCACCTGTGTATTGAAATCTTCAAGCTTTACAAACAATGTATGTACCTTTACTTCGAATTAGACTCCTTTTGCTTTTCTTGATGTCGAGTAGTCTTGTCCTCAGGCTTTTGACTCCAAGCTTTCACTTCTTAGTTCTTCAAGTGTTGAATTTCTTGAATCTGCAGCAGTCCGGATCCTCCTTTCCTTGATTTAATGTCTCCTGCTCTGATACCACTGATGGAGAGTGTTAATCTCCAAAAGAACAACCTACTCTTGTGATTAGAGCACCTCTATACCAAGAGTAAGTCAAAACTTCCACTAATTTAGAGGATCAATCTCCAACTTATCAAAATTAAGAAAATCTGTGAAGAAGATAAAACACAGAAAAGTCTGCTGCACTATTTCTTCACATTGATCTATCAAACGTGTAAATTTTTTTATGAAACTTTGTACGAATCATCTTCTAGAGATTGCGCATCTCCTCCAAGTTGAATTACTTCAAAAGCTTCAGTATAACTTGAGAAATCAACTTCACAAGTTACCTATGTCCAAATCTGTACTTCTGAGAAGTCGATTTGACACCCCTAACTTCTTAACTTTGGTTCTCACAATGTCAAACCCGTTTTACAAAATGCTTCTAGCCATAAGTAGCTTATCTTTCAACTTAAAGATTAAGCCCTCACTCATGCAAAACTTTAAACTGTGCTGGGAGAAATGATCAAAACATTAACTTCGAAATCTGCGCCTGTTTTAGGAACCTGTGAACACACTTCACATATGAATGTTCCTACACTTAATTCTCTAAGCCTGATTGCAATTAGAAGCTAAAACTTTGTACAGAGGTCAAGCACCTTCCAACTTAGACTTGTACAAAAGCATTTCATGATTGATCTACTGTAGAAGGAGAACACGCAGAAACATCGGGTGCAAGATTTTCAATTACTCAGAAAAGTTTACAACTGAGTGATGAGAGCTAACTCAACTAACTTTTTCTCTATCTCATGACTTCTAACTTCCTCAATCTTGGCTTCTAACTATTGTCACATATGCTCTCATACATGCCCCGACTTTTCTCAAAGTATTTATAGATAATTTGTACAAGATTCTTACTCAAGCAAAGATCTAAGTGAACTATGTACATATGTGTACATTTCTCATATACTCTAAATGTGTCTTTCTTCCAAGCTTCAATAGTTGATCCTTCCTTCATCCTCTAATCTTCCAAGCCTTCAATTGGTGATTGTTCTGCACCAACAATCAATGACACAATTGAGCTATCAAATATGTACAGGGTATACAATACGAGGTAGACACAACAAAATATTTTAATAACATCGATACAAAATAGGCTAATCACAAACTATGATGATAGTTAATAGATTTGGATGATTCCACACGTGTGGATAGTAACCATTACGAAGGACAATGATGTAAGAGGGTGAACACTGGTACTATTCTTTCAAAAGATCCTCTATATCAGATATAGTGCCTCCGTTCAAGTGTGATCGAGTAGTCTGCCACTTTGTAATTGGGTGCAAATGACTTGGATTCTTCTATTGTTTCATAGGTACTTGCAAATTTCTTTTTGCATTTGCCATAAACTACGCTAGAGTGGCATCCTCTTGTACATGATCACCTACAACCTTTGTTGGGAATCCACACATGTTAGAAACTAAGGTTGGGTTACAATAGTTTTTCTTCAAGGAGGTTTCATTTGTAGAATTCGTTTGAAGAGCATATCTATTTGGACTCTAATTAGGATCAAAAGTTGTATTTTGCAGATGACCTTTGTTTGAACAAACAACGGGATCATTATCAACTACAGAGTTGTGACTATTTAGATGAATATCTGAGCTGCTAACTAGATCAAGAACATTCTCAATCATTCCATCTAGACCACTATGAAAGTCAATGCGTGTGGACTTCGCATCATGCATGTTGTCAATTGGACAAGGATCCACACTAGCATCCATTACAGACAGTGTTTGGAGGAAGGATGGAATATTTTCTTTCTCTTTCGATGATGAAGATTGGGCATAAGTCTTACTTTCAGCAAATGGTGTACGTCCAACATTCTCACTTGTCCCAAGCTCCCTATCGTATGCAACATCAGCATTGTTGGTAATTGTTCCTATTGAGGTACAAGCAATTGCTTGGCATAATGAAACCAACTAGTTTAGTGTTTCACTAGAGGGTTAAAGAGTAAGAAAGAGATAGTTGATGGATGACTTATTGCAAACAACTAACGAAAAACTAGATCCTTAGTAATCACGAATTAGTAACAAGCTAATTAGTAATAGCTAACTACTAACAACTATCAAACAATCAGCTACTTCGTAATAGCTAATTAGAAACAAGCTAATTAGTAATAGCTAATTACAAACAACTAACCAAGAACTAGTTACTTCATAATAGCTACTTAGTAACAAGCTAATTAGTAATGGCTAATTTGTAATAGTGAATTAATAATAGCTAATTAGTAATAGCTAGTTCATAATAGCTAATTCACCATAGCTAATTATTAATAGCTAATTCTTAATATCTTATCATTAATAGCTAATCAATAATAGCTAATTAATAATATCTACTTATTAATAGTTGATCAATAATAGCTAATCAGTAATAGCTAATTAGTAATAGCTACTTATTAATAGCTAGTTCGTAATAGCTAATTGGTAATAGCTTATCGTAATAGCTAATTGGTAATAGTTAATTCATAATAGCTAATTCGTAATAGCTAATTCATAATAGCTAATTAGTAATAACTAATCAGTAATAGCTAATTAGTAATAGCTCATTCATAATAGTTAATTCGTAATAGCTAATTCGTAATAGCAAATTCGTAATAGCTAATCAATAATAGCTAATCAGTAATAGTTAATTAATAATCATGAATTAGTAACAAGCTAATTAGTAATAGCTAACTACTAACAACTATCGAACAATCAACTACTTAGTAATAGCTAATTAGTAACAAGCTAATTAGTAATAGCTAATTAGTAACAAGCTAATTAGTAATAGCTAATTATGAACAACTAACCAAGAACTAGTTACTTCGTAATAGATACTTAGTAACAAGCTAATTAGTAATGGTTAATTCGTAATAGTGAATTAATAATACCTAATTAGTAATAGCTAATTAGTAATAGCTAGTTAGTAATAGCTAACTAGTAATAGCTAATTCATAATAGCTAATTTGTAATAACTAATTCATAAGAGCTAATTGGTAATAGCTAATCAATAATAGCTAATCAGTAATAGCTAATCAGTAATAGCTAATCAATAAAAGCTAATCAGTAATAGCTAATTAGTAACAAGCTAATCAATAATAGCTAATTAGTAATAGCTAATTCATAATAGCTAATTAGTAATGGCTACTTAGCAATGCGGATTATGAATAAACTAAATATTAATTCATAATAGCTATTAGTGATTAGTAACAAGCTAATTAATAATAACTTACTAATAAGCTAACTAAGAACCAGCTACTTAGTAATATGTACTTAGTAATAGCTATGACGAATTAGCGACTTAGTTATAGCTGCTTAGTAATAATTCCTTAGTAATAGCTACTTAGTAATAGCTAATTAGTAATAGTTACTTAGTAATAGCTACTTAGTAATAGCTAATTATTAATAGCTAATTGGTAACAAACTAATATATTAATAACTATTTCTAACAGCTAACTAACAACGAGCTACTTAGTAATAGCTAATTGGTAATAATTTAATTATTAATAGCTAATTACTAATAAGTAACACACAGTTAGCAACTTAGTAATAGCTAACTAGTAACACGCTAATTAGTTACAAACAACTAACCATAACCATATACTTAGTAATAGCTAATTAGTAACTAGCTTATTATTAATAGCTAATCAGTAACTAGCTTAGTAGTAATAGCTGATTACTGACAACTAACTAAGAACAAGCTACTTTGTAATAGCTAACTGGTAACAAGCTAATTAGTAATAGCTAATTACAAACAACTAACCAAGGACTAGCTACTTAGTAATAACTAACTGGTAACAAGCTAAATAGTAATAGCTAATCACTAATGGCTAACTAGGAACCAACTACTTAGTAATAGCTATATGTTAACATGATAATTAGTAACAACTTAGTAGCCTAGTAATAGCTAACTAGTAACAAGCTAATTAATAATAGATACTAACAAGTTATTGAGAATCAACAACTTAGTAACTAGTAATAATCTAACTAGTAATAGATACTTAGTAACAAGTAACTAAGAACTAGCTACTAGGTAACAAGTAGCAACCTAATTAGTAATATCTAGTTACAAACAACTAAACAAGAAGCCACTCATGGATAAAAAGTGATATTATTAATATTAATCAACATGACAAGCTTACCTCTGTGAAAGTTGAATCCACCATCAAAGAATCTAGAGACTGTTTGCTGCACATATTATGATATTTCAGCACCACATTCAGGTCCTAAACAATTGACTGACACACGACAACGTGCTACAAAACAAACATAGTGATATGCATGGTTGCATGGCATAAGGTGCACTATAAAACTCACCCTCTCCTCAACATTCAAACCACATGCTATGCACATGGATGAAACACTGAGTAAGAGGGTTGATGGTCACTTAGGGGGAGGTAATGTCAATAATGGTGATAATTCATTTGAATCCATTGTGCTTAACATGTTCTTTACAAAGGATAGATGTCGATTCACACTCTTCAGTCGATTCTCATGCAACTTATATTCAGCTTGTGTATGTAATAATCCAAATCATCAGTATTGAACCTTAGAAAAATATTCCAACCAATGTCAATAAAGCGAAATATTGCCTCCAGTTCAGGCACCTTGTCATTGTCATCTGGCTCAACCGCTAACAGATCTAGATTACCAATATATGTCTGAATTTGCATCTCCAACTCAATCCTCCTCTCAGGAGACATTCCCACATCACATTTCAATTCATGTATGGATACTTGTAACTTTTTTCTCATCTCAATGACTGATGTAGTCACCTTAGACTCAGCAGCCTTCGATAGCTTGGCTTGATCCAAATCAAGCTTGACCCTATCCAAATTATTCTGTTCACTATCAATTAACAATTCTAAAGTACGTATAACCTTAGTACCCTCCACTTGCCTTATGGCAGCAATTGTCGTACCTTGTCGAGCATATGACTCAACATCTTCTTATTCCTACAAGTTTGCATCCAAAGGCTCTAAAAGTGGTGAAGCATCATCGTTCAAACAACTGTAAAACATTTGCATCTTTGACTGCAATGTACCCATCTTCCTGCATCTTCCAATAGAAGCTTTTGCAGCTACAGCCCATGCCACTTGGTACATAGCTAGATTATTTGATGTTTGAGCAGTGGTATAGTTTTCAAATGTAAAGGCTCTAGCAAATTGTACAGACAATTCATAGTTTGTTGGTACCTCCTGGTAGACTTTTTGATGTAGCACCATCAGTGCATCATAGAACTCTTGCCTGACATATTTAACTTTCATCTTCCCCTTGAGTCGAGTTACCTTACAGACAGACAACCAATCTGCCTCACTAACTGATTTTTCTGATATAGTACCTGGATCTATACGAGCGATAGACAAGTTTTAAACGATGTGGAAATCCTTTTTTTTGGCAGAATATGCTGTGGTCTAACACTTTTGGATATGCTATATATATCCACCTACATCAACAAGGCAAATTATTCCATAAATGCATGCCCATTACTCCAGTCATAGCACCAAAGATTAAGTGTACAGTCCCTATATCTTTGTGGTTCGTGGATGCAAAAAAGAAGGGTCCTACACAGGCCCATAGATAATGCAGAGATACACGCAACAACTTTTGTATGTATTAATGATTCAATATAGCAATTACATACATGCGAATCGTTACATCATGCGACACATGAGTGAGCCAGGATTGTTAAGCCATTATTTTCGGGACATGGCATTTAGCCACATGGTTCATACATGGCACATCCAGGTAATCGTAGTTAAGCTGCTTCAACACTCCCCTGTAGCTAGAGTACTGGAATGTGACATAGATGTTACTTGATTTCAATGATTCCAAGATGTTTCGTGCAGAGGATGAACTTATCTGCTCCCACAAGCTTCGTAAGCATATCAACCCACATTAGATGAGCTGATACATATGTGAGATGAATTTTTTTTTGCTCTACTAGATCATGTATAAAATGAAACTTTAAATCAGCATGTTTTGTTTTCTCTATCATCAGTAAGAGCTCTTGCATGACGGTTTGGATCCAGAGGCCTCCTTATGCCGTGAGAGCTAAGGCCATAAATTCAGCTTCTTCTGATGACAATGCAACTGTTGTTTGCTTCTCGGAGAAACAAGTGCTACTTGCCATTTAACTAGTTATAAAACAAGCCTATCAAATTACATAGCATTAGACACACCGATTGTATCAGATTTGGAGCTTACCTGGTCCATTGCTTCTGCTTCAATGATGGACTCTTAACGGAGGGCGCCTCTCCTCTACCGAAAATAGTGGCTCTTACATTAGAACCATAGAAATTACTCCTAGCCATGCAAGCACCTAAATGTTGCATGCATGGATGCAGACTCCATAGACTCGCCACCTTGTGGATATATATATATATATATATATATATATATATATATATATATATATATATATATATATATATATCTATATATATATATATATATATATATATATATATATATATATATATATATATATATATATATATATATATATATATATATATGTGTGTGTGTGTGTGTGTGTGTGTGAGTGTGTGTGTGTATGTATGTATGTCTGTATGCAGAAGAATGATAGGCCCTTCTTGGGACCAAACAATTCACTACCACAAGCCACCAAAAATTGAATTTCTCTTTGGACTTGAGGACTGAACCTATGAAATTTTGCATAATAAAAGTAGACTTTCTAAGCTTTCAACAAGCCATAGATCACTAAAGTTTGACAATGTGACCTATCTCAACCTCCTTGCAGAAGATAGACCAAAATATGCCCAAACAAATAGCTTACACCTATCTTCACACACATATGTTGGGGAATATCCAGAGATAGACCAGAGAGCTTTCAAGCTCAATATACTAAGATTATTTTCAAAAGAAATCTTACAATAAGAGCTTTAAGATGAGCTATCATGCACATGAAATAAACAAATACACAAAGAGATATAGATAAAAAAACTCTCAGCCAAAGTGAAAACTTCAGCTAGCAGGGGCTAGCTTATCTAGGGGGTAGCTTAGACCTGGAGTATAAACTCCCAACGAGAGCTTAAAAGTGCACAAATGAATCTTGAGGATGGCAACGACTTTTCTCCAAGCTAATGTTTATATTATGCTCCAAAAGTTGGTGTACAATTTGTATTCAAATCATGCCTCCAAAATCTCCCACTTTTCTTAATCAAGATAGATGGAATCTTGAGTTAAAAAACTCATGGAAAATTGGTTGTATAATTTACCAAAAGTCAAGTGATGTGGCACTTGAGTTAAGTCTTGGTTCACACACATTTGAGCTTGTACATTTCTAACACTCCCCCCTCAAGCTCAAGTGTTAGTCTCCATTGATCTCTATCATGTTGCGGTTGATCTTGAACTTCTCCAACTTGGTTGCATCCATAAATTTGATCATGATATCTGATAGTTGCTCTTTTGTGTTGATGTACTTGATTTCCACTTCCTTTGCTAGTACCTTCCCTCTGATGAAGTGATAATGTATCTCTATATGCTTGTTTCTTCCATGGAACATAGGGTTGCTTGCTAGATGAATGCTTGCTATGTTATCTCCAAATAAAGTAAACTCTTTGACCTCCACATCCAAATCTTTGAAGAGCTTCTTGAGCCACATGATCTCACATGTAGAAAGTTCTAAGGCTCTATACTAAGCCTCAATAGACGATAATGCAACTGTAGGTTACTTCTTGGACATCCATGAGATGACTCTTTGATGTAGCATGAAGACATAGCTAGATGTGCTCCTTATGTCCTCCTTTGAACCAGCCCGATCAGCATCACTAAAGGCTTGAGGTTGTAATCCATCTCCTAAGGGTAGTACAACCCTTGGTTGACTTAGAGATTCTAAACTTCGTAGGTTGGAAGTTGCTTTTCTCAAGCTTCTCAATCTGAGTATTATAGTCTCCCATTGTCTATGAGACTATGAAGTGGCTCCTAATCCATCCTTGGATTGTGATATATGTGAGAAAGAATGATTTGTTACCTTCCCAGAAGAGCCTCCACTTGTCTTGAACCTTCGATGATGATAGAAGCTCCCCCTTGCTTCAAATGGTTCTTCAAATCTTATTGGTCTTTGCTTGAATCCTTGGCTCTCAAGAAACTTCAAGGCCTCATCTTGATGTCCTCAATGCTCAATGTTGAGTTCTGATACCACTGATGGAGTATATCCACTCCTAGTTGCAGTAGAAGAATGATTGGCCCTTCCTAGGACCAAACAGTTCACTACCATAGTCCACAAAAAATTGAATTGCTCTCTGTACCTGAGGATTAAACCTATGAAATTTTGCACACTAAAAATAGATGCTCTAGCTTTCCTATAAGCCACATATCACTGAATTTTTATAGTGTGACCTATCTCAACCTCCTTACATAAGACATACCAAAATATGCCCAAATAGATAGCTTACACCTATGTGTACCTCTTCACACACATGTTGGGGAATATGTAGAGATAGACTAGAGATATTTCAAGATCAATATAAAAAAGGATAAGGAACACTTGATACTAAGATTATAATAAAAATCAAGCTTACAACAAGAGCTTTAAGGTCAGCTATCATGCGCATGAGATAGACAACTACACAAAGAGATATAGATGAAACAAAATCTCAGCCAAAGTGAAAACTTCAGCTAGGAAGGGGCCAACTTAACTAAGGGGTAGAACAAACCTGGATTATAAACTCCCAATGAGAGCTTAAAAGTGCACAAATGAAGCTTGAGGATGGCCACAACTTTCTTCCAAGCTATTACTTATAAAATGCTCCAAATGTTGGTGTAGAATTTGAATTCAAATCATGCATCCGAAATCCCCCACTTTTCTCAATCAAGGTAGATGGAATATTGAGCTTAAACACTTGTGGAAAAGTGATTGTATACTTTACCAAAAAGTGAAGTGATGTGGCACTTGATTCAAGCCTTGGTTCACACACATTTGAGCTTGTAAATTTCTAACATACATACATACATACATACATACATACATACATACACATACATACATACATACATACATACATACATACATACATACATACATACATAAATACATACATACATACACACACACATGTACACTTAGTTAAAAATTTTTCTTTCCCAACCTCTTCTTTTGATTCACTTTGATCATTTTTAAACATCAACACACATTTAGTTAAATATACATAAACATCAACATATATTTTTACATACAAACTTACCCTCGTACTCACACACATACATACATATGTACAAATACATAGAGATAAATAGGTAGATAGATAAGTAGATTATTCCCATATTATGGCTTGTACGACATGCTCATGTTTTTGGAAAGGCTTAGGTGGTGCTTCAAGTTGTATTCTATATTAGTTTTTAGCACCCGAAATCATTGTAAAAGTGCAAATTTTAAGTGCATGTAGATTTGTATTTGGTTCATCCATAGGGAAACCACAAGGTTATATTTGTACATGAAGAGGTGAGAAAAAGCTACCTAAAACATTGTATTTTTACTCTCAGATTAAAAGGCACAATGCCTACCTTGAGCATGGCATTTGGGCAAGGGATTGAGTGCATTAGGGGGGCACAGACATGGGTAAAGGCATTAGTGTCATCAACAGAAATTCTTAGAACCATTTGGTCCTATCCCTAAGGAAGCAAGTCACTAATATTTTTGGACTTAACGTAATTTTCAACAAGACAGCTGAGGCCATCCATAATAATAGCAAGGAGCAGAGAAGCCAAAGCGCATCCCCACTTGATCAACCTTTTGAGATGTGTGGGGTCTGATAGATTGTCATTGGTATTAATGCAAGCCAAGGCATTGCCTAGAAATAAGACAACCATTCTCACAAACCTAGGGCCAAATCCGAGATCCATGAGGGATTGAAAAATGAATTCCCATTCAAGTTTTTCATAAACCTTGTCAAAATCGAACTTGAGAAACATCAAAATTTTGTTATAATCCTTAGCATACTCAAGTCCTTATGTCACTCTAAACAAGGATGAGTAGCACATCAAGGAGCTCCACCTCCTTAATTGTCAATCCATGGAGATGTGAGAATGATATGACGATCATGAATGAATGATGTGTGTGAAGGTGAAGGGGAAAAGCACACTAGATACACACACACACACACACATGCACACACACACAAAGGTAGAGATAATGGAAGGAAGAATACTTCTATTCATTAAGAAGAGGTCTCTTACAACCACATTAAATCTCTAAGAATCCCACCTCGACAATGAGCTCTCTAGCTCTTTTTATAGATTTCTATGAGTTTTGGTCAGTTTCAAACCTGGTGTCTGACATAATGAAAAAATATATAAAATATTCAATCTCTAAGAATCCAACCTCAAAAGTGAGCTCTCTAACTGTTTTTATAGATTTCTATGAGTCTTTGCCAATTTCAAACCTAGTGTTCGACATTCAATCTCTAAGAATCCAACCTAAAAAATGAGCTCTCTAGCTCCTTAATTGTAAATCCATGGAGATGTAAGGATGATATGATGATCATGAACGAGTGATGTGTGTGAAGGTGAAGGTGAGAAGCACACTAGATGCATGCACACATGCCCACACACACATACAAAATAGAGCCAATGAAGAGACAATGGAGGGAAGAACACTTGTATTCATTAACAAGAGCTCTCATACAATATTGTATTCTGCAAGGATCATGAAGTACATGTATTGAATTTCATTTGTGGATATATACCTTTTGGGTTCAATCTCTTGAAAGTATACAAACTTCATAATAGTATCCTCATAGACCACCATTATTTGGAGATGTGCTTCTGTTGGAACATCAAGCTTACACTATGCTTGAGGTGGATTTGATCTACATCAAAGGCTATCATGTCGAATGAATATCCGTTGTAGAGTTCTTTTATTTATGCTCACTTATTGTACTTTTTTAAAAAGATTTTTCATGCATCTTTTACCATTTTAAAAGCTTTGAGATTTATACATGTAAAACTATAAAGATAGAGCTCAAATCCCACGAATTTGTGGTGGTTGAGTTGCATTCAATCAAGCAATCAATCACCTAAAAGTAGATCAAACTAGATCTTCACTTTTCCTAGATTGTAGGAAAGTGAATTCATTCCATCCAACAACCATTCCCACGTTCATTTGAATTCAAAATCCACTTGTAGAACTCTTGGAGCACTTCTAAAGTCTATATAAAAACTTGAAATCACTTGTACAATACATGGAAGCAATATACGTACACTTGTGACCATCATTGTCTTGCTCCTTCAATTTTCTGCATCATCTTTTTCACCAATAGTAATCTTGGAGAGGTTGTTGCTCTCTCTCCTGAGCTTCAAATTTGATGAGAGATGGCTCATTGAAAATGTATTAGTGTCTAGTTTATGGCTGTAAATGTTTATAGCATTTGGTTCAATAGATTGGGAGACATCTTAGTTTTTCTGTCTCGAGGTCAATCTCCACGTATTCCTGAAAAATAGGAGGTACCACCGTTGAGTTTCTGATTCATTTCTATAGCATAGTTTGCCTATTCCTTATACTTTGGTGCATTATATACACTCAACCCTATGTGTATCACTCCCATAAAAATATGTTTTCTAGTTGTAGTCATGTTGGTTGCTATGAGCATTTGAAGTTCATTGCCTCTTCCATAGATAGTAAGTTTTCTGAGCTAATCGACACGCGAACCTATCTATTTTATATCGACTCTTTCTCCTTGATGCTCTAAAGTACATAGTGCATTTCTTTGCACTTATCCCATGCCTATAAGGTCTACTTGAGTCTCCATAATCTCAAGGGTTGGTCTTGTGCCAGTTGGCTGGACCAAACTTCGTTGCTTCGAAACACACTTTTCTACCTCCTACAAGCTTCTCTAAGTTCTTTCAGTGGTACCAGAGCTAGATCAAGATGGGTGATGGATTTCCGCTCAATGATCGAGAAGCTTCATTGACACAACTACGCAGCTTGGCAAATCAGAATGGAGGCCTATTTGCAAGGTAGAAATCTTTATGGAATTATAGGAGGTGATGAAGTTGTGGCTATTCCAAGATCCAAAGGAGGACCTACACAAGATAAGACAGATAAGCTCACACTATGGTATGCAAGGGATGCTCAAGCAAGGTCGTACATACTAAACTCTATCTCTGACTTTCTATTACTGCATATTAGAGGATGCAAGACATCTCAAGAGACTTGGGATGCCCTCAAAACTTTCTTTTTTGCTAGTACCAAAGCAAAACAGAATCATCTTTAGAACGAGTTCAACCAAATGAAGAAGACACCTAAGCAAACCATCACGGAGTTTATTACCAAGGTGAAGGAGGTTGCATATCAGTTAGCATCCATTGGAGAGCTGATTGAAGAAGAGGCTATCATGAGGCAAATTTTGAATGGCATTCGAAGTGATAAGCAATGGCAATCCTTCATGATGGCTTATGATCTCATCATGGATGTGCAAACTCCAGACTTCAACATCTTTCTTGGAAAACTCTTCAATCAATAGGCCAACAATAGCATAAAGGAAGGTAACTCCTATCATGGTAATTCAAATAGTGCTCTATATGCAGATAAGAAGGATAAGAAGCAAAAAGTCAAGAAGAAGGAAGAAGATGAAGAAGAGACTTCCAAGCCAACTTCACAAGCAAAAGCAAGTGGAAATGGAAGAAGAAAGGACCAAAGCAAGACAAAGCCAAAGGTCATAATGTTCAACCTTGTGCCGTCTGCGATAAGACCAACCAGACCACTCAGAATTGTTGGCTCAATGGGAACACCCAGAAAGGAAGTGGAAGAGGTGAATATGGCAGCAATAGAGGCAAACCTGGACACAACTTCAACAATAAAAATAGCATAAAGGAAGGTAACTCCTATCATGGTAATTCAAATAGTGCTCTATATGCAGATAAGAAGGATAAGAAGTAGAAAGGCAAGAAGAAGGAAGAAGATGAAGAAGAGACTTCCCAAGCCAACTTCACAAGCAAAAGCAAGTGGAAAGGGAAGAAGAAAGGACCAAAGCAAGACAAAGCCAAAGGTCATAATGTTCAACCTTGTGCCATCTACGATAAGACCAACCAAACCACTCAGAATTGTTGGTTCAATGGGAACACCCAGAAAGGAAGTGGAAGAGGTGGATATGGCAGCAATAGAGGCAGAGGTGGACACAACTTCAACAATAACAATAGAAGTTATAATAGAAGGGACTGCAACAATTATTTAGAAGATCAACCACATGAAGACTCATTGCTTCTCATTAATCTAAGCCACAAAGAAGGTAAAGAAGATGATAATTTGTTCTACATAGATTCAGGATGTTCGAATCATGTTGCAGGCAACATTGCCCTTCTATCTGATTTGGAAAGTCCAAATCATGGACATGAAGTGCAAACAAGGGATGATACGAAGCACAATGTGGAGAAGATTGGTAATGACAAAGCTTCCAATGGCAGGACAAACATTTTGAGTAAGGTTATCTATGTACCCACTATCATTAAAAACCTAATAAGTGTAGGCCAAATAGTTGAAAAAGGCTTGCAAGTTAGGTTCACCCAACATGGAGCTTTTGTGGAAGATCCATGTCAAGGCTTCAAGAAGATAGCTAGAGGTGAGAAGCATGGTAGGATCTTTACTTTTGAAGTAGGAGAAACCAGGAATATAGCTATATTCACTTTTGGGTCTCAAACCCTAAGTGAGCTTGAAGTGTGGCATAAGAGACTTGCTCATGTAAATGAAAGAACCTTGAAGGATATATGCAGGGATCAAAGTGTTCTAGGACTGCCGAACATATCAAAGCAACACATGATCCACAGGTGTGATGCATGTCAGATTGGGAAGGCACAAAGACAACCATTCAATCACAAAGGCTACATCCACAACAACTTATTGGACTTAGTACATACCTATGTATGGGGACCAAGTCAAGAACCCTCATTGGCAGTTGATGACCATAGTAGATGGATTGTTCTATACTTCATCAAGAGTATTTGATTGCTTCAAAAAGTATCTAACACATGTGGAGAATCATACATGTAGATCACTAAAGAAGCTCAGATCTGATGGAGGGGGAGAATACTTCTCCAAAGAGTTTGATGAGTTCTTGCATGATAAAAGTATCAAAAGGGAAGTGACTACCAGGTACTCTCCTCAACTAAATGGAATCGTTGAGAGGAGAAACAAGACATTGGTTGGATCAACCAGAACAATGCTTGAAGAGAAGAAGTTGCCACATTATCTATGGGCAGAAGCTATTTCAACTGTTGTGTATCTTGTCAATAGACTACCATCCAAATCACTTCAAGGTATGACTCCTTATGAAGCATGGCATGGAAGAAAACCTAGTCTTGGACATTGCAAGGTTTTAGGTTGTTTAGCTTATTTTCATGTACCATCACAAATAAGAGGTAAGCTAGATGAACAGGCAACAAAGGGGTGTTTATTGGATATTATTCAACTCAGATGGGTTACACGTTCTATAATCCTTCAACCAAGAAGTTCACTACAAATAGAGATGTTGTGTTTGAAGAACAGAGGTCTTGGTATGATGAAGACAAACAAAAGGTAACTCTACCATATGATATTGATTCTGATTCTCATCAATTTGGAAGCAAGCATGATACACAAGTCCAAGATCCAAGAAGTGATATAGACGATGACCAAGATGAAAGAGAAAAAGATTACAACCTATGGAAGTCAAGAGGCAAAGCAAAGATGCAAGAGGTTGGAGAATGCTCCAAGCACGCACCTAGAAGATCAGCAAGAGAGAAGAAATAACTAGAAAGGTATGGATATGATTCCACATTTGTTACAAAGCATTCAATCTACTTGGCAAAAGACTCTATTTCATAGGAGCCCTCAACCTATGAAGATGCAAAGGGAAACCCTAATTAGAAAAAGATCATGAAAGAAGAAATAGATGCATTGAAGGAGATGGACACTTGGGATTTGGTTCCAATGTCACTGAATCAAAAGATAATTGAAGGCAAAATTAGTTGCCAAAGGATGCTCACAAACTCATGGTATAGACTATGAGGAAACATTCTCACCAGTTGCAAAGATGACTACAATCAGGATATTGATAAGTGTAGTTGCTGCAAGGAATTGGAGAGTCCTCCAACTCGATGTGAAAAATGCATTCTCAAATGTTTGGATAAGTGAAGAGGTATACATGTCACAACCACCAGGTTTTGAAAACCCTAATCATCCAATTGAAACAAGCTCTTAGAGCTTGGAATTAGAGGTTGGTTACATATCTTCAAGATCAAGGGTTCAAATCTAGCAGCTCAGATCCTTCTCTATTCATCAAAAGGGATCACGATGAGGTTATCTATCTATGTGTATATGTAGATGATATTATTGTGATAGGTGATGATCTAAATGGCATTCAAAGGATCAAGAGACACATGCAAGAGAAGTTCAAAATCAGTGACCTAGGTGAGCTCACATATTTCCTAGGTATGCAAGTGATATATATAGATGAAGGAATGTATTTGTCTCAGAGAAGATACATTCAAGATCTTCTTCTCAAGTTCAAAATGGAGAACGTTAAACCTGCAGGTACACCTTTGGAGAGGAATCATAAACTTAGTGTTTATGAAGGTGAGAAAATTGAAGACATTAAAGAGTATCAAAGCTTGGTAGGTACCTTGATATATGCTACTCGTACAAGGGCAGACATGGATGTAGCTAAGACAGTACTTAAGTATCTCAAAGGTACAATCAATGAAGGTATATTGTATCCTTACTCTTCAGATTTGGATATCAAAATCTATTTAGATGCAGATTGGGCAGGAGCTAATGATGATAGAAAAAGTACTTCTGGTTACTTAGCATTTGCAGGTTCAAACCTAGTGTCATGGAGTTGCAGGAAGTAACCTACAGTTGCTTTATCCTCGATTGAAGCAGAATACAGAGGCTTGACCATAGCAACTCAAGAGGCAATATGGTTGAAGGCATTGTATACAGATTTGGGACGTGAGTTCCAAACCTCACATATTTGGAGATAATGTAAGTCCCATGCATCCAGCAGCAAACCCTATTTTCCATGCGAGAATCAAACACATAGAGCTTCATTACCACTTCATCAGAGAGAAGCTCATGGCAAAGGAGATTGACATTTCTTTTGTTCCAATTGAAAAGCTAGTAGCAGATATAATGACAAAGGCACTTAATGGAATAAAGCTATGTAGATTCAAAGCTATGGCACGTATTCAACCTATCAGAGAATGAAGACTGAAGCATACTTTAGATTGAGGGGGAGGTGTTGGAACATCAAGCTTACACTATGCTTGAGGTGGATTTGATCTACATCAAAGGCTATTACGTCAAAAGAATATTGTTGGAGAGTTATTTTATTTATGCTCACTTATTGTACCTTTTTAAAAAGCTTTTTCATGGATCTTTTACCATTATAAAAGCTTTGAGCTTTACACATGTAAACGTATAAAGATAGAGCTCAAATCCCACGAATGTGTGGTGGTTGAGTTGCAGTCAATCAAGCAATTAATCACTTTAAAGTAGATCAAACTAGATCTTCACTTTTCCTAGATTGAAGGAAAGTGAATTGATTCCCTCCAACAACCATTCTCACCTTCATTTGAATTCAAAATCCACTTGTAGAACTCGTGAAGCACTTCTAGATTCTATATAAAGACTTGAAATCACTTTTACAATACATGGAAGCAATATACATGCACTTGTGACCATCATTGTCTTGCTCCTTCAATTTTTTGCATCATCTTCTTCGCCAATAGTAATCTTGCAGAGGTTGTTGCTCTCTCTCCAGAGCTCCAAATTTGATGAAAGATGGCTCATTGGAAATTTATTAGTGTCTAGTTTATGCCTCTAAATGTTCATACCATTTGGTTCAGTAGATTGGGAGAAATCTGAATTTTATTTGTCTCGGGGTCAATCTCTACGTATTCAAGAAAAATAGGAGGTACCACCATTGAGTGTCTGATTCATTCCTATAGGATATTTTTCCTATTCCTTATACATTTGTGCATTATATACACTCAACTCTAGTTTTATCACTCCCATAAAAGGAATTTTTCTAATTGTAATCACGTTGGTCGCTATGAGCACTTGAAGTTCATTGTCTCTTCCATAGATAGTAAGTTTTTTGAGCTAGTCGACATGCAAACCTATCTGTTTTGTATGGACTCCTTCTCCTTCATTCTCTAAAGGACATAGTGCATTTCTTTGCACTTATTGCATGCCTATAAGGTCTACTTGAGTCTCCATAAGCTCAAGGGCTGGTCTTGTGCCGGTTGGCTGGACCAAACTTAGTCGCTTTGAAACACACTTTTCTACCTCATACAAGCTTCTCCAAGTTCTTTCAACTTCTACCTGTGAAAAATGTGTGTGTCCAAGCTCTTCTACAAGCTTCATCCAAGCTATTCTGGGTAACTCAAATGTTTCCTAGCCCTCATTGGTTACTTGGCTATTGACTACAATCAGTGTTTGATACTCTTCTTCATATGATTCATCCATTGGAATCTCAACGAGCTCCTCAAGATCAAGAACTTCAAGAGGTGATTATGGTCTCTAAATGGTTGTGCATGATGTAATCTTTGCTTGGAACATTTCCACTTTCTTTTGTAGATCTTCAAGTTCATCAAGGACATTGGCGAGCACTACAGGGTCTGTTGTGGTTGGTTCCTCCTGTATTGGCATTGCTAGGGCCGCTTGGGTGTTCTTAATGCTTCAAACTCCACTGTGATTTGATCATGTATTAACAGTGTGGCATAATCCTCCAAGTTGATTTTGATCATTTTTGGTGGCATGGCTTGGAATCTAGATGGAATACTAGCATGCCTGGTGCATTTAATGCTTCTTTGAAGCAATCCTTGTTCTGTTCTTGTAGCTACTAGTTCTCCTCTCATATCACAACGAGGTGATCATGTAGTTATCCCAAATTTCCTAATAAATGTGCATTTCATTCCATCTGAGCTCTCAGTAACTCCAGTAATGAAATAAACTATTTGTTTTGGTTTTTTAGTTGTACTTCAAGCATGTTATGTGTCTCCTTTAACAGCGTGTAGCATGCATTAAGTGAAGCATTCTCGATACTTGATGAGTTTAATTGTGCTTGTAGGTTGAGTGAGTGCTCCTATAGGCTTGCATGCCACTGGCCTAGTGTTACAAGCTCTTCACCTACTTGTTGCATGCATGCAACCATTTGTTGAATAGCATTATTGATGGCAGATGATAACATACTGACTTGTAATGCATGAATGATTGCTATTCAAAGTTTGATGTGGAGGGGATGGTGGTGGGTATGGGTATAATGGATGCAAAAGGGAAAGCATTTTTGAGTGAAGGTGAGGGGGGTAGCAGATTGTGCATGAAGTGGTAATGGTGGTGGTGTTGTGGGTGGTGATATGTCCATCATTTTGAACATGCTTGTGTGCATTGTGGTGATTGTTAAAAGTGGCACTGGTTGTGCCATGCATGGTGAGGTGCTTATTGTGCTATATAAGAATGAAAACGAAACTTGGATAGGTTGGGTCATGGGTTCTTTGAAGAAGGGACCTAGGGGTGAAAAGAAATTTTCCCAAAATTTAACACATGTTGATGTTGGTTGGAGTGATGAAGAGAAGATCAGGGGGAACAATAGAGGGGAAGGGGGGTGGAGTGGAGGGGGAAACAAATGAAAGGTAGGTTGAATATGAGATGGGAAGGAGTCTATGGTTGGTGGTCTAAAGGTGGTGGTCATAAGTGTGGTTGTTAGAGTGGTATCTAGCTGAGATGTTACAATGAAATGTTCCATTGTGCTATTAGCCATACAAGGTAATGAGTAGGGTGGGGATACAATGGGTAATGGTGGAGAGGCGGTTTTGTAGTGGGATCTCAAAAATTGATTGGAATTCTTGAGAGATTTGGGTGGTAGAGGTGATTCATGGGATGGTGAATTGGTAAGTGATGAGGTGTCAATGGGTGGGATCAATAGTGATGTATGTTTTCTAAGCATCAAGCATCCTGATAGATTCAGTAGTACCAACACATGAATAGTTTGAACCTATCTTGGTTGATTTCTATACATCTAATGGATGTTCAGGATATCGATTTGCGCAAAGAAGATCCCTTTCAGAATAACTTGTGCTATTTCTAGAGTTTTTCTACTCCCATAATTTGGAGCCAACCACTCTGAAGCATGTACCACCAACATCAAAGAATGTACCTACAGATTTCGAAAGCAGCCAAGCCATGGAGGACCGTGCCTACAGTTTCTCAAAAGCCAGAGCCCACCCAACCAGATTAGTGTACTGCCCAGTTTATTGCCACGCACCCATGATTATTCTAATGATGTAGAAGCATTGATCAGAGGGACATTCACTGCACTTCACTTAAGGTCACCATCTGTAATGCCTTTCTAGGGGTGTGAATCCAAGATCCTAGTAGGATTCACTCATGTGAATGGACAGATCAAGGCATCAAAGACATTATGACCTAGTATGGCAAGGTTAGGCATCACCATTATATAAGGAGCCTAAAAAGGAGGCAAATCATATCATAGAGACATTATATACTCAGGAAGGGAGAGACAAATAGAGAGCTTCACATGCAAACATACCCGATGAGGAAGGAGATAGATAGAGAGATTCTCACACGTCTGTAGTGACTCCATAGACAAGGAGAAATAGGGAGAGGGGATAGATATACTCATCACTGATGGGAAGCACCATACGCTAGTGATAGGATAGTTCTTTGCCTGATGTGTAGCAAGACACATGCAAGTAGATGAATGCATATATAGGAAGTGTAAGGCAAAGGGGATATAGAGAAAAGGAATGAAGGAAGAGGTAGCAAGGGAGTAGAGCCGTAAAATAAAGCAAACACTATTGGAGATTGAAGGTTCAAGATAACTCACGACGTGGATGGGCAATGATGTAGGAGAGAAGGCAAAGATTGAGAGCTACAATAGTTGATGGTTCTGGTAGGATAGAGGAGCTACCAATAGTGTCGAGGAGGAAGAAGACCATGTGGACAATGGTTGATGAGTGCTGGCTGAGTATCATAGCAGCGATCATGATGCCTATGTCGGGAGAACAATGACAAGACAAGCTTCAATAGTGACATCAGATGAAAGACAACAACTACCAAATCTGGACCTTCAAGGTGAAGACTATTGGGGTTGGAAACTCTTCAAGGTCTATGTTCAAAATACCATAGCATCATCATGGAATCGCAGTTGACCAAGGACTAGTGAGGTGGTGATTCTTTCAGCAGGGTAGGTCAGAGGCAATCCGTGGATGATAGGTGAAGGCAAGTTCAGTAGGCTTTGACTTTCGCTCCACGGACTTAGAGACAAAGAAAGCTTCTTCCTTCCTTCTGACCCTCTAGTGGTCCTTGGATGGTGAAAGGACACCAGGATTTGGAAGGTGGAGAAAATTGAGACATCCCATCCATCTTAGACACAAAAACCTGTATTAGTTCTAGAAATTGTTAAGATTCTTGTATTACTTTAGTATCTTACTCTTGTTTGGTGAAGGTGTGATTTCTATAAATGTATCCTCGAAGTGGAAGGTGCCCCTCAACATGAATAGTGTGATGACTTGGTGGATTCTCGCAGGTGTACTCTCTCCCTCACTGAATAATATAAATCTCATTTTTATTCACTTACTATTTTCAGTTTGGTATACCTTATCTGGGTTCTATATGATTCCATTTCTATAGTCTAAGTTCAGGGAAGTAAGGCAACATCTTGGGCTGTCAAACAGGAGGAAAGTCTATACAATCTTAACTCTTGATGATGTGCTACCTCCGTGATTTCCTTATACAGAGTCCACCCTAGTAGACCCACCGATGTTGTATGCTTTCTGGCATGCCCTATGGGCCAGGGCTTGGTAACTCGTCTATTGAGGCTCCTTGTCTATGACATGAATGCATTTGCAGCCTACATCGCTCTAGTAGAATGAAGCATTATTTTGCGGGGAAGATTCAAGTCATGTGTAAGAGATGAGTTGGAAATGGCTCAAGGCAATCTAGCAATGCTTCTCTCTAGGATTAATATTAATTTCACTATCTTTAGAGAATCTTCAATAGAAAACCCAGATAATCACATTAGGTGCTTCTTATCATGATGTAAAAGTAAAGGGTTGGAAGGATGAACACATGCCTTTATGGCTCTATTCCCAACAACTCTAGAAAGATTGGCAGATAAATGGTTCAGCTAGTTCAAGGATATTCATTTTGCAACGTGATAAGAATTGAAAATTGAATTTTCCTTCGTGTTGAGACCAAGGAATCCTATAGTGCAAGTCTTGGATGAGCTAGAGAATCTGAGTCTAGGGAGAGACTAGTCTTTCCTAGAACTGTTGACCTGAATGAAGGCATTGATGGAAAAGCTACCAATAGCTCTAGGAGATTTCTTAATAAAGAAATGTTTGGAAAAGTGCTAACAATGAGCATCGGGCAAAAAAAAACTCAGAGATTTTCTAGCACCAAGCACCTCCATCAAAGAATGTATTGTCATGGCTACAAGAATTGAATAAGCCAATGTACTTCAATGACACTTCATTGCACCTAGAGTGGTGGGATAATATCCATGGACAACAACATTTTGTTATCACAGAAGAGGACATGGTGGCCAAGATGTGAAGAAAGATAGAGGAACAAATGGAGAGAGAGAGAGAGAGAGACAAGGTCAAGTCTTTGGTGCACTGTATGCCACCAATGAGGGCACCCTCAGACCGAGTGTTCGAACATGATAGTTTGACAATTCTATGGGAAATGGGGACATGAAGCTCCTAATTGCTACTATCTGAAGACGATGGTAGACCCCCAAGCACCTGCATACTAGGGACAACCAACGTGGTAGGTTCCACCCATGGTGTCGATGACCCTATTGATGATAATCCCAAGACCTATTCAAAGTAACATTCGAGTAGCTCCTACTTTTTATGCTACCCCCAATAACATTGGAATGTGGAACAGCATGGGTGATCAAGCCTCGATGTTCAAAAATAGGCTTTGAGAGCCTATAATGTGCCTTAGATGTGGAGAGTATGGCCACATGCAAAATCATTGTCTTTTGTTGGAGAATGCACTACAATGATTGAATTGTCTGGAATCAAGGGACCACTACACAAGGGATTTCCCAAAGAAGGTAATGGCAACTTAGAGTATTGCAAACAATGATTTTCACATTTTATGGAATTTCCAACCAAGGTAGACGAAGTAGGATGGTCACCATTTGCTCAAGTGGTGCAACTCTCTGAACTCTCTCCATTAAGAGTTTGGACTATGGCCCAACTGGAAGAGATAAGGAAGGAGGAGGTAAGGTACGAAGAGGCTAGATGACAGCAGAGAAATGATATGAGCCAGACACCAAATCCAGAGAACACGAAATTCACCATGATGGCTGAAGAAGGAAGGGGTGGAAAGAGCAAAAGTGAGCCAAGGGAATCCTAGGATGGAGGATGTGGAAATGAAGAAAAGAAGGACCTCAATGGTAGCAAAAGAAGAGCTAACAAGGGAAACAAAAAGGGAGTGCAAAAACCAGACACTTCAACATTAAGTCAGTCTACAAGAGCACCTTTTGAAAAAGAGAAAGAGATAAGAAGAGAAAGAACAATTGAAGCTGCATATTAAATATCCCAACAAGAGCTTGGAGGTAAGATTCCATAGCTAATTGAAAGTGCTTGGATGATGATCCTCTCTATAGCTCAAATCTTATGAAATACCTATCAATGAGTAAGCTTGTATGAACAGCTACATATGGATGCTAGATTTAGGAGTGAAGTGATAAGCATTTTTGCCTCACGTCGAGCACCAATCTCCTTAGAGAGAAGCTTAAAAAATTTCTCTATATCGAAGGCCCATTTGACTGATTATCATAGTCCACGAGTCACAGTCAACATAGGCAAAAAAGAAATATCTGGAGAAATCATAGATGGCCGATCTAGAATCAACTTGATGCCAGAATCAACAATGAAGAGGTTAGGACTCTACCCAACAAAGGAGGCACAATTTACTATAACAATGGCAGACCAGAGTAGGGTGAAGCCAATAGGAGTAGTGGAAGGCGTCGTACTAATAGCACAAGGATCCAAATTCATCCTAGACTTTGTTGTACTTAGAATCTTACTGGAAATAGGAGGTTTTCTATTCTTGGGATGATATTGAAATTGATATGCAAAAGTCATACATGATTGGGGGTAGGACTGTACGTGGATAAATGATCAGGAGAAGGTTAAACAAATACAATGGGAAACGGTCCCGGACCTCACTTGATCAACACAACCAGCTCATGGGTTGGACCAGAGGAATGTTGATATATTTAGGTAGTGATGTGTGTGAACACACTAGGACCGTCGGGGCACTTTTTTCCCTCTTTAGGAGGTTTTTTTCCATCGGCTTGTATATACACCTATTGCCCTAATGGGCTACTTATCTTTGTACATTCTCTAGTAATACATTCAGTAATGTGTGTTGTGCTCCAAGCTTCTTCTTCTTCCTTGTGTTGTTCGCGTGCTTTCGCAGAAGTCTAACTCCAATAATTGGTATCAGAGCAGGTCATCGCTTCATCTAGGGTGCCGTCGACACTCCTCTGTTTGTAGTCTCAAAATCGTACGAATTTTGGTGAGCATACTCAGGGTGTTTCCGAGATCAAAACGGCTTCGCTCTGTGGTGCCAAAATCGCGATCTGAGCTCGTTTCGGCCTCCGATTGCACTATCACAACGCTTGTGCAGGCTATTTTGTATTTTTGTGCCAAAGGTATATACCAGTTTCTGTTCGCCAGTTTAAGCGTCTCGAAGTCTGCTAGAGGTCTAGTAGAACTCGTCTGGGCAGTTCTGCTCAACTTTTTGAGATACAGTCAATTTTCTGCATCAAGGTATTTTAGTCACCGGCCATGGCTGAAAGCAGTGATGTATTCCGTATGTTGGCTGTTGAGGATAAGTTGGATGGTACCAACTACCCATTATGGGCTTATATTATGCGACATGTATTGGTTGCAAAAGGATTGTAGAACATTGTGCAGGGTGTTGAAAGACGTCCTGTTACACCTGTAACAACAAGTACTACGAATACAGGTGTTGGAGCTTATGAAGATGGTGTCGAAGATGATATTGTGCAGATTCCTATTTGTGCTGCTGTATCTGCTGCACCTACTGCAGACCAGATTCGTTGGGATGGCAGAGATGCCCAGGCACATGCATTGATAGCTTTGTCTGTCAAACGTGCCATTATTCCTCACATTCACTCTTGCAGAACAGCTAGGGATGCTTGGGATACACTTACCACATTGTACCAAGCTAGGAATGAGGCTCGTGTTGCTTACCTCCGAAAATAGTTGGAGAGTGAGCACATGAATGAAGGTGATTCTATGGATAGTTTCCTAACGAAGATCAAAGATTTGAAGGAACAGTTGATTTTTGCTGATGAGGTTATACCAGATAGCTCACTTGTGCAGACCGTTCTGAATGGTCTTCCTGATTCATATCAGACTTTTGCTTCTACTCTTCGGTTGATGATGAAAGGCAATCCAAATGCCTTATCATTTGAGGAGTTAGTTTCTGTTCTGCTACAGGAAGATCAGTCCAGATAGAACAGGTCCATTATGCGTGTTGCAGATCAAGCTTTCCTGGCTAGTCAGAAGGGCAAAGGAAAATGGAGCTCTTCTACTAGTAAGCAGAAATCTGCAAATGCTGCACATTCGAAGAACCAGGATAAAGATGAGAAGAAATCAGAAAAGCAAAAATTGTTTTGCAAGTACTGTAAAGGGAATGATCATATCATAAAGAACTGTCCAAAACTGGCTGCAAAAGAGGAAAAGAAAAAGGAGGCTCGAATGGTTGTTGCAGAAGCCTCTACACCAAAAACAGAGTCTGCTAATCTTGTGCAGGAAGAAGAATGGGCATTTACTACTGTTTGTAGTTTTGACCCACCTTCTCATGAGCAGTGCATGTCTGTAGTGGACTCAGATGTTTGGTACTTTGACAGTGGGGCGACCAAACATATTACCTCACAACGCAGTTTCTTCTCTTCACTCGAGCCTACCCCTACAGTGAATACTGTCACATGCACCAACAACTCCTCTTATCCTGTTATGGGAGTTGGTAAGATCATTCTGACTACTGCTGATGGTAGTTCTTTCACCTTGTCAGATGCTTTATTTGTGCCAGGGATCAAGAAGAATCTGTTATCAGTTTTTGCATTAGCCAAGATTGGCTTGGTTGTGAAAATTGTTGATGACAGATGTACAGTTCATGATCTATCAAATGGCAATGTTATTATTGCTTCTGGCATTTTATGTCGTGGGCTGTATAAGCTCATAGACTATGAAAGATCTGTGAATGATTCGGCATGTGCAGTTCATGATTCTCAGGCTATGTCAGATGCAAAGCTTTGGCATGCATGCTTTGGTCATCTGATTTTTTCTAGTTTGCTACGCCTGCAGAAATCTGATATGGTGTCTTCTTTGCCCAAGCTTGAGGCACCTGGAAAACATGTATGTGAAGGCTATATTTTGGGCAAAATGCAGCGTTCCTCCTTTCCAAAAGGTGGTTCAGTTCGGGCTACGCAGAAACTGCAGCTTGTACATAGTGATGTCTGTGGTCCTATGCACACACCTTCTTTTGGAAACTATCTTTACTTCGTGACTTTCATTGATGATTTTTCCAGGCATGCATGGGTATATCCATTGAAGCCAAAGTCCGAAGTGCTTTTGTGCTCCAAACAGTTTTTGGTTTTGGCTGAAAATCTGTCAGCATGTAAATTGGGCACCCTCCGTTCTGATCGAGGGGGGGAATATATGTCTTCTAATTTTAATGCATTTCTGGTTGAACGTGGGATAAAACACCAGTGTATAGTGCCGTATACACCTCAATAGAATGGAGTTGCTGAACGAAAGAACAGGTCACTCATGGAGATGGCGAGGTGTATGGTCAAGAGTCAGGCTTTACCACATAGTTTCTGGCTTGAGGCTGTCATGTGTGCAGCATATGTACTTAACAGGCGTCCCACTAAAGCGCTGCAGTCTATCACTCCATATGAGGCTTGGCATGGCCGCAACCCATCTGTTGCTCATCTGCGTGTTTTTTGTTGTTTGGCATATGCATTAGTGCATGAACAACATCGTAGAAAATTGGATGATAAGGCAGTAAAATATATTTTTGTTGGGTACAGTTCTGAAAGTAAAGGCTATCGTCTGTATCATCCATAGACTAAACGCATTCTGGTCAGCCGTGATGTTGTCTTTGTGAAAGATGCTATTCAGCGATTGCTTTGATGTACTAAGGAGACATCTGTTAGCTCCAAAGACATGTATGATACTTTGATGCCTCTTTTTACAAGTGGGCAGTCTAGTGTTGGTCCTAATGAGGCAACTTCTCAACCTTTGTAGGTTTCATATGATGATGTAGATCATTCCATTTCTAATGCAGATTTACATGATGCACTTGTTGATGAGAGACTTGATATTGAGCAGGCAAAAACTATGCCAAAATGGCTGGTGCAGACTTTGCGTGACAGCAAATTAGATGCACCTTTGTCATATCGTACTCGTTCAGGCTCTCATAGTGCCTCCTTTGCATCAGATTGCTATGCTATGGCTGCGTCTAGTCTCTGTGATGAGAATGAGGCTGTTTCTTTTGATGAAGCACAAAATTCAGAAAATTGGATGGCTGCTATGCAATCTGAATATGATGCTATAATGAAGAATGGTACATGGTCTTTATGTGACTTGCCTCTTGGCAAGAAGGCCATTGGCACTAAGTGGGTATACAAGTTGAAGCGTAAGCCTGATGGTACAGTTGACAGGTATAAGGCTAGGCTTGTTGCAAAGGGTTATGCGCAGGAAAGAGGCATTGATTTTGATGAGAACTTTGCACCTACACGCCGTATGACTACTGTTCGAAGCATTTGTGCACTTGCAGCCCATCATGGTTGGAATGTACATCAGTTGGACATTAAAACAACATTTCTGAATGGTGACTTGCATGAAGAAGTGTATGTTTTTCAGCCCCGTGGCTTTGTGCAGAAAGGGCATGAAAACCAGGTGTGCAGGTTAAAGAAGGAATTATATGGTTTAAAGCAAGCACCACGTGCTTGGTATGAGAAGATACATGCCTATCTAATTGCACATGGTTTTGAGAACAGTCCAACTGAAAGCACCTTATATGTTAAGCGTGCTAATGATGTGCTTCTGATCATTGTTGTCTATGTTGATGACATGCTGCTCATTGGTCCTATTGAGAAGCATATTGTTGATTTCAAGGTTGATTTGCATGCCTCATTTGAGATGTCCGATTTGGGGCATTTGCATCACTATTTGGGCATTCAGTTTATGCAAGTTGATGGTGGGATGGCTTTGTGTCAAACGAAATATATTGACACATTATTGCAGTGTTTTGGCCTTGAAGACTGTAAGCCTATTGCTACTCCTATGGAGACAGGTTTACGACTGAGTCTTCATTATGCTGGAGATGCATTTGATGCTGTTCTCTATCAGCAGGCTATTGGATGCTTGATTTATTTATGCATTACTCGGCCAGATATTGAGTTTGTTGTCTCACAGATGAGCAGGTTTATGCATTGCCTAGGAGTCACGCATTGGAAGGTGGTTAAGCGCATCTTTCACTACTTGAGTGGTACTCGGCTACTTGGGTTGTTTTATCCCAAGGGGGATCACTACCGCTAGATTTGCATGCTTTTTCTGACTCGGATTGGGCTGGTTGCTATGACACTCGTGTGTCCACCAGTGGTTTCTGCTTCATGCTTGGTAGCTCATGTATATCTTGGTTGAGCAAGAAGCAGCCTACTGTGGCCACTTCCAGTTGTGAGGCTGAGTATAGGGAAGCTTTCACAGCGACTGTTGAGTGTGTGTGGCTCATATGCCTTACGGTTGATTTGGGTGTTGGCCAGTCTTCTGCCACCACCATCTTCACTGACAGTCAAAGTGCATTGGCAGTTGCGAGGAACCCTATGTTCCATGCTCGCACTAAGCACATTGAGGTGCATTATCACTATGTCAAGGACAGGTTCTCTGCTGGGGAGATCAGCTTGGCATATGTGCCCATGTAGGAGAACATAGCAAACCTTTTCACGAAGGCTCTGCCTAGGGAGAAGTTTGAAGCTTTCCACAAAGCTTTGGGCTTACTTCCTTTTGTGGAGTGATTTCCACATAGCTTGGCACTTCCTTATACATGAGTGCCAGCTCCTTGTTCACCGCATCACTCCCAGGGGGGATTTGTTGATATATTTAGATAGTGATGTGTGTGAACACACTAGGACCACCGGGGCACTTTTTTCCCTCTTTAGGAGGTTTTTTTCCCTCAGCTTGTATATACACCTATTGCCCTAATGGGCTACTTATCTTTGTACATTCTCTAGTAATACATTCAGTATTGTGCGTTGTGCTCCAAGCTTCTTCTTCTTCCTTGTGCTGTTCGCGTGCTTTTGCAGAAGTCTAACTCCAACAAGGAAGAGGACAAGCCCAAATCTCTTATGTTGAATAATATTTTCAATGAGGGATATACCTTGAGATGTATGGGAGAGGACCCTCCTTCTTGCTATATAGTCACTTGCCAAGAGGAAGGTATTAAGGATGAATGATAGAAACCTAGGGAAAATAGGGACAACCAAGGATGCAAAGGAGGACTTACTAGGTACTTTCATAGAAATTGAAGTGGGAAGGTAAAGGGGAAGTGATGAGATAGTGAAAAAAGTCAAAGTAGGTCCAACACTATGAGAAATAGACTTAGGAGATGATAGAGGAGGGAAGCCTATTCTAGTGGCCTCGTGGTTATGGGAGGAACCCACCTTGCTGCACCAACTTACCACCTTCTTGTGTAGCTCGAGGGACATTTTGAATGGAACTACAAGGATCCAACATGTATCCCGACAAAGATGGAGATCCATACTATCCCACTAATGCTAGATGCAAAGACTGTATGAGGAAGAATCTATTGCCTCAATCCAAAATATGTGGAGGTAGTGTGGGAAGAGCTGGATAAGGTGGAGGCCACAAGAATTTTCATTCCAATAGAACATTCTGACTGGCTCTTATCCATAGTAAATGCTCCTAAGGAATGAAAGAACTTGGAGAAGCTTGTAGGAGGTAGAAAAGTGAGTTGCAAAGCAACAAAGTTTGGTCCAACCAACCAACACAAGACCAGCCCTTGAGCTTATGGAGAATCAAATAGACCTTATAAGCATGTGATAAGTGCAAAAAAATGCACTATGTACTTTGGAGCATCAAGGAGAAAGAGTCGATACAAAACAGATAGGTTTGTGCATCAACTAGCTCAAAAAACTTATTATCTATGCATGAGACATTGAGCTTCAAATGCTCATAGAGACCAGTGTGGTTAAAATTAGAAAAAATACTTTTATGGGAGTGATACACATACGTTTGATTATATTGAATGCAGAAGATTATAAGGAATAAGCAAAATATGCTCTTGGAATAAACCAAACAGTCAACAGTGGTACCTCCTATTTTTCAGGAATACGTAGAGATTGAGCCGAAGACAGAAAAACTAAGATTTCTCCCAATTCACTAAATCAAATGCTATGAAAATTTATAAGCATAAACTAGACACTAATAGATTCCCAATGCACCATGTTTCATCTAATTTGAAGATCTGTAGATAGAGCAATAGTCTTTGCAAGATTTCTATTGGCGAAGAAGATGATGCAAAAAAATAAAGGAGCAAGACAATTAT
This sequence comes from Ceratopteris richardii, assembly GCA_020310875.1. Taxonomy (NCBI): domain Eukaryota; kingdom Viridiplantae; phylum Streptophyta; class Polypodiopsida; order Polypodiales; family Pteridaceae; genus Ceratopteris; species Ceratopteris richardii. The sequence goes on from CM035411.1 coordinate 114,805,838, forward strand.
GGTCACAGGTGTATGTATATTGCTTTCATGTATTGTGAAACTGATTTGAAGTCTTTATATATACTCTATAAGTGATTCATGACTTCTACAAGTGGATTTTGAATTCAAATGAACGTGCTAAGAGTTGTTGGAGGGAATCAATTCACTTTCCTACAATCGAGGAAAAGTGATCTAGTTTGATCTACTTTTAGGTGATTGATTGATTGATTGAATGCACATCAACCACCTCAAATTCGTGGAACTTGGGCTCTCTCTTTCTACTTTTACATGTGTAAAGCTAAAGGCTTTTACAATGGTAAAAGATCCATGAAAAATCTTTTCAAAAAATACAATAAATGAGCATAATTAAAAGAATTCTCCAACGGATATTCTAATTTTGATGTAGTCCAAGTGATGGATTTTGATGTAGATCAAATCCACCTCAAGCATAGTGTAAGCTTGATGTTCCAACAGCTCCCCCTCAAGCTAAACTATGTTTGTGTCTTCATTCTCTGATAGGTTGAATACCTGCCATAGCTTTGAATCTACAAAGCTTTATTCCATCAAGTGCCTTCGTCATCATATCTGCTCGTTGCTTTTCTGTAGGAACAAAAGAAATGTCAATCTCCTTTGCCATGAATTTCTCCTTGATGAAGTGGTAATGCACCTCTATGTGTTTGGTTCTTGCATGGAAAATAGGGTTTGTTGCTAGATGCATGGAACTTACATTATATGCAAATATGTGAGGTTTGGAACTCACAAGTCCCAAATTTGTAGGCAATGCTTTTAACCATATTGCCTCTTGAGTTGCTATAGCCAAACCTCTATAATTTTCTTCACTATTGAGGATAAAGCAACTGTAGGTTGCTTCTTGGAACTCCATGACACTAGCTTTGAACCTGCAAATGCTAAGTAACCAGAGGTACTTCTTCTATCATTCTTAACTTCTGCCTATTCTGCATCTGAATAGATTTTGATATCCAAATCTGAAGAGTAAGGATAGAAAATACCTTCATTGAGTGTACCTTTGAGATACTTAAGTGCTCTCTTAGCTGCATCCATGTGTGATCTTCTTGGTGAGTGCATGAATTGACTAAGTACTCCCACACTGTATGAGATGTCTACCCTTGTATGAGTAGCATATATCAAGCTACCTAGCAAGCTTTGATATTATTTAATGTCTTCAATCTTTCACCTTCATAAACACTAAGTTTATGATTCATCTCCAAAGGTGTACCTGTAGGTTTAGTGTTCTCCATTTTGAACTTAAGAAGTAGATCTTGAATGTATCTTCTTTGAGTCAAATACATTCCTTCATCTATGTATATGACCTGCATACCTAGGAAATATGTGAGCTCACCTAAGACACTAATTTTGAACTCCTCTTGCATGTATTTCTTGATCATCAACTCTCACAATAATATCATCTACATATACACATAGATAGATAACCTCATTGTGATCCATTTTGATGAATAGAGAAGGATCTGAGTTGCAAGGTTTGAACCCTTGATCTTAAAGGTATGTAACCAACTTGTAATTCCAAGCTCTAGGAGCTTGTTTCAATCCATAAAATGCTTTTTATAGCCTGCAAACATAAGATGTATGATTAGGGTTTTCAAAACCTAGTGGTTGTGACATGTATACCTCTTCACTTATCCAACCATTTAGAAATGCATTTTTCACATCAAGTTGGAGGAGTCTCCAATTCCTTGAAGCAGCTACACTTATCAATGTCCTGATTGTAGTCATCTTTGCAACTGGTGAGAATGTTTCCTCATAGTCTATATCATGAGTTTGTGAGCATCCTTTGGCAAATAATCTTGACTTGTACTTGCAAACTGATCCATAAAAGTTTCATTTAACTTTATATACCCATCTGCAACCAATTACCTTTTGATTTGGTGACATTTGGAACCAAATCTCAAGTGTCCATCTCCTTCAATGCATCTATTTCTTCTTTCATGGCCTTTTCCCAATTAGGGTCTCCCTTTCCCTCCTCATAGGTTGAGGGTTCCTCTAAAATTGAGTCTTTTTCCAAGTAGATTGAATGCTTTGTAACAAATGTGGAATCATATCCATACCTTTCTAGCTGTTTCTTCTCTCTTGCTGATCTTCTAGGTGCTTGCTTGGAGCATTCTCCACACTTCTGCATCTTTGATTTGCCTCTTGACTTCCATAGTTTGTAATCCTTTTCCTTTCATCTTGTTCAACATCTCTATCGCTTCTTTGATCCTAGACCTGCGTATCATGCTTGCTTCCTAATTGATGAGAATCAGAATCAAGATCATATGGTAGAGTTGCCTTTTGTTTGTCTTCATCATACCAAGACTTGTGTTCTTCAAACACAACATGTCTACTTGTAGTGAATTGCTTGGTTGAAGGATTATAGAACCGGTAACCCATCTGAGTTGAATCATATCCAATAAACACTACCTTTGTTGCCCTTTCATCTAGCTTACCTCTTATTTGCGATGGTACATGAACATAAGCTAAACAACAAAACACCTTGCAATGTCCAAGACTAGGTTTTCTTCCATGTCATGCTTCATAAGGATTCATACCTTAAGGTGATTTGGATGGTAGTCTATTGACAAGGTACACAACAGTTGAAGTAGCTTCTACCCATAGATAGTGTGTCCACCTCTTCTCTTCAAGCTTTGTTTTGGCTAATCCAACCAATGTCTTGTCTCTCCTCTCGAGGATTCCATTCAGTTGAGGAGAGTACTTGGTAGTCACTTCCCGTTTGATACCTTTGTCCTGCAAGAACTCATCAAACTCTTTGGAGAAGTATTCTCCCCCTCCATCGAATCTGAGCTTCTTGAGTGATCTACCTATATGATTCTCCACATGTGCTAGATACTTTTTGAAGCAATCAAACACTTCATTCTTACTCTTGATAAAGTATAGAATAGTCCATCTACTATGGTCATCAATAAATGAGACATAATACCTTGATCCTGCCAATGAAGGTTCTTGACTTGCTCCCCATACATCTGTATGTACTAAGTCAAATACGTTTTTGTGGATGTATCCTTTGTGGTTGAATGGTTGTCTTTGGGCCTTCCCAATCTGACATGCATCACACCTGTTGATCATGTGTTGCTTTGATATGTTTGGAAGTTCTAGAACACTTTGATCCCTGCATATATCCTTCAAGGTTCTTTCATTCACATGAGCAAGTCTCTTATGCCACACTTCAAGCTCACTTAGGCTTTAAGACCCAAAAGTGAATAGAGCTATGTTCTTGGTTTCTCCTACTTCAAAAGTAAAGAGCCTACCATGCTTCTCGCCTCTGGCCATCTTCTTGAAGCCTTGACATGGATCTTCCACAAAAGATCCATGTTGGATGAACCTAACTTGCAAGCCTTTTTCAACCATTTGGCCTACACTTATTAGGTTTTTAGTGATAGCGGGTACATAGAGAACATTACTTAGAATGTTTGTTCTACCATTGGAAGCTTTGACATTAACAATCTTCTCCACATTGTGCTTTGTGCCATCCCCTATTTGAACTTCATGTCTATGCTTTGGACTTTCCAAATCATATAGAAGAGCAATGTTGCTTGCAACATGATTTGAACATCATGAATCTATGTAGAACAAATGATCATCTTCTTTACCTTCTTTGTGGCTTAGATTCATAAGAAGCAATGGTTCTTCATGTGGTTGATCTTTTGAATAATTTTTGAAGTCTCTTCTATTATAGCCTCTATTGTTATTGTTAAATTTGTGTCCATCTCTGCCTCTGTTGCTGCCATATCCACCTCTTCTGCTTCCTTTCTGGATCTTCCTATTGAAATAGCAATGTTTAGTGGTGTGGTTGGTCTTATCGCAAATGGCACAAGGTTGAACATTTTGATCTTTGGCTTTGTCATGCTTTGGTCCTTTTGTCTTCCCTTTCCACTTGATCTTGCTTGCGAAGTTGGTTTGGAAGTCTCCTCTTCGTCTTCTTCCTTCTTCTTGCCTTTTAGCTTCTTATCCTTCTTATATGCATATAGATCACTAGTTGAATTACCATGATAGGAGTTACCTTCCTTTATTCTATTGTTGGCCTCTTGATTGAAGAGTTGTCCAAGAAATATGTTTAAGTCTGGAGTTTGCACATCCATGATGAGATCATAAGCCGTGGTGATGGATTTCCATTGCTTATCACTTTGAATCCCATTGAGAATTTGCCTCATGATAGCCTCTTCTTCAATCAGCTCTCCAATGGATACTAACTAATCCGCAACCTCCTTGACCTTGGTAAAAAACTCTATGATGGTTTGTTTAGGTGTCTTCTTCATTTGGTCAAACTCGTTCCAAAGATGATTTTCTTTTGCTTTGGTACTAGCAGAAAAGAAAGTCTTGAGGGCATCCCAAGTCTCTTGAGATGTCTTGCATCCTCTAATATCTGGTAATAGAAAGTCAAAGATAGAGTTTAGTATGTATGACCTTGCTTGAGCATCCCTTGCACACCAAAGTGTGAGCTTATCTCTCTCCTCTTGTGTAAGTCCTCCTTTGGATCTTGGAATAGGCACAGCTTCATCACCAGCTACAATTCCACAAAGATTTCTACCTTCCAAATAGGCCTCCATTCTGATTTGCCAAGCCATGGCTTGGTGCCTATTTGAATTCATCGTAACTCGGTTTGATTGCCCCATAGAGATCACATCAAATCAAGGCATGCATTTCTTCAACTCGATAATTCATAATCTTTTCACAAAATACAAAATCGTGCAAAGGAGGTCTTGTGCATACTACCCACACACAAATGGCCAAGTAGAGGGCACAAACAAAATGTTGATCAATTTGCTTAAGAAAGAATGTCATTTGAGTCCAAAAACCTCAGGAACCACTTATTTAGGCATGGTCTAGGCCTAACACACTATGACAAAGCCAACCACTCACTATTCCCTCTTCCTGTTGGTTTATGGTATCACTACTCTTTTTCCTATTGACCTCTTATTTGGATCCAAAAGAGCCACCCTGGGATACGGATACCGATCGTCTACTCCCCCCAACCAATACCAAGTGGGAACTTTACATCTAGTGCATGTTCAAGATACTAGTTCACACAAAGAAGATACCTTTAGGACCAACTCAAGCTATTTTTGGAGTTTTGTCACTCTCAAAATTTGAAGCCAACTAGTATGAAGCATGTGGCACCAACTTTGAAGAATGTACCTATGTATTCCGGAAGCAACCAAGCCAAGAAGGATTGTGCCTACGATTTCCAGAAGTAAGTGCCCACCCAAACAAATCAGTGCATCGCCCAAATTACTGTTACATGCCCGTGAGTATTTCCACGATGCAAAATCATTGATAGGAGGGACATTTATTGTAGCCAACTTTCACACCATGGATTTAAGGTCACCATTTGTAACGCCTTTCTAAGGGTGTGAATCAAGATCCTAGTAGGATTCACTCATGAAAATGGAAAAAATGGGGTATCAAAGCCATTACAACCCAGTATGGCAAGGCTAGACATCACCATGATATAAGGAGCCTGAAGAAGAGGCAATAGGATCGTATCATATAGACAATATATGCTCAAGGAGGGATAGACATACAAAGAGCTTCACATGTAAACCTACCCAATAGGGAAGGAGATATCTAGAGAGATTCTCAGGCATCTATAGTGACAGCATAGACAAAGAGAAGATAGAAAGAAGTGATATATATACTCATCACCGATGGGAAGTGTTATATGACAGTGAGAGGATAGTTCTTTCCTTGACGTGCAAGAAGACACAAGCAAGTAGATGCATGCAGATATAGGAACTATAAGGCGAATGGATATAGAGAGAAAGAATGAAGGAAGAGGTAGCACGGGAGCAGAGTCATACAATAAAGAGAACACTACTAGAGATTGAAGGTTCATGATAGCTTAGGAAGGAGATGGGCAGTGATGCAAGAGAGAAGGCAAAGATTGAGAGCTAAGATAGTTTATGGTTTTGGTAGGATAGAGGGGCTTCCAATGGTGTTGAGGACGAAGATGACCATGTTGATAGCAGTTGATGAGTGTTGATTGAGTATCAGGACAATTACCATGACACTTGTGCAAGGGGAACAATGACAGGAGAAGCTTGAGTAGCGACATTGGATGAAAGATGAAACCGTCAGATCTAGACCTTCAAGGTGAAGATTGTTGTGGTGGGAAAGTCTCAAAGGTCTACATGCAGAGTACCAGTGTGTCATCACAAAACTATAGGAGATCAAGGATTGGTGAGGTGGTAATTCTTGCAGTAGGGCAGGCCAGAGGCAACCAATGGATGACAAGTGAATGAATGTTCAGTGGGCTTCCACTTCCACTCCATGGACTTAGAGATAGAGAAAGATTCTTGCTTCCTCCCGGCCCTATAGTCATTGTTCCAATGGTGAAAAGGATAGTGTGGTTCGGAGTATGGAAAAAACTAATACATGCCATCCATCTTAGATATAGATACCTGTATTACTTTAGTAGAAATTGTTAAGATTCCTGTATTACTTTACTATCTTGCTCGTGTTTGGTGAAGGTGTGATTTCTATAAATGTATGATCCAAGTGGAAGGTCCACATCAACGTGAACAGTGTGGGGACTTGGTGAATTCTTAGGGGTGTAATCTCTCTTTAATTTAATAATATAAATCTCATTTCTGGTCACTTACTATTTTCAGTTCGATATACCTTCTCTAGGCTCTGCACAAGTCGGTTTTTGTGATCTAAGTTTGGTGAAGTTAGGCAATGTGTTGGGCTCTCTAATGAAGTGATATTGCACCTCAATATACTTGGTCTTTGCATGATAGACTAGATTCTTAGCCTATGCAATGGCACTCTGACTATCACTGAGCAAACGATGTACATGCTAAGGTAGACCCATATCATAAGCAAGATGAGAAAGCCACAATGCTTCCTTACATGCCTCACTTGTTGCAACATACTCGACTTCTGTGGTGGAAACAACTCTAGATTCTTGAAGACAAGATCCCCAAGAGATAGCACCTCTAGCAAAATGAAAAATGTACCCTAATTTAGACTTAAGATTATCTACACAACCAACATAATCAAAATTTGTGTAACCAATAATGGATGCTTTCCCTCTACCTAAGCATAAAGACTTGTCCTTAGTGCCTCTCAAATATCTCAAAATCATCTTGATTACTTCACAATGCTTATTGCCATGATTAGACATTTATCTACTCACAAATCCCATTACAAATGCAATGTCTTGTCATGTATCTACCATAGCATACATGAGACTATGAACAACAGATTGATAAGGAATTTTGGTCATGAATTCCTTTTCCTCATCTGATTTGGGGCAATCATCCTTGCTCAATTTAACATATGTGGGTAAAGGTGTACTCAATGCCTTTCCACCTTGCATATTGAACTTGTGAAGTACTTTGGATATGTACTCACTTTGAGACAAGTATATGGATCTTTTACTCCTATCATGAGTAATCCACATACCAAGATTATGTTTGGCATCCCCAAATACTTCATATAATATGTCTAACTCAATTTCTTTTGGAGAATTGACAAGTCATAAGAGGACTTCCCAGTAATCAACATATCATTGACATAAAGTATCAATCATATCAAGCCACCATTTGAGTGTCTCTTGGTGTAGAGGCAATGATCTTCATAAGCTTTGAGAATTTCCTTGAGACTTCATAAAAGCATCAAACTTTTGGTACCATTGTGTAGGGGACTATTTAAGTCCATATAACCTCTTCTTGATCTTAGAAACTAGACTTTCTTTGCTACAAACTACATAACCCTTAGGTTGTTCCATATAGATCTCATCTGTAAGATCTCCATGCAAGAAAGTAGTTTTCACATCCATTTAACTAGTTCTAAGTCCTCCATTGCAATGAATCCAAGCACGATGCACAGGGCACTCATCTTGACTATTGAAGAGAAGATTTCCTCGAAATCAATTCCATGTTGTGGCTTAAAACCATTTGCAACAAGTTATGCTTTATACTTCGAAGAAGTATTATCTTATGTCAATTTCAACTTATATACCCATTTACATGGTAAAGCTTTCTAGCCCTTTGGAAAATTTACTAAATCCCAAGTAGTGTTCTTGTGAATAGAATCCAATTCACTCCTCATGGCACGCTGCCACTTGACATGATCTTTTGTGTGCATAGCCTCTTTGTAGCAAGAAGGCTCAGTAGCATCTGTTAACATAAAAAAATCCAAACCTTGAACATATCTATAAGGTGGATGTGAGACATGTGCAGAGTATCTCAACGATTGCTGGACAGGAACATTTCCAAACTTAACTAATTGGAATTTTCTTGAAAATCCCTATGTGCAAAATTTGTATGCATGCAAGCTTGAGGACTAATATCCTCAAACACCACTCTTCTCACTTCCACCTCCTTAATGGGTTGTTTATGCATCTTAGACCCATTGAAAATGACATCACTACTTTTGATCACTAGCCATGTTTCAAGATCCCATAAGCGATATCCAAATTGTCCTTCTATGCATTTTTTTGACTTATGGTCCACCTTTTGTCTAATATTCTTCGGTATATGAACATATGCTTCACACCCAACAACTCAAAAATGATCATAATATGGTGGCTTCACTAACCAGAACTCTTGTTCCACTTTCAAACCTTTGGTAGTACTAGGTGAAAGGTTAATCATGTGAAGTTCAGTCAATACTGCTTTTTCCCAAAAGCCTTGTGAAAGGTTTGCATCATGCAACATAGAAACTACTCTATCTTGAATAATTCTATTCATACTTTCAACTACACCATTTTGTATTGGGTATAAGAAGCTGTAAACTCTCTATGCATTCCTCTAGACTCATAGAAAAGGCTGAACTCATGTGGGGTATACTCACCCCCATTATTTGAATGGAAAGCCTTAAGCTTAGTTCATTTTTTAGTCTCAACTAAGGCAAGCCATTTTCTAAAAATACAAAATACCTCATCCTTTGATTTGATAGGGTATACCTAGACTTTTCTAATAGCATCATCTATGAAAGTGACAAAATAAGGAGAACCACCTAATGACCTTGTGGGCATAGGACCACACACATCTATATGAATGAGATCTAAAGGCTGAATCGAAGAGTCAATGTGCATTTTATGCACATTCCTATTTCCCTTTCCATATTGAAAATGCTCAAAAAATAAAAAATAAGAGAAAGATAACACAGGTCCGTAGCCACGATAAGAAAGATTTTCCATTTTACTACGAGATATTTGGCCCAAATGGCCATGCCAAATACAAGCCATATGCTCTTGAGTAATAGCTAACAAGTGTTCTTTTTGTGATACAAATAAAGGATAAAGTGAAACAACTTTTCTTCCTTTTGCAATAACCATATTGCGCTTTGATATGCAAAAGGAATGAGCATAGATAACCACCTTGTAACCAGGGTCATCAAGTTGACCAACTGACATCAAATAGATGATAACTTAGGTACATGGTGTATATTATGCATAGTAAATTTTGAACCATCAATAAACTATAGAACCACATCTCCAATCCCAACAATGTCACATCGCTAAGAATCACCAAGTCTCATAGTACCAAGGGACTTTGTTGCATAAGTAGAGAACCATTCTCTATGTGGTCTCACATGGAAAGAAGCATCAAAATTTGATAGCCATGCATGGGGAAGACAATCAGCCATAAGCGCCTTAGTAGGCATAGTACTATCAAGTTTCAACTCATCATCATCTTCATCATCAAAAATAGCATTGATTTATTCAATCTTCATAGTCGAAGTAGATGGTGTAGGTAGATGTTTAACATGCCCATCAACATTCTGCCCTTTACCTTTAGCATTATTGAATGCATAAGAGTCTTTCTTCATGTGTCCTTTCTTATGAAAAATAATGGCATTGGATATCCCTCTTCCTTGATTTACTTCTACTCTTATTCTTTTGACCATTCTTTTCCTTGTTCTTGCTCCTTCCACATTGCTGATTCTTTCCTTGGTAAGAATCACGAACATTATATGCATCTCCACTTTGAGTTCCAACCATAGATTTTCTATGAATCTCCTCACTCAAGAGTGCTCAACATATGTCATCATAGACCAGTTTACCACTAGGTGCACTATCGCTAATAGTTATGCACTTCATATCCCATGATGATGGCAAGGTGCATAACAACAAGATTTCCTTCATTTCATTATCCATCTCCATTTTTTTAGCATCAAACTCATTTGAATGAGGAGCAACACTATCTGTGTCCTTCATGCAAAGGTCATATAACTTTCTCATCTGATATACTTTATTTGATGTTGTTTCTTTTTCATATGTATTGCATAACTTCTTCCAAACATCCTTTGCACTTTCATAGTTCAATATTGTAAAGTAAACATTATCTGCTAGGTGCAATCAAATGGTATACCTGGCCATTTCATCCAACTGATCCCAATCATCATCATCCATATCATTAGGCTTCTTTGAGATTCCATTTACTAGCTTCCACTATCTCCTCTAAATCAACACATCTTTAATCAGATTCTTCCATATAGCAAAGTTTGTGCCATCCAATTTCTAGATCTCAAAATGGTGTTCTCCTTGTAAGTTATAGCTCCTCTTGGGAACACTGGAACTAGACCTAGATCCACTAGATGTGCCTGAGATTTCTAATGCCATGATGATAGAGAAATGACGAGAATGAAAATTGAGCTAGCATAATCCAAGCACCACTCGGACTCAAGAAAGGATGACCAAGTTTCAGATTATAAAAAAAATCAACAATCTCCCTAGAATAATGGATTAATGAACAGTAATGACCAACCAAAAGGATTATGTGAGAGTGAATGCGCTCACATCAAGAAGTGTATCAAAGAGTAAATCGACCACTGTATAGTTGGAAAAAGCAAAAAATCTAAAGAATTTTTGTGAGAGTCTCCTCTCCAAAATGCAATGATATGAACAATTTTGAAATCTCATAAAATTGAAAGTACTGACATAGAAATCTACATAGTGAATAACTAACTTCACTACATATAATCAGTTACTCGAAAGAAGCCAACTAGGCTTATCGAGCATGTATGAACAACTAGCATACATCTCCTATGGCAAGGCTGGGTAAGTCTTCCACCCGCATCACCAAAGAGAACCTGACATCTGGGTGTCTCCCAGTTAAGAAAACCCCACCACAACCCTCTTTATCAAACATAAAAGGCTTTATGAAAAAAACATAACCACTATATCAATGACCACATGGACATACATAAACGATATCCACAAAAGCATACATATGTGTGTGTGTTCAATATATGTAGTAAAATGGCACTGAAAGGCCGAATTCACAACTTAAATGCAACGAACAACACATGCAAGTGTTTGTCAACTCTATTCTTTAGGCTCAAAAAAACCTGCACAAACTTGCAGTGGCTCCTTTCACCACAACTGAAGAAAATTTCAAGAAACCTGTAGAGTTACTAGTGTGGCTAAAAACACAATCCCAAATCTGAACATTTGTTGTCACAGAAGTACAAAAAACACTCTTCTTAATGTTCTTCAACCTATGTAAAGAGAACTATGCATGAAGGTACTCCAAAATGGCTCCAAAAATCACCCCAAAAATGCTTCAAAATAGGCTTTGAAAATAAAGAACGAAGCTTTGAGGGCCCAAAATATGTTTAAGGTAATGTGAACCTTAGTATTTCCTCTTCCTCAAGCACCACAAGAGCGTAGCTTAGTGACAAGAGCTATGTCAATTAAGAAAGCTTTGGGGGGAACAAGTCGGGATGGGTAACCTCTTGAGAAGTACCGGGAACCTCCGTCTTGCTTGATCATTGAGGTCCTACCTTGCACACAACCAACAATGACTTTGGTGACACGGATGAAAAGGTATCCCAAGGTCTTTGGTCGCCACCTTAGTCATGAGCCTTGGAGAAATTCTTGCATGGGTGGGTGGGTGCTCGCTTCACTCAGACAAAAGGAACAAATCTTTTGTGTCAAAATTCTTTGTTACTAGTGAAGTATTTCTTTGGCAATGCATGATGCTGGACTCTCCTTCTCAAGAGCTTGGCAATGATACTCTTTTTGTAGGAAACCAAACTCTGGTGTCACACATAGTACTCTACAAAGGGGGGCAGAATACATAGGAAAAACACATAGTACACAGACCACCAACACAAATTTCTTAGGTCATACAAATGTGATCAAACTTGGAGTCTATGGTTGACCACATCACTATATGTTTTATTAAATAACATACATAAAATTATCTAGCAACCATTTGGCCTTTCACATGGACACTAATGGTAACAATCTACGTTAAATAAATATTTTCACTAACATATGAGTGGATAAATGTGGCATCTTTGAAAGTCTCAAAACACAATGGAGAATAGTGGTTATTATATATTCTATCATTGGAGATCCCTGTGGGGTTCCATATATGGATAATTGAGCCATTTTTTCACACTTTGGATCTTTTTCTAACTTTGGCAGCAAATGATTTCCATTGCATTGGCGGGGTAATAGTCCATAACAATGATTATACCGTTTATAGAATGGTGCCTTGCTCTTAGTTTCCATCATTTCTAGAAAATTTTGTAATAACTAAGCACACTGGCTGGGTTGAAAGATTGTTCCTTTGTGGGTGGCTTCCAAAAAATCATCGGGCTCAAATTGAGTTGTAAATGTCAATAGCTTGCCCACAATCTTCTGAATTTTCATTGGATACTCATCCATAAGTACAAAATAAGGATAATATTGTGGCTTATCCATATTAATGGCTTGATAAGGTGTTAAATACTAAAAAAAATGAAATCTGAGAATGGATTCCTCAAATAAGGACATTGCCACTTATTGTACTTCTATGCATGGTGAATGTTTTTTGTCGATATCTTCTATCTACTTTATCCATGTAGCTCTTTAGAAGTAAAAAACATATTGTCCTTCTTTTGTAGCTCGACCACCAATAGTTGTTTGTCAGTCATATTCTTCTACATAGATCGGGTCCAATGGTATGGTGACCACTTGTTTATGTTCAGGCAGGTTAGATGACAATTAGGTCTCTCCAATGATAGATGCATGATGAGTATATATTCTTGTATTTTGGTGTTCATGTCTACAACTTGGTTCTGTATTGCTCTAATAACCCTACTGGGTTCTCTTAGATAGCGCTCATGTGATTTGATTCATGAGCACTTTGAAAGATCAATTGGCTTTAAAGGCATGGATTTCTTCTATTATCTTATTGTCTGCTTCCAAGAGGGTTGTGTATTCCTCAAGAAGTACTTTAATGTTGTCAGATGTAACTAGTTAGAAACAAGAGGGACTAAGTGGAACACCTTCAGGGAGATCCATGATAGCTTCTTAGTTCTCTACATTTTGTGTTTACATGCATGTATTTTCCTCCCTTGTAGCTATGAGATGACTACACAATAAGCCCCTTTTATGGCTAAGTTTGGTGTTATGTTCCATCTGTGCATGGATTTTGTCTTTCAACTCTTTGATTATGTCCTAGTTTTTTTCTTCTAGTTGTGTTTCTAATATGGAATGCACTTCATTTAGTGTGATACATCGTGCATCCAATGAGGCATTCTCGACCATGAGGGAATTGACATGGGATTATAACCTGGCCATCTATTCTTAAAGACTGTTATTCACTTGACCAAGTGCTACGTACTCTTCTCAAACCTATGTCATGCAAATTAGCATCTAGGCCAAAGCAGCTTTGATGCTCATCATTGCGTAAATTGGGCTAGTACACACAAATGTAGAAGGGGAAGAGGTTGGTCAGAGTAGTGGCTTTCCATCTTTGAGCCTTTTTCATTCTTGAGATGTTTTTTTACTCTTCCAAGTCTTCTATCCTCTGAGATGAAGATTCTAGCTCGTGTTCACTCTTGGGATTATATGTTTTCTTGTTCTCTAAGTTTTCCTTGGATTTGGCTCTGCTGATGGCCGTTAATGGGATTGTATATTCTTTATCCCTTTCCAAAGATTTTATTACCTCCATTACATTGATTTGTGTGGTCGCTAAAACTTTATTAGGGTTTTTGGGACAATCTCTAAATAGTTCCAATGAGAGTAAGACCAAAAGACTCATATTGGATGAAAAAGTCATCTACATGTTCAACATGCAACACTTGTTTAAATTGTGCCATGTGATCATAAGGGTCTCCACAACCATCATAGTAACTCCTTATGCACTTGGATACTTGAATAGGTCTTAACCTTCTACCCCTATTAGGGGGTCTAAGCATAACTTGAATCATAGGATGCACACCTTGTCCTCTACCTTGTGGGGGTCTTAAAGGAATGGGAGGTTTATTCATTGTCTCATTCCCGAAGGGGGTATTTGGTATCGTGCTAGTACTTGGTGTAGTAAAATGAATATGTGGTTTGATAGGGACACTCTATTGACTAATTTGACCTATCAATGGGTTCTCCTAACTTTGTTGCTACCCTTGAGGTTTTTGAGAGGTGATTGCTTGATCCATGGGTGGGAATACTGGCAAACCCAAGTACTATAGTCTTGATCTGTCTAGATCATTGACTTCCAATGGCTTCTGTTGCTTTGATCCAGATGCATGACTCATGAAGAATCTTTAAGATCATGCAATTCATATATGGTGGAAGGATTGGTGATTTCTTCCCTTAAGAGTGAAGTAGCTTGTAACAATTTGTCAGTTCTAGCTATCAAGTAGAAGTCCATCAAGTAATAATCTTGAGGTATTTTATCCGCTCTCCAAATGTTTACTACTACCTATCTTCCTCTTGGAGTAGATATTGCTTCTCTGTTGTTTCTCTCAATAGGGTTACTAGGTTCCTTGATTTATCCTCTCTCATGGATTCTCTTGGGATGCTCAGCCACTAAATATATTTGTCCTTGCTTGTCCATATAAAATCCCCCCTCAAATTTCACAACTCGTCTAGGTAAAACTTTTGATTCTGTGGAATATATAAGTCTTGCTAACAAGATATTGAGTCCATCCAAGTATATAGTGCTGGAGACCTCTTAATCTCCAAAGGCTTGATCTATACTGATTTAACAACACCTCTATACCAGTCATAGACCAAACTTTACAAAAATGTTACCTTGATTTACAAAATCATTCATTATCACTTCTCTGAGTGAAGTTTCTTCTTCTTCAAGAAGTCTACTTCAGAGTTTAACTTCATTACCTCCACATAACTTCAAATTTCTTCAATCTAATGATATACATACCTCCATGCTACCTCTATGCAATCATATCAACCATTATATCTTCAAAAGAATCATTAAAACTCTGATTTGATCATTAAGATCAAAGGTACGTCAGAAACTGTCTTTTTGAACAAGCGACTTTGATATAGTCAACTTCTAAGGTTGATTTCTCACAGTACAAGTACCGTTTTGCTAAATGCTTTTAACCATCGTTTCCTTACCTTCCAACTTAGATTTTGAATGCTCACTCATCAAAAACTTTACATTGTGCACTGAGATCCAAAACAAACATTGACATGAAAAAGTGTGCGACTCTGAGAGTTCTATCCGTAGACTTTACGTATACATGTTCCTATTAATCATACACACAACCTGAAATGAATTAGACCATGAAACTTTTAACATAGCTTGATTAGCTTCTAGATGAGATGTGTACAAAAAAATTCTTGATCCACTTGATCAGGTTGAGAGAAATCAAAGAAAGACTTGACACTAACTCATGGAGATGACTCTCTACACATCTATCACATGAACACTTTTCTTCTAATGACTCATACTTCTATTTCTTTACATTATTGACTTATATACATATGATTCTAGACTCATCACACGTCTATTACATTACTTATCATCATTCTAATGATCATCTATACTCATAATACAAGAATTTTCATCTGTAAGGTACATATGTATACAAGCTACATTTCTGAGATCTCTTCACTTTCTTCAATGACTTCTTTGGCTTCATTTTGTTTCTAACTTGCTTCAATTTCTTCATAATCACCAATTAGGGATTTCTTTGCTCCATAGCTCCCCCTCAATCACTTATTGTGATTATGCCATTCTTCTTTATTATTGTCATCTCTTTGAACTTATGTAGCTTAAGTCCATCTAAGCTTTTTGTCAACATATTTGCAACTTGCTCTTTTGTTGGTGTATACAATACTTCAATCTCTTTGTCAAGTACCTTTTCTCTCAAGAAACTATACTAAATTTCCATCTGTTTAGTCTTGACATGAAAAACAGGATTAGCTACCAAATATAATGAACTCATGTTGTCTCCAAAAATAATTGGAGTACTCTTATCAGTTCCAAAATTTTTCAGTAAATCTTCAACCATATCACTTCTTTTACAGCCTCTACCATTCCTTTATACTCAGCTTTTGTGGATGACAAAGCAACTGTATGTTGCTTCTTTGGGCACCAAGAAACTAACTTATCTCCAATATAACAGAGATAACCATGAGTAGACCTTCTATCATCTGAATTACCTGCCCAATCTGCATCACTAAACACTTTGATTCTTGTGTCAGAAGTAAAACCATAATACAAACCTTCACTCAGAGTTCCCTTGATATATTTGAGTACCCTTTGAGCTACAACCCAATGAGTTTTCATTGGACAATGCATAAATTGTGATAAGACACCAACTGCATATCATAGGTCTGGTCTTGTCAAGGTAGCATAGATCAAGTTGCCTACAAAACTCTGATATTTCTTCATATCATTAAATTCTTCTCCTCCATATCTGCTCAATTTATTATTTACCTCCAATGGTGTGGTTGAAGGCTTGCAATCTTCCATGTTGAACTTGACCAAAAGATTCTTCAAGTATCTCTCTTGTGTAACATATACTCCATGTTGAGTATACACAATTTGCATTCCTAAGAAATAAGACAAGTTTCCCAAATCAATTATCTTAAACTCCTTCTCTATTTGCTTCTTAAGCTCCTTGATTCCCTGAGCATTTGTACCTGTGACAATAATATCATCAACATAAATACACATATATATGAACCCATCTTCACTTGCCTTCACTAGCAAGTTACTATTTACTTTTGAAGCTTGATATCCACATTCATTCAAGAACTTAACAAGCCTATAATTCCATGCCCTTAGGGCCTGCTTTGAACCATACAAAGCTCTCTTGAGCTCACATACATATTCTGATCCAATTGAATCCATGAAACCCTCTGGTTGCTCCATGTACACTTCATCTGCAATATATCCATTCAGAAATGCATTCTTCACGTCTATTTGTGACAACTTCCATGTTTTACAAGCATCAATAGCAATAAGAATTATAATTGTAGACATCTTAGCAACTAGACTAAAGGTTTCATCATAATCTACCCCATAAGTTTGGGCATAACCTTTAACCACAAGTCTAGCTTTGTATCTAGACACCTCACCATTTGCAAACCTCTTTGTTTTATACACCCACTTACATCCAATTACCTTCTGATTCTTTGGTCTTGGAACCAATTCCCATGTCTCATTCTCAAGAAGAGAATCATACTCTTCTTGCATTTTCTTCTCCCAATTCTGTTTACCTTTAGCTTCTTCATATGTGGTTGGATCTTCGTTTGTCTTCACAATATAAGCATAATCTTTTGTTGTTAAGAAAGATGTATCATATCTATACCTGATAGGTTCTTTTCTTTCTCTCAAAGATCTTCTGTCCTCTTCACTTCTTGAAGTCTCAGCCACATTTGATTATGGATCAAATCTTGACCTATCTTCATCATTGCCTTGCAATTTACTTTTACAATCATCATCATAAATATCTTCTTCACCTTTCCTTTTGTCTTCGCTTTCCTTTGTACTTCTTCAACATCTGCATAATCATTTGTTGACCATGTATACCATGTGCTTTGCTCATCAAATGTAACATCTTTTGTAACAAGAAATTGCTTTATAGATGGACTCCACAATCTGTAACCCATTTGTCTATCATCATGCCCAATAAACACATACTTCTCTGCTTTGGGTTCTAACTTATGTCTTAATTGTGAAGGAACATAAGCATATGCCAAACATCCAAATACCTTACAATGATCAAGATTAGGTTTCTTACCCCACCATGCTTCATAAGGTGTTCTACCGTCCAAAGCTTTGCAGGGTAACCTATTCACAAGGTATGTTGTAGTGTTGAGAGCTTCTGCCCATAAGTAGTTTGGACAATTCTTCTCTTTCATCATTGATCTTGCAAACTCTACAAGAGTTCTATTCCTTCTTTCTGCAACTCCATTTTGTTGTGGGGAGTACCTGCAAGTTACTTCTCTTTTTATACCTGCATTCCACAAATAATCATCAAACTCTTTAGAAAAATACTCTCCCCCTCCATCTAATCTCAACCTCTTGAGCTTTTTTCCAGTAATCCTTTCTGCATAAGCATGATAATGTTTGAATGTCTTGAACACTTCAAACTTATCCTTGATTACATAAAGTCTAATCCATCTTGTTGCATCATCAACAAACAATACATAATATCTGGATCCATTTATGTTATAGTCCCTTAAAGGATCCCACACATCTGTATGAACCAACTCAAGCATATTCGAATACTTGTATCCTGGTTTATTGTATGAACTTCTGTGAGCTTTACCTAATTGACAAGCTTCACACTTGTATACCATGTGTTGACCTTCAACATTTGGCAATCCAAGCACTACATCATTCTTTGACATTTCTTTTATAGCTCTCTCATTAAAATGACCTAGCCTTTTATGCCATAGGTCTAACTCAGACATCTTTTGACTTCCATAAGTAAACAATGCATGTCCCACATTACCTTGGACCTTGAGAGTAAAAATTCTTCCTTCTTTTTGACCTGTAATGATGCTTCTATATCCCTGATTTGGATCTTGCACATAAACACCTTTATTTGTGAATCTGACTTCATATCCTTTCTCCACAATTCGTCCTACACTTATCAAGTTTTTAGGAATAGTGTTGAGCCCATAAAAGTCATATTGGTCAAAGTCAATTGCAATCAAAGTCAACCACAGTCAAAGTCAAACTAGTCAAAGTCAACAAAGTCAATAGGTGCAAAGTCAAAGTGCTAAAGTGCAGGTGCTAAAGTGCAGGTGTCAAAGTGCACAGGTAGTTCACAATTAATTGTCCACAAAGGGTAAATTGGAGAAAGTGGGTTGCAGGTTGCAGAGGTATTTCTCTAATTTCCCTAAGGTTCAAAGTGTTTTTAACGTGTTTTGGAAGGTTCAGATGAACCCTCCCTTATGTGCACATTTGAAGAGTTAAAAGGAAAATGTAAAGGTATGTGAAGCGACAGCATACGCA
The DNA here is from genome assembly GCA_020310875.1 of Ceratopteris richardii. NCBI lineage: Eukaryota > Viridiplantae > Streptophyta > Polypodiopsida > Polypodiales > Pteridaceae > Ceratopteris > Ceratopteris richardii. Next base: position 114,825,016 of record CM035411.1, read on the forward strand.
GAAGTGAAAGTATGGCCCCCCAATTAAAATTTTTGGTTTTAGTCTAAAGTCACTACAGGAAAAAACAGGGAGTCGTTGGTTGCCCACTTGTGAAGACAATCTTGGGACATCAAAGTGAGCACCAAGATACTCTTGCAGTTAGGAGCGTACGTGAATCGACACACTCAAATCAAGGCAAGGACTATTCTTGGACAATCCTAAGTGTAAGCAAGAGTGAGCATAGTCTGAGTGAAGCAAGAGAGAGAAGTGCGAGAGACACACAGTGTGCGACGCAGAGAAGTGAAGTGCAAGGTGTGCATGAAGAGTGACCAAGGAAGTGTGCAGAGGAGTGCTAAGCTAGTGCCCCAAGGATCCCAAGGTCTCATTGAAGTGTGTGCATGTCAACAGAAGGTATCCATCCCTCCCCCTTGGTGGAAGCTTGGTGCAAGGTGTGCACAAGTGCAGGCTTGGAGAAGGTGGAGGTTTGGTGCAGAGGAGGCTGGCAGCAACAACTCCCTTGGGTATTTGGTATTTTGTAATTGAGCACTCTATGGGATTTTGCACATAAGCATTGGATTGTATTGTGCTTCACATTGTATTTGTCTTATTATAATCAATCAGCACAAGCTTTCAGCGTGTGTCTTTCTTCTCTTCTTTCCCTTTTCTCCTACAAACACTCAAATCCCTTCTTGTCAAAGAGTCCCCCAACAAAATTTGGCACGCCTAGTGGGACTTCCAAGGAGATTTGAGCATAGGAGAAGATATTATGCAGTTGGAGAAGCAATATTCAAGTGTCGACAGTACTACTTCAATGGACTAAGAGGTACATATTCTTATCAATTATCTCATACTAAGAGGACTATGAACAGCCCATGACCGCAACCCGGTCCCAAACATTGAGGGATACCTGCAAGCAAACAAGAAGGAAGGCTGTTAGAAGATCCGCTACTCCACTTTCATCAACTTCATCCGTAAGGAGCATGGCAGGACAGGTAGACTTGGAAACCTTACTCTCAAGATTAAATATAAAATTTCCTTCTTTCACGGCCTAGCTCAGGAAGATCGGGACGAGCATATTAGAAGATTTTTGGCACTATGCAAAACTAGAGGCTTAGTGGGTAGGGAGGATGCCTTTTTGATACTCTTCCCTGCCACATTAGAAGGATTAGCAGATAAATGGTTCAGCCAGTTTGTTGAAAACCATTCTACAACCTGGGACCTAATGAAAGATGCATTCAAGAATCAATTTCAGCATGGAAATACTACAGAGATCATCATAGAGGAATTAGAGAATCTGAGATTGGGTCCATGTGAAAAGTTCCCAGAGTTTGTGACTAGGGCCAAGGCACTAATGGCTAAATTACCAGATCCACCATATGATTTTTTTGTTAAGAAATGGTTAGCTAAGCCACTTCCAGTGGCCACCCAATGCAAAATCAAGGAATTAGTGTTGCCTACAGCCTCCATAGAGGAATTCATCAACACAGCTACACGATTGGAGCAGATAAGGCAACAGTATGGAGCAACTTCTTCTCAACTACCATATTCTATAGAAATGGAGGATCCAGTAATCCAGTTAAGGAAGGAGCTGGAGGGCTTAAAACAAAATAAGTCCCACAAAGAGGAGGAGAATGTTGTTACTGAGTTGAGAAGGGAGATTGAAGCATTAGAGCTCCAAAAGGAGGAGGAGGCCCAAGCAGAGGAATTGGCCCAACTACGATAGGAGCTGCAAGAACTCAAAGGGGGTGGCATCAAGAGTGGACTTTGGTGTTCCATGTGAAGTAAGCAAGGGCATATAGTAAGTGAATGTCCTCTGTTAAGTGTGACTTGCCAAATATGCAGGAAAGTTGGCCATGAGGCCCAGGAATGCCAATAAAGAGGAATGCCTGTTGGAGATAGACGTCTGCGAAAGCACGCGAACAGCACAAGGAAGAAGAAGAAGCTTGGAGCACAACACACAAGACTGAATATATTACTAGAGAATGTACAAAGATAAGTAGCCCATTAGGGCAATAGGCGTATATACAAGCCGGGGGAAAAAAACCTCCTAAAGAGGGAAAAAAGTGCCCCGGCGGTCCTAGAGTGTTCACACACATCACTACCTAAATATATCAACAAATCCCCCCTGGGAGTGATGCGGTGAACAAGGAGCTAGCACTCATGTATAAGGAAGTGCCAAGCTATGTGGAAATCACTCCACAAAAGGAAGTAAGCCCAAAGCTTTGCGGAAAGCTTCAAACTTCTCCCTAGGCAGAGCCTTCGTGAAAAGGTCTGCAATGTTCTCCTGCGTGGGCACATATGCCAAGCTGATCTCCCCAGCAGAGAACCTCTCCCTGACATAGTGATAATGCACCTCAATGTGCTTAGTGCGAACATGGAACACGGGGTTCCTCGCAACTGCCAATGCACTCTGACTGTCAGTGAAGATGGTGGTGGCAGAAGACTGGCCAACACCCAAATCAGCCATAAGGCGTCTGAGCCACACACACTCAACAGTCGTTGTGAAAGCTACCCTATACTCAGCCTCACAACTAGAAGTGGCCACAGTAGGCTGCTTCTTGCTCAACCAAGATATACATGAGCTACCAAGCATGAAGCAAAAACCACTAGTGGACACACGAGTGTCATAGCAACCAGCCCAATTTGAGTCAGAAAAAGCATGCAAATCTGGCGGTAGTGATCCCCCCTTGGGATAAAACAACCCAAGTAGCCGAGTACCACTCAAGTAGCGAAAGATGCGCTTAACCGCTTTCCAATGCGTGACTCCTGGGCAATGCATAAACCTGCTCATCTGTGAGACAGCAAACTGAATATCTGGCCGAGTAATGCATAAGTAAATCAAGCATCCAACAGCCTGCTGATAGAGAACAGCATCAAATGCATCTCCAGCATCATGAAGACTCAATCGTAAACCTGTCTCCATAGGAGTGGCAATAGGCTTACAGTCTTCAAGGCCAAAACGCTACAATAATGTGTCAATATATTTCGTTTGACACAAAGCCATTCCACCATTAACATGCATAAATTGAATTCCCAAATAGTGATGCAAATGCCCCAAATCAGACATCTCAAATGAGGCATGCAAATCAGCCTTAAAATCAGCAATATGTGTCTCAATAGGACCAGTGAGCAGCATGTCATCAACATAGACAACAATGATCAGAAGCACATCATTAGCACGCTTAACATATAAGGTGCTTTCACTTGGACTATTCTCAAAACCATGTGCAATCAGATAGGCATGTATCTTCTCATACCAAGCACGTGGTGCTTGCTTTAAACCATATAATGCCTTCTTTAACCTGCAAACCTGGTTTTCATGCCCTTTCTGCACAAAGCCACGGGGCTGAAAAACATACACTTCTTCATGCAAGTCACCATTGAGAAATGGTGTTTTAATGTCCAACTCATGTACATTCCAACCATGATGGGCTGCAAGTGCACAAATGCTGCGAACAGTAGTCATACGGCATGTAGGTGCAAAGGTCTCATCAAAATCAATGCCTCTTTCCTGTGCATAACCCTTTGCAACAAGCCTAGCCTTATACCTGTCAACTGTACCATCAGGTTTACGCTTCAGCTTGTATACCCACTTAGTGCCAATGGCCTTCTTGCCAGGAGGCAAGTCACATAAAGACCATGTACCATTCTTCATTATAGCATCATATTCAGATTGCATAGCAGCCATCCAATTTTCTGAATTTTGTGCTTCATCAAAAGAAACACGCTCATTCTCATCACAGAGACTAGATGCAGCCATAGCATAGCAATCTGATGCAAAGGAGGCACTATGAGAGCCTGAACGAGTACGATATGACAAAGGTGCATCTAATTTGCTGTCACGCAAAGTCTACACCAGCCATTTCGGCATAGTTTTTGCCTGCTCAATATCAGCTCTCTCATCAACAAGTGCATCATGTAAATCTGCATCAGAAATGGAATGATCTGCATCATCATATGAAACCTGCAAAGGTTGAGAAGTTGCCTCATTAGGACCAGCACTAGCCTGTCCACCTGTAAAAGAGGCATGAAAGTATCATACATGTCTTTGGAGCTAACAGATGTCTCCTTAGTACATGAAAGCAATGGTTGAATAGCATCTTCCACAAAGACAACATCACGGCTAACCAGAATGCGTTTAGTCTGTGGATGATACAAACGATAGCCTTTACTTTCAGAACTGTACCCAACAAAAATACATTTTACTGCCTTATCATCCAATTTTCTGCGATGTTGTTCAGGCACTAATGCATATGCCAAACAACCAAAAACACGCAGATGAGCAACAGATGGCTTGCGGTCATGCCAAGCCTCATATGGAGTGATAGACTGCAACGCTTTAGTGGGACACCTGTTCAGTACATATGCTGCACACATGACAGCCTCAAGCCAGAAACTATGTGGTAAAGCCTGACTTTTGACCATGCACCTCGCCATCTCCATGAGTGACTTGTTCTTTCGTTCAGCAACTCCATTCTCTTGAGGTGTATATGGCACTGTACACTGGTGTTTTATCCCACGTTCAGCCAGAAATGCATTAAAATCTGAAGACATATATTCCCCCCCTCGATCAGAACGGAGGGTGCCCATTTTACATGCTGACAGATTTTCAGCTAAAACCAAAAACTGTTTGAAGCACATGAACGCTTCGGACTTTGCTTTGAGTGGATATACCCATGCATGCCTGGAAAAATCATCAATGAAAGTCACGAAGTAAAGGTAATTTCCAAAAGAGGGTGTCTACATAGGACCACAGACATCACTATGTACAAGCTGCAATTTCTGCGTAGCCCGAACTGAACAATCTTTTGGAAAGGAAGAACGCTGCATTTTTCCCAAAATACAGCCTTCACAAACATGTTTTCTAGGTGCCTCAAGTTTGGGCAAAGAGGACACCATTTCAGATTTCTGCAGGCGTAACAAACTAGCAAAATTCAGATGACCAAATCGTGCATGCCAAAGCTTTGCATCTGACATAGCCTGAGAATCATGAACTGCACATGCCGAATCATTCACAGATCTTTCATAGTCTATGAGCTTATACAGCCCACGACATAAAATGCCAGAAGCAATAATCACATCACCATTTGAGAGATCATGGACTGTACACCTGTCATCAACGAATTTCACAACCAAGCCAATCTTGGCTAATGCAGAAACTGATAACAGGTTCTTTTTGATCCCTGGCACAAATAAAGCATCTGACGAAGTGAAAGAACTACCATCAGCAGTAGTCAGAATGATCTTACCAACTCCCATAACACGATAAGAGGAGTTATTGGCGCATGTGACAGTATTCCCTGTAGGGGCAGGCTGGAGTGAAGAGTAGAAACTGCGCTGCGAGGTAATATGTTTGGTCGCCCCACTGTCAAAGTACTGGCAAACGTCTGAGTCTATTGCAGACATGCACTGATCATGAGAAGATGGGTCAAAACTGCAGACAGTAGTAAACGCCCATTCTTCTTCCTGCACAAGATTTGCAGACTCTGTTTTTGGTGTAGAGGCCTTCGCAACAACCATTCCAGCCTCTTTCTTCTTTGCCTCTTTAGCAGCCAGTTTTGGACAGTTCTTTATAATATGATCATTTCCTTTACAGTACTTGCAGAACAATTTCTGCTTTTCTGATTTCTTTTCATCTTTATCCTGGTTCTTCAATTGTGCAGCATTTGCAGATTTTTGCTTACTAGTGGAAGAGCTCCATTTTCCTTTGCCCTTCTGACTAGCCAAGAAAGCTTGATCTGCCACACGCATTATGGACCTGTTCTGCCTGGACTGGTCTTCCTGCAACAGAACAGAGACTAATTCCTCAAATGACAAGGCATTCGGATTGCCTTTCATCATCAACCGAAGAGTAGAGGCAAAACTCCGATATGAATCAGGAAGACCATTCAAAACGGTCTGCACAAGTGAGCTATCTGGTATAACCTCATCAGCAGAAATCAATTGTTCCTTCAGGTCTTTGATCTTTGTAAGAAAACTGTCCATAGAATCACCTTCATTCATGTGCTCACTCTCCAACTGTTTTCGGAGGTAAGCAACACGAGCCTCATTCCTAGCCTGGTACAAAGTGGTAAGTGTATCCCAAGCATCCTTTGCTGTTCTGCAAGAGCGAATGTGAGGAATAATGGCACGTTTGACAAACAAGGCTATCAATGCATGTGCCTGGGCATCTCTGCCATCCCAACGAATCTGCTCTGCAGTAGGTGCAACAGAAACAGCAGCACGAACAGGAATCTGCGGAATATCATCTTCGACACCATCTTCATCAGCTCCAACACCTGTATTTGCAGTACTTGTCGTTACAGGTGTAACAGGACGTCTTTCAACACCCTGCACAATGTTCCACAATCCTTTTGCAACCAGTACATGTCGCATCATATAAGCCCATAATGGGTAGTTGGTACCATCCAACTTATCCTCAACAGCCAACATACGGAATACATCACTGCTTTCAGCCATGGCCGGTGACTAAAATACCTTGATGCAGAAAATTGACTGTATCTCAAAAAGTTGAACAGAACTGCCCAGACGAGTTCTGCTAGACCTGTAGCAGACTTCGAGACGCTTAAACTGGCGAACAAAAACTGGTATATACCTTTGGCACAAAAGGACGAAATAGCCTACACAAGCACTGCGATAGTGCGTTCGGAGGCCGAAACGAGCTCAGATCGCAATTTCGGCACCACAGAGCAAATCTGTTTTGAACTCGGAAACACCCTCAGTATGCTCACCAAATTCCGTGCGAATCTGAGACTGCAAACGGAGGAGTGTCGACGGCACCCTAGAAGAAGCGACGACCTGCTCTGATACCAATTGTTGGAGATAGACGTCTGCGGAAGCACGCGAACAGCACAAGGAAGAAGAAGAAGCTTGGAGCACAACACACAAGACTGAATATATTACTAGAGAATGTACAAAGATAAGTAGCCCATTAGGGCAATAGGCGTATATACAAGCCGGGGGAAAAAAACCTCCTAAAGAGGGAAAAAAGTGCCCCGGCGGTCCTAGAGTGTTCACACACATCACTACCTAAATATATCAACAATGCCTGCAACAACATAATGGACACAAGGAGGACCCCTAACACCAGCAAATGTGATGGTAGTTGCACCCAATCAAGGTAACACTTATAACCCTAGACAGAGGGATAACTTTGGAAATGGGCCAAGGAGGCCAATTATTTGTTTCAGATGAGGAGAATGTGGGCACTATCAAAGTAGGTGCACTCTCCCAGAAAATGCCCCTCCTTGCAAGAACTGCCCAGAGGCTAGGGACCACTATACTAATTGTTGTCCTAAGAACCAAGCGTCTACATCCGGGCCCCACATTCAAATGATTTTTGTGTGCAAAGAAGAGATGGTAAATGAAGCCAAGGTGCCATCACCATCTACCAGGGTGGTGCAGTTAGAAGAAATTGAATCTTTTACAGTACAGACAAGAAACAAGGGGAAGGCTCAACGCGATATAGGTCAAGGATCAATGATTAATGGATTGAACAAAGACAAAGTTGCATCTGAAGGCAAAGCCACCACAAGTGCAGATACAAGGCAAAAAGAAAATTTCATAGGTACCAGTGATGCCATTGGACATGCATTCAACAGAGCTCAAGAGGAGTTTGATAAGTCAAATGGAGCTCATGCTCTTAAGGAATCAGAAGCTTCCAAACTACTCAAGTCCATGAAAAAGGAGGTTAGTATTTTTTATTTAATAAAGATGGATGGGAAGTTCATGTCAGATTTTTCGGAAGGATTCAGGATACCCCTATCAGATCATCAGTGTGCCCAACAAAAAGATAAAACAAATGAAGTGCAACACAATTGGAGATTATGGAGGAGTTTCTCGGGGTCAACATATAAAGATCATGGATAAAGGCCTATCAACAAGCCAACTGAAGAATTATGGATCACCTAGAACCTGCCAAATTTGTCCAAGTTATACATAGCCCTCTCATTTCATTTTTGCTTAAGTTTTAGTAGTTTTCTTTATTCATTTCATGCTTGTTTCTTGAGTTTTTAGCAAATTTAGCAGCCATTTCATAAACTTTGCAAAGGTACAATTTTGGAATTTTTAGAATTTTTCAAGCATTTTTTAGAATTTTTCTAGCATTTTTCTCCTTTTCATGTGTCATTTTCTTACCGAATTTGAGGAATAAAGGAACCTCTCTATGGGTTTGAGTGCAAAAGACTAGTTTAGGCCTGTAGGAAAATTTTTGAGAATTTTTTGAAGATTTTTTGGATTTTTCTTGCATTTTTTTTGGATTTTTTTCAATTTTTTGGATATTTTCTCCAAAAATAAAAGCCCCCCCCTGGATTTTTCGGATTTTAGTAAAAAAAAAATCCCCTCAAGGTGGAGGTTTGGTGCAGAGGAGGCCGGCAGCAACAAGTCCCTTGGGTATTTGGTATTTTGTAATTGAGCACTCTGTGGGATTTTGTACAGAAGCATTGGATTGTATTGTGCTTCACATTGTATTTGTCTTATTATAGTCAATCGACAGAAGCTTCGAGCGTGTGTCTTTCTTCTCTTCTTTCCCTTTTCTCCTACAAACACTCAAATCCCTTCTTGTCAAAGAATCCCCCAACAAATAGTAGGAACATAAAGTACCTTGATTAAGAGTGTGCTTCCATTCCTTGTCTTCACTGATCCAATGCTTTCCACTTTATGCTTGGTATTATCTTTTGTTTGAATTGTATGTCCACTCACCTTTGCTTCCATATCAGTCATCAATGATATGTTGCCACTCAGATGATTGCTACATCTTGAGTCAATATAGAATACCCTTTGATCTTCTCCTATTTCTTCATGTGTTGCATTTAAGATGAGATTCATGTCATCCTTCTGATTTGATGCATAATTACAATAGTTGTTATTATAGGACTAAGGTTGAAAGCTTCTTCCACCTCCTCTAGCATATGAAATCCTACCACCTCTTCCTCTGAAGTTGATGGAGAGGGTAAATCTCCAAAAGAACAAGCTACTCTTGAAGTTAGAGCACCTCTATATCAAGAGTAACTCAAAACCTTCACCAATTTAGAGGATCAATGATCAATTATCAAAATTCTGAACAAATTGTGAAGAAGATGACTACACAGAAAGTCTGCTGCACATAACTCACTCATTGACTTATCAAATGTGTAAAGTTTGATAAAAATTTGCACAAGGTGTTGCCTATAGTTTTTGCACCTCCTCCAAGTTAAATCATTCCAAAAGATTCAGTAGATCTTGAGAAATGATCTTAACAAGTCACCTATGTCTAAAACTGTAGTTCTTTACAGTCGACTTTGACACCTATAACTTCTTAAGCTTGGTTCTCTCAAATTAGAACCCCTTTATGCAAATGCTTCTAGCCATAGATGGCTTACCTTCCAACTTAGATTTTGACTCCTCATTTGTGCAAAAATTTACATTGTGCACTGAGAAATGATCAATTCTTTGACCATCGAGATTGCACCTGTTTCAGAAAACACTCACTACTTCTTCACATATGAATGTTCCTACTCATAATTCTCACAGCTTGTTTACAATTAGACTCTCAAGATTTAACCATAGACTCATTAACTATCGAGTTATATATCTACAAAAGGATTCTTGAAATGATCAAACACAGAAGGAGAACTCTCAGAAATATCGGGCGCAACTTTGCTTCATTTCTGGAAAACTTTACATCTGAGTGATGAGAGAGATCTTACTCACTTCTAAAGTGTCTAATGACTCATACAGCATCTAATTTCTCTCTTCACATGCTCTCTCATATTTGCCCCGACATTTTTCCTTGTATATATAGGCAAATATTTACAAGCTCATGACCATACAAAAGTATAAGTGAACTAACTCTAAATTAATGTACATATGTATACACATCTTCATTCTCTGAACATGTACTTTCTTCATGCTTCATATCTGGATCTTTTCTTCAATCCTTGAGTTTAAACTTCATCAAAACTTCAACTGTTGATTGCCTTGCACCAACAACTCCCCCCCAATCATCAATTGAGGTTTTCTCTATCTTCTTTATACATGCCATGTCTTTGAATCTTTGTAGCTTTGGTCCATCCAAGCTCTTTGTTAGCATATCAGCTAGCTGATCTTTTGTTGAAGTATGTATTACTTCAATCTCCTTATCCATTACCTTCTCTCTTAGATAGTGATACTCAATCTCAATATGTTTAGTCCTGGCATGAAAAACAGGATTAGCAGCTAAATACAATGAACTCATGTTATCTCCATGAATAGTGGGTGTACTCTGAGTGATGTCAAAACTCTTCATAAGAGTCTTAAGCCATATCACTTCCTTTGCAGCTTCAACCATACCTTTGTACTCAGCCTCTGTGGATGATAAAGCAACTATGTTTTGCTTCTTTGAACACCATGAAATTAACATCTCTCCCACATAACGCAAGTATCCATAAGTTGATCTACTATCATCAGGATTAGCTGCCCAATCTGTATCACTATAAATCTTGATGTTTGTATCTGATGTAAAACAATAATATGAACCCTCTTTGAGTGTACCCTTAATGTACCTTAACACTCTTTGACCTGCAATCCAATCTTCTTTCCTAGGACAATGCATGAATTGAGATAATACTCCAGCTGCATATGACAAGTCAGGCCTAGTTAATGTAGCATAGATCAGACTACCAACCAAACTTTGATATAGCTTCATGTCCTTGAACTCTTCTCCTCCATATCTGCTCAACTTGTGATTCACCTCCATTGGAGTAGGTGCCACCCTGCAATCATTCATTTTAAACTTGATCAACAAGTTTTTCAAATACCTTTCTTGAGTTACATACACCCCATGTTGAGTGTAAGAGATCTCCATGCCCAAGAAATATGACAAGTCTCCCAAGTCACTAATCTTGAACTCTTTCTCCATTTGCTTCTTTAGGCTTTGAATGTCTTTCTCATCTGTACCTGTAAGGATTATATCATCAACATATATGCACATGTAACAGAATCCATCATCACTTGCTTTGACAAGCAAGCTACTATCTGCTTTAGATACTTGAAAACCAAGTTCCTTCAAGAACTTCACAAGTCTATAATTCCATGCCCTTGGGGCCTGCTTCAAACCATACAAAGCTCTCTTGATCTTGCACGCATGATCTGGATACCTTTCATCTCTGAATCCTTGTGGTTGCTCCATGAAAACATCATATGAAATATAACCATTTAAAAAAGCATTCTTCACATCTAGTTGACATAATTTCCAACCTTTACATGCAACAATAGCTATGAGTGTCATGATGGTTGTCATCTTTGCCACACGACTATAGGTCTCATCATAATCTATACCATATGTCTGAGCAAACCCTTTCACAACAAGTCTAGCTTTATACCTAGACACACTTCCATCTGCAAACCTCTTTGTGTTGTAGACCCATTTGCATCCAATGATCTTTTGACTATTTGGTTAAGGAACCAAATCCCATGTCTGATTCTCCATCAATGCATCATACTCTTCCTGCATAGCTTTCTCCCAATTTTCATTACCTTTTGCCTCTTCATATGTAGAAGGGACTTCATCTGCCTTTATCATATAAGCATAATCTTTCGTAGCCAAAAAAGAAGCGTCATAGCTATACCTTGTAGGTTGCCATTTATGTCTTGTTGACCTTCTGAGTTCTCCACTCCTTGAGGTTTCTGGTTCATCACACTCTGGATCAAACCTTGGCACTTCTTCAACTTCAACCTGTACTTCATTGTTCTCCTCTTCATCAAATATCTGAACCTTTGATTTACCTTGCTTTTGATTCACAATTTCTTCATCATCTGCATAAACATTAAGTGTACCTGCATACCAAGTCCCTTGCTCATCAAATGTAACATCCTTAGACACAAGGAATTGTTTTGTGGATGGACTCCACAACCTATATCCCATCTGCTTATCATCATATCCAATGAACACATATTTTTCAGCTTTAGGTTCCAATTTATGCCTCAATTGAGATGGCATATATGCATATGCCAAACATCCAAATACTTTGCAATGATCAAGAGTAGATTTCTTACCCCACCATGCCTCATATGGTGTCATACCATGCAAAGCTTTACACAGTAATCTATTGACCAAATATGTAGCTGTGTTTACAGCCTCAACCCACAAGTAATTTGGGTAATTTTTCTCCTTCATCATGGATCTTGCAAACTCAACAAGAGTTCTATTCCTCCTTTCCGCTACACCATTTTGTTGAGGAGAGTACCTGCAAGTAATTTCCCTTTTTATACCTGAATTCCACAAGTAATCACTGAACTCATTAGAGAAATACTCTCCCCCTCCATCTAACCTTAGTCTCTTCAACTTTTGACCTGTAATTCTCTCTGCATACACATGATAATGTTTGAATGTATTGAATACCTCTGACTTATCTTTGATCACATAGATAGTGATCCATCTAGTAGCATCATCAACATAAATCACATAATACCTTGAACCATTGATACTAAAATCCTTTGATGGTCCCCACACATCTGTGTGTACCAACTCAAGCTTTTTTTAATACATAAAACCATGCTTGAAATAAGATTGCTTATGAGCCTTACCTAATTGACATGCCTCACATATGTATGTCATATGTTGACCTGCAACATTAGGCAATCCAAGCACTGAACCATTGTTAACCATCTCTTTAATACCTCTTTCATTAAAATGTCCAAGCCCTTTGTGCCAAAGATCTAATTCTGAAATCTTATGTCCTCCATACGTGTACAAGGCATGACCAATGTTACCTTGAATCTTCAATGTGAAGAGTCTTCCTTCTTTCTTCCCTAAAACAATTTTTTTATACCCATTGCTAGGGTCTTCCACAAAAACTCCTTCATTAGTGAACCTAACTTCATAACCTTTTTCAACAATTTGTCCTACACTTATCAGATTCTTTGGAATTGTAGGAACATACAAAACCTTACTCAAGAGAGTACTTCCATCCTTGGCCTTCACTGATCCAATGGACTTCACATTATGCTTTGTATTGTCACCTGTTTGAACTACAGGATTAGTTACCTTATTTTCCAAATTAGTCATCAAAGCTATGTTGCCACTCAGGTGATTGCTACACCCTCAGTCAATGTAGAAGACTCTTTGATCTTCACCTTGTCTTTCACAAGTTGCATACATTATCAATGTTGAATCCTCCTTCTGATCTGAAGCATAATTGTAGTAGGTATTGTTGTATTGCTGACTTTGGAATCCTCTACCTGCATTTCTTCCAAAGTATCATCTACTACCTCTACCTCTGAAATTACCTCTTTGATTTCTGCCACCTCTTCCTCTTGAATTAAAGTTCTGATTATATCCACCATTATTCTGAGTATTATGCCAACAATCATTATCTAAATGATTTGTCTTACCACAAATCCAGCAAGCTCTGACTCCATGTTTATTACTTTTGCCTCTTCCTCTACCTTTGCCACCTCCTCTTCCTCTTAGGAAGTTAGCTTGGCTAGTTGTACCTTCATCTTCATTTGCTTGTTGCTTCCCTTTGCTATTCTTCTTCTTATCCTTTGAATACATTGCTTGACCTACACTTTTATCACCTTCACCTTTGACATCCTGCTCAAAGGTTAGCATGTGTCCTAACAACTGATTTAAGTCAGGAGTAAAATGATCTAGTGATAATTCAGTAGACAAAATGAATGGCTTCCATTTGTCAACACCTCTGAAACCTATAAGGATTTGCCTTACCAATTTATCCTCCTCAATATCTTCATCAACTGCTCCTAATGCATCTGCAATGTCCTTCATTCTTGTTACATTATCTGAGAGGGATTGAGAGGCCTTCTTCTTGAATGTGGTAAATTCTGCCCACAAGGATGCCTTCCTTGACTTTGTGGTGTTTTGGAAATGCTCCTTCAAAGCATTCCATATATCACTTGCACTTTCAAGACCTCTAATGTGAGGTAGCAAGTAGTCATTAACTACCATATAGATAATGCTCCTGGCTTGAGCATCTCTCTTCATCCAAGTCTTCAAATCTGATGATTCCTCCCTATTTGGAACACTAGGATCTCTGAACTGAGGCTTTTCTTCTTCACTTGTAATATAACCTATCAAGTCTTTGCTCATAAGATGAGCTTCCATCCTCATTAACCATGCTAGATAGTTCTCTCTATCCAACTTCTCTATCTGAAGAGAATGTCCCATCCTTTCTTCACCTGTGTATTAAATACTTCAAGCTTTATGAGTAATAAGGTTACCTTTGCTTCGAATGATACTCCTTTTGTCTTCCTTGATATCTTCTGGCCTCCTTCTCAAGCTTTGCTCTCAAGCTCTTACCTTTTGAATCTTCAAATGTTGAATTCTTTATGACTGCAGCAGTCAAGATCCTCCTTTCTTTAATTTTGATGCTTCCTTCTCTGATACCACTGATGGAGAGGGTTAATCTCCAAAAGAACAAGCTACTCTTGAAGTTAGAGCACCTCTATATCAAGAGTAACTCAAAACCTTCACCAATTTAGAGGATCAATGATCAATTATCAAAATTTTGAACAAACTGTGAAGAAGATGACTACATAGAAAGTCTGCTGCACATAACTCACTCATTGACTTATCAAATGTGTAAAGTTTTTTATCAAAATTTTCACAAAGTGTTGCCTATAGTTTTTGCACCTCCTCCAAGTTAAATCATTCCAAAAGATTCAGTAGATCTTGAGAAATGATCTTAACAAGTCACCTATGTCTAAAATTGTAGTTCTTTACAATCGACTTTGACACCTGTAACTTCTTAAGCTTGGTTCTCTCAAACTAGAACTCATTTATGCAAATGCTTCTATCCATAGATGGCTTACCTTCCAACTTAGATTTTGACTCCTCATTTGTGCAAAACTTTACACTCTGCACTGAGAAATGGTCAATTCTTTGACCATCAAGATTGCACCTGTTTCAGAAAACACTCACCACTTCTTCACATATGAATGTTCCTACTCATAATTCTCACAGCCTGTTTACAATTAGGCTCTCAAACTTTGATCATACACTCATTAACTATTGAATTACACATCTACAAAAGGATTCTTGAAATGATCAAACACAGAAGGAGAACTCTCAGAAATATCGGGTGCAACTTTTCTTCATTTCTGGAGAACTTTACATCTGAGTGATGAGAGAGATCTTACTCACTTCTAAAGTGTCTAATGACTCATACAGCATCTAATTTCTCTATTCACATGCTCTCTCATATTTTCCCCGACATTTTTGCTTGTATATATAGGCAAATATTTACAAGCTCATGACCATACAAAAGTATAAGTGAAGTAATTCTAAATTAATGTACATATGTATACACATCTTCATTCTCTGAACATGTACTTTCTTCATGCTTCATATCTGGATCTTTTCTTCAGTCCTTGAGTTTAAACCTTCATCAAAACTTCAATTGTTGATTGCCCTGCACCAACAAAAGTTACCTCTTTGATTTCTGCCTCCTCTACCTCTTTGATTGAAACTCTAATTATGACTTCCACCATTTTGATTGTTATACCAACAATCATTTGCTAAATGATTTGTTCTGCCACAAATCCAACAAGATCTAACATTATCTTTATTCTTACCTCCTCTTCCTTTATCTCTTGAATTCATCTTCCCTCTTGTGAAATTAGCTTGACTTGAAGATCCTTCATCATCTGTTGATTGTTTTCCTTTGACATTCTTTCTCTTGTCCTTGGAGTACATAGCTTGACTTGCACTCCTATCATTATCTCCCTTAATGTCTTGCTCAAAGGTTAGCATGTGTCCTAGCAATTGATTAAGATCAGGAGTAAAATGACCTAATGACAATTCTATGGACAATATGAAAGGCTTCCATTTCTCATCTCCTCTGAGACGTTTTGTCTTACCAACTTATACTCTTCAATATCTTCATCTACTGCTCCCAAGCTTTCTGCAATATCCTTCATTCTTGCCACATAATCAAAAATTGATTGTGAACTCTTCTTCTTGAAGGTTGTGAACTCAACCCATAATGATGACTTCCTTGACTTGTTTGTATTTTGAAAATGCTCTTCCAAAGCATTCCACACATCTGTTGCACTTTCTAATCCTCTAATATGAGGTAGAAGATAATCATTTAAAGCCATGTAAATGATGCTCCTGGCTTGAGCATCCTTGCTCATACAGTTCTTCAAATCTGCAAGCTCTTCCCTAGATGGAACACTAGGATCTTCAAACTTAGGCTTTTCTTCTTCTCCTGTAATGAATGCCATCAAATCTTTGCTCATGAGGTGTGCCTCCATCCTCATGGACCAAGCTGGATAGTTTTCTCTATCAAGCTTATCAATCTGCAAGCTTTCTCCCATCTTTGATCTTTGTCTTCTACAAATGTTAAGATAAATGAATATGTTTTGTACCTTTAATGTAAAGCTTCAATCTTTCATATCCTTTCAAGCTCAATCTTCACACTTCTTCAGGTTTTCTTCAAAACTTTGATCTTATCCACCTTCAATTTGAAGAGAATTCAATGTCTGCAACAGTCGGGACTTCCAATGCTCTTTACTTCACTTTATATTGCACCTTTTGCTCTGATACCACTACTGGAGACTTCTTAATCTCCAAAGGCTTGATCTATACTGATTTAAGAACACCTCTATACCAGTCATAGACCAAACTTTACACAAATGTTACCTTGATTTACAAAATCATTCACTATCACTTCTCTAAGTGAAGTTTCTTCTTCTTCAAGAAGTCTGCTTTAGAGTTTAACTTCATTACCTTCACGTAACTTCAAATTTCTTCAATCTAATGATATACATACCTCCATGATACCTTTGCACAATCATATCAACCATTAGATCTTCAAAAGAGTCATTAAAACTTTGATTTGATCATTAAGATCAAAGGTATGTCAAGAATTGTCTTTTTGAACAAGCGACTTTGACATATACAACTTCTAAGGTTGATTTCTCACAACGCAAGCTAGATCAGACCTCTATTCTTCATGCTATGACCAAAAAATAGAGTGCCAAAAACACATAATCTTGCTTCTATGCTTCCAAAACTTCACACACACACCACAATAGTGAAAAGAGATGGGCAAGGGGTAGACAACACCTCTAAGCACACATTCCATGCCTCAAGCACACACAAAAGCTCGTGAAGAAGAGATATGCAGTCAAGAAGAAGCAAATACGAAAATTCTCCAAGTTATCTTTTCAAATGGCAAAAATTATTTATGAAAGATTCACAAATGATTTATAAGTATGTGTCCTAATTTTGGTCCTTTCACATGAGAGACCCATACTTTCATTATAAATCACTAAGTTCCTACTATTGTACAAGGGTAATGTTACATTCTTCAGGGATCATGATCTAGAGGACTGCTCTAGAGAATTTTCAATGCTTTTCATAGTTTTACAATGGATTTTGGGAAAAGAAATTGAGCCATTTATTGAAAATTTTGGGGGCCTACTTTTCTTCTCTTCTTTCTTCTACGTTTTGCTCCCTCTTGTCTTCAATCCTCAGAGTCCTTTGCAACACACAGACACAAGGCAATGGAAACCATAGGGCTTATAGTAGACATCTGGGCTAACTTCAATACCACTCGTCTTCATTTTTTTAGGGATTAATGCCTCCTTGTATGATGAAATATGTATTCCAAACATCCTCATAGCACCTCTGAACAAGTCATTTGTCAACAAGAATCTCTTCAAGGATTGATCTAGGAGTACAAAGGTTTTAAAAAAGTTTCATTGAACATCTTGATATGGTCGTACTTGTATGGTATGGATCAAGTAATAAAATTAGACAAAATCTAGCTTTGGCAAAGGTGCGCAAAAATATTTATTTATTTTAGCTTTCTCCCATATCAGTTATAAGTGTTCCAAATTTTGCAAAGCTTCAAAATCTTGAGCAAAGATCTAGAATCTACCCCATTTGTTGTCGAACTCCAACTTGGCTTCCCAAATGAATTTTGCATCATTGGTCTCACAAGTCCTTGGAACCAATGTGAGTTTTCATGAACTCTCTCTGTTTGGCCTACTAAAGGATCTTGTATAGGTATCTCTCTTGAGAAATCATTGAACTCTAGGGGTGGTAATAGGGGATGCACTTCAATTGGTATGGATCGATAACCCATATGCATCCTACTAGGTTGTGTTATTTCCATAATTTTGTCTTTTTGAAATTACTCTCAAAATCTGCTAAGACAAGGGAAAAACTTGTATCAGAGACACAAGATCCAAGTATAATGAGATCATGGTCCCTCTCCAATACTAATATGATTTCTCATACTCAGCCTTTGTCATCCATTATGTAATTGAGCTCTAAGGCTGTCTAATGCAAGCCTCTTGACCAATGTTTATGCATGCTTTGGCTTGTGCATGTTCTCTACATGGTGCAAGTGGTCTAAGGGAAGGTCACCTTATTTTTTTATATGGTTGGGTTTATCATTACAAGATTTGTATGTAATGTGATGCTTCCGTATGGAATTAAAAGGGTTTGTGGATGCATTACAAATAGAATTGTTTTTATATGAGATATGTTTTTGCAGTGGTGGATATATTTTTACATTAGATGATTGTAAATTAGAGGATGCATTTAATTCTTATTGAGGCTCTTTAGGCACCCATTTCCAAATAGTTGAGTGATGATGAGATGACTTGAATATGAGATGACTGCTTAGGTTTTTCTACATTGGAAATTTGGATGGCAGATACTAGGTCCTTCAAGTAAGCTTTTTGGCATCAAAATGTGGGTACATTGGGGCATGCCTTCAACAAATACGTAGGTAAACATATTTCTTTTATTTGCATAAGTTGATTCTCATGCCTTTGGGCAGCCAATCACCTTGTCTTGGTGTCATGTCGTGGATGTGACTTTTTTGTAGGAGCAATGAGCTACTTGTCTTTCTTCATCCATATATGTTTCACATTTGAAAAATCTCAATTCCTTCACGAACATGGCGTTCAAGTTTTATACACACATTTCATATTTTGGTTTTATGGTTTTCCCTTAGTCAAGAGTCACTCCCAATCTATATATGCAGTTACTTCTAGAAAAGAATGTTGATGCAATTAAACCCAAGCCCACATACTTGCTTAATTCACTTATGCTTGATTCATTGGCATAACCTATGCAAGACTTCATATGATTAGTCCCTTGTAAAAATCCTTCATATTTATCCTTGTAAAAGTGGATTACACCCACGTGGAGTTAGGAAGCTCTAAAATCACGAATCTCTTGGTTGTTGAGTCATGAGAGAATCTATCTTATACTTTAGGATTCACCTTTTAGGTAGAAGGTTGAATTTGAATTCAAACTTTGGCTCCAAGCATGACTATAAGAAGAGGATAAAAAAGACCCGCATGTATCTCGACCTTTGGAGATCATTTTGGAAGACAATCATTGTGAAGTGAGAGCTCACATCATAGCTCATTCACCTCTCACACATTGAGCAATGTATGATTGCCAATGACATTGTAATTTACATGTTTTAATACATATATGATCATTACATTCTCATTCCACTTCTCTGTTGCTCCATGAGAACAGTGATCTTCTTAGAGCTTGTTCTCAGTGTTTGGTTGGTCATTTGCCATGATTTAAAGCATGTTAGATTCATCATACTTTCTAGTACACTCCTACAAAGTGTCTTTAGCAATTCTACTCGGAATCGTGAGATATTAATGTATCTTTGCTCACTGGTCTGATAATTGTAGCAGCCCGTGAATGTCGGGATGGAGCTATGAATTACTAAATTTTTTTCTCTACATATACTCCATCATCTTTTATGAAATCACTCATGATTGGCAGCTTACTAAGTTAACTAGAGTTCCCCAAAAGGAATTAAGCCAATTGTTGTTGTGCTCAGAGAATTGTTCACAACACTAAACAAGTGTAAGAACAAAAATAACAAGTTTTTTTTGTTCTTGCATCAACTTCAACATATCTATTTTGATCCATTGATTGTTGGATCATCTTCCCATCAACATATATGGTTATTTGTGTTCATTAGCTAGCTAAAGAGGCCCACTACACTCTCCAGCCATCATTCTTAGTAGGTGTGAAGCAAGATTTAGCTACACCACTTCATCTCTTGTGACTATCCACCATCTCGTCCAATAGTGGTATCAGAGCAACAACAATCAAGATGGGAGATGGATTTCCATCCTTCATGCACAAATTGGACAGGAAAAACTACTCAAAATGGCCACTTAGGATGCAAGCCTACCTTCAAGGGAAAAGTCTATATGGATACATCTCAGGAGATGAAGAAATGTCAATCTTCAGGAGCAAGCAACAACCTACAAGGGAAGAGCAAGAGAGGTTGTCCACATGGTGTGCAAAAGATGCTCTTGCCAGGTCATATCTACTAAAATCAATCTATAATTTCTTGTTACCACATGTTAGAAATTGCAAGACCTCCCAAGAGACTTGGGAAGTACTTTCATCATATTTCTCATCAAACACGAGCTAGGAAGAATCACTTATGGATGGAATTTACAACCCTAAAGAAATAAACAAAGAAAGGAGTGGTAGATTATGTAACCAAGATGAAAGATGTGGCTGACCAGCTTGCAAGCATTGGAGAGGAGATAGAAGAACACATAGTGAGGCAGATCATTAATGGAATCAAGGCTGATGACAAGTGGGAGTCCTTCACCACAGCAATGGAGCTCTACATGGATATGCAAATACCTGACCTGAACACCTTGATGGGGCAACTCTTCACCCATGAGACAAAGCTCAACAGAAATGGTGACAACTCTAGAGGTAACCAATCTTCTACCCTTTATACAGATAAGAATAAAGCTAAGGATAAAGGTAAGAGTAAGAAGCATGAAGAAGAGGCTACTACCTCTCAAGCTAATTATGGAGGAAGAGGAAGAGGTGTTAGAGGAAGGGGTAGAGGAGGAAAGCAAGGTAGGGGGGAGACCCTACAACAACTCACCTTGCAATATTTGTGGTCTTAACAACCACACCAAGGAAGAATGCTTCAAGAATACTAGGAATGAAAGGGGAAGAGGCTTCCATAGAGGTAGCTATGGACAAACAAGAGGTAGATACAACAATGGTGGAGGCAACTACAACCATAGCTACAATCAAGGCTACAACAGCAACAACAACTATCAAGGAGGTTTTAGAGGAAGAAAGGACTACAACAACTATACTGAAGACCAAGAAGACTCATTACTCATCATGAACATGACATCCAAGCAAGGTAAAGATGATGAGCATCTTTTCTACATTGATTCAGGTTGTTCCAATCATGTGGCTAGAAATATAGCTCTATTATTTGATCTTGAAGAACCCAAAGGGAAGCATGAAGTACAAACACATGATGATACTAAACACTCAGTCAAGCAAATTGGAAATGTCAAAACATTTGATGGTAGCATGAACCTTTTGAGTAAAGTTTTGTATGTGCCAACTATAACTAAAAACCTAATTAGTGTTGGGTAGATTGTTGAGAAAGGATTATAGGTCAGATTCACTAAGCATGGGGCATATGTGGAAGATCCCCAACAAGGCTTCAAGAGGATTTCCAAAGGTGAGGAATCTAGTAGATTATTCACATTTGAGATTGAAGACACAAGGAACATAGCACTATTCAGTTATAGAGATTAAACCTTATCTAAGTTAGAAATATGGCACAAAAGGCTAGGACACATAGGAGAAAGAACTCTGAAGCAAATGTCCAGGGATCAAAGTGTGCTTGGCATTCCCAATGTGAACAAGCAACATATGATATACAATTGTGGAGCATGCCAATTTGGCAAAGCTCACAGGCAACAATTCAACAGAAGAGGATACATTCATGAAGACTATGAGCTAGTACACATTGATGTGTGGGATCCTAGCAAAGATCCATCCATCTCAGGTTCAAGGTACTATGTTTCCTTTATTGATGATTACAGTAGATGGAAAATCCTTTATTTCATGAAGCATAAGGATGAGGCATTTACATGTTTCAAGAAGTAATTGGCACTAGTTGAAAATCAAACAGGAAGGAGCTTGAAGAGGATCAGATATGATGGAGGTGGTGAGTACTTTTCACATGAATTTGATTCATTTCTATAGGATAGAGGCATAAAGAGGGAAGTAACAACCAGATACACTCCTAAATTGAATGGAGTGGCAGAGAGAAGGAACAGGTTAATGTTGCTAGGTCTATGTTAAATGAAAAGAAGTTACCTAATTACCTATGGGCAGAGGTTGTCTCCACAGCCACCTATTTGGTCAATAGGATTCCATCCAAATCATTGGATGGTATGAAACCCTATGACACATGGGATTGCAGGAGAGCCTCATTGGACCATTGCAAAATATTTGGGTGCATTGCTTATGCACACATCCCCTCACAAATCAGAGGAAAGCTTGACCCTAAGGCTGAGAAATGTATATTCATTGGGTATGACCAGAACCAAAGGGGGTTATAGGCTGTACAATCCCAATAACAAAGCGTTCATAGTTAGTAGGGATGTAGTGTTTGATGAAAATAATTCATGGTTTGAAGATGATTGAGGGAAAGTCAAGATACCATATGATTGGGAAAATGATTTTCCAACCATCACTCAAGAAGATCAACACTTAGTAGAAGACATCAACTCAGAGGATGAAGAACAAATTAACCTCAAGGCTTGGAAGTCAAGAGGCACGAAAAAATTCAACAATTAGAAGACATACCAGAGTCTTTAACCCAAGCACTAAGGAGATCACAAAGAGAAAGCAAGAAGCCCATAAGGTATGGATATGATACATCTTTAGTCACCAAGCACTCTATGTATATCACTAAAGACTCTATGAAAGAAGATCCTTCTTCATTTGAAGAGGCTAGAAAGAAGAAAGAATGGAGAGAAGCTATGCAAGACGAAGTGGAAGCATTACAAGAAAATCATACTTGGGATCTAGTTCCCAAGAAGCAAGGCATGAAGGTAATTGGTGTTGGAGTTAGAGAATGTACAAAGACAAGTAGCCCATTAGGGAAATAGGCATATATACAAGCTAGGGGAAAAAACCTCCTAAAGAGGGAAAAAAGTGCCTTGGCAGTCCTAGAGTGTTCACACACATCACTACCTAAATATATCAACAAATCCCCCCTAGGAGTGATGCGGTGAACAAGGAGCTAGCACTCATGTATAAGGAAGTGCTAAGCTATGTGGAATCAATCCACAAAAGGAAGTAAGCCCAAAGCTTTGCGGAAAGCTTCAAACTTCTCCCTAGGCAGAGCCTTCGTGAAAAGGTCTGAAATGTTCTCCTGCATGGGCATATATGCCAAGTTGATCTCCCCAACAGAGAACCTCTCCCTCACATAGTGATAATGCACCTCAATGTGCTTAGTGCGAGCATGGAACACAGGGTTCCTCGCAACTGCCAATGCACTCTCACTGTCAGTGAAGATGGTGGTGGTAGAAGACTAACCAACACCCAAATCAGCCATAAGGCATCTGAGCCACACACACTCAACAGTCGCTATGAAAGCTTCCCTATACTCAGCCTCACAACTAGAAGTGGCCATAGTAGGTTGCATCTTGCTCAACCAAGATATACATGAGCTACCAAGCATGAAGCAAAAGCCACTAGTGGACACACGAGTGTCATAGAAACCAGCCCAATCAGAGTCAGAAAAAACATGCAAATCTGGCAGTAGTGATCCCCCCTTGGGATAAAACAACCCAAGTAACCAAGTACCACTCAAATAGCGAAAGATGCACTTAACCGCCTGCCAAAGCTTCACTCCTGGGCAATGCATAAACCTGCTCATTTGTGAGACAGCAAACTGAATATCTGGCCAAGTAATGCATAAGTAAATCAAGCATCCAACAGCCTGTTGATAGAGAACATCATCAAATGCATCTCCGACATCATGAAGACTCGGTCGTAAACCTGTTTCCATAGGAGTGGCAATAGGTTTACAGTCTTCAAGGCCAAAATGTTGCAATAATGTGTCAATATATTTCGTTTGACACAAATCCATACCACCATCAACGTGCATAAACTGAATGCCCAAATAATGATGCAAATGCCCCAAATCAGACATCTCAAATGAGGCATGCAAATCAGCCTTAAAATCAGCAATATGCTTCTCAATAGGACCAGTGAGCAGCATGTCATCAACATAGACAACAATGATCAGAAGCACATCATTAGCACGCTTAACATATAAGGTGCTTTTAGTTGGATTGTTCTCAAAACCATGTGCAATCAGATAGGCATGTATCTTCTCATACCAAGCACGTGGTGCTTGTTTTGAACCATATAATGCCTTCTTTAACCTGCACACCTGGTTTTCATGCCCTTTCTGCACAAAGCCACGAGGCTGAAAAACATACACTTCTTCATGTAAGTCACCATTCAAAAATGTTGTTTTAATGTCCAACTGATGTACATTCCAACCATGATGGGCTGCAAGTGCACAGATGCTACGAACAGTAGTCATTTGGCAAGTAGGTGCAAAGGTCTCATCAAAATCAATGCCTCTTTCCTGTGCATAACCCTTGGCAACAAGCCTAGCCTTATACCTGTCAATTGTACCATCAGGTTTACGCTTTAGCTTGTATACCCACAGTGCCAATGGCCTTCTTGCCAGGAGGCAAGTCACATAAAGACCAAGTACCATTCTTCATTATTGCATCATATTCAGATTGCGTAGCAGCCATCCAATTTTTTGAATTTTGTGCTTCATCAAACGAAACAGGCTCAGTCTCATCACAGAGACTAGATGTAGCCATAGCATAGCAATCTGATGCAAAAGAGGCACTATGAGAGCTTGATCGAGTACGCTATGACAAAGGTGCATCTAATTTGTTGTCATGCAAGGTCTGCACTAGCCATTTTGACATAGTTGTTGCTTGCTCAATATCAGCTCTCTCATCAATAAGTGCATCATGTAAATCTGCATCAGAAATGGAATGATCTGCATCATCACATAAAACCTACAAAGGTTGAGAAGTTGCCTCATTAGGACCAAAATTAGACTGTCCACCTGTAAAAAGAGGCAACAAAGCATCATACATGTCTTTGGAGCTAATAGATGTCTCTTTAGTACATGAAAGCAATGGCTGAATAGCATCTTCCACAAAAACAACATCACGGCTAACCAGAATGCATTTAGTATGTGGATGATACAGACGATAGCCTTTACTTTTAGAACTGTACCCAACAAAAATACATTTTACTGCTTTATCATCCAATTTTTTGAGATGTTGTTCAAGCACTAATGCATATGCCAAACAACCAAAAACATGCAGATGAGCAACAGATGGCTTGCGGTCATGCCAAGCCTCATATGGAGTGATAGACTACAGTGCTTTAGTGGGACACCTGATAAGTACATATGTTGCACACATGACAGCCTCAAGCCAGAAACTATGTGGTAGAGCCTGACTCTTGACCATACACCTCACCATCTCCATGAGTGACTTGTTCTGCCATTCAGCAGCTCCATTCTGTTGTGGTGTATACGTCACTTTACACTGGTTTTTTATCCCCCGTTTAGCCAAAAATGCATTAAAATCAGAAGACATATATTCCCCCCCTCGATCAGAATGGAGGGTGCCCATTTTACATGCTGACAGATTTTCAGCCAAAAGCAAAAACTATTTGAAGCACATGAACACTTTGGACTTTTCCTTCAATGGATATACCCATGCATGCCTGGAAAAATCATCGATGAAAGTCACGAAGTAAAGATAATTCCCAAAAGAAGGTGTCTACATAGGACCACAAACATCACTATGTACAAGCTGCAATTTTTTAGTAGCCCGAACTGAACCATCTTTTGTAAAGGACGAACACTGCAT
Organism: Ceratopteris richardii; assembly: GCA_020310875.1. Taxonomy (NCBI): domain Eukaryota; kingdom Viridiplantae; phylum Streptophyta; class Polypodiopsida; order Polypodiales; family Pteridaceae; genus Ceratopteris; species Ceratopteris richardii. The sequence goes on from CM035411.1 coordinate 114,850,729, forward strand.
TTTTTCCAAAATACAGCCTTCACAAACATGTTTTCCAAGTGCCTCAAGTTTGGGCAAAGAGGACACCATTTCAGATTTCTGTAGGCGTAGCAAACTAGCAAAAATCATATGCCCAAAGCGTGCATGCCAAAGCTTTGCATCTAACATAGCCTGAGAATCATGTACTGCACATGTCGAATCATTTACAGATCTTTCATAGTCTATGAGCTCATACAGCCCACGACATAAAATGCCAAAAGCAATAATCACATCGCCATTTGATACGTCATGAGATGTACACCTGTCATCAACAAATTTCACAACCAAGCCAATCTTGGCTAATGCAAAAACTGATAACAGATTTTTCTTGATCCTTGATACAAACAAAGCATTTGAAAAAGTGAAAGAACTACCATCAGCAGTAGTCAAAATGATCTTAGCAACTCCCATAATAGGATAAGAGGAGTTGTTGGCGCATGTAATAGTATTCCCTGTAGGGGCAGGCTCGAGTGAAGAGAAGAAATTGCACTGCAAGGTAATATGTTTGGTCGCCCCACTGTCAAAGTACCAAAAATCTGAGTCTACTACAGACATGCACTGCTCATGAGAAGATGGGTCAAAACTGCAAACGGTAGTAAACGCCCATTCTTCTTCCTGCACAAGATTAGCAGACTCTGTTTTTGGTATAGAGGCTTCTACAACAACCATTACAGCCTCTTTCTTCTTCGCCTCTTTCACAGCCAATTTTGGACAGTTCTTTATGATATGATCATTCTCTTTATAGTACTTGCAAAACAATTTCTGCTTTTCTGATTAGATGTCTGCGGAAGCACGCGAACAGCACAAGGAAGAAGAAGAAGCTTGGAGCACAAACACACAATAGTGAATGTATTACTAGGGAATGTACAAAGATAAGTAGCCCATTAGGGCAATAGGCGTATATACAAGCCGAGGGAAAAAAACATCCTAAAGAGGGAAAAAAGTACCCCGGTTGTCCTAGTGTGTTCACACACATCACTACCTAAATATATCAACAAATCCCCCCTGGGAGTGATGCGGTGAACAAGGAGCTGGCACTCATGTATAAGGAAGTGCCAACCTATGTGGAAATCACTCCACAAAAGGAAGTAAGCCCAAAGCTTTGCGGAAAGCTTCAAACTTCTCCCTAGGCAGAGCCTTCATGAAAAGGTCTGCTATGTTCTCCTGTGTGGGCACATATGCCAAGCTGATCTCCCCAGCAAAGAACCTCTCCCTGACATAGTGATAATGCACCTCAATGTGCTTAGTGCGAGCATGGAACACAGGGTTCCTCGCAACTGCCAATGCGCTCTGACTGTCAGTGAAGATGGTGGTGGCAGAAGACTAGCCAACACCCAAATCAACCATAAGGCGTCTAAGCCACACACACTCAACAGTCACTGTGAAAGTTGCCCTATACTCAGCCTCACAACTGGAAGTGGCCACAGTAGGCTGCTTCTTGCTCAACCAAGATATACATGAGCTACCAAGCATGAAGCAAAAACCATTGGTGGACACACGAGTGTCATAGCAACCAGCCTAATCTGAGTCAAAAAAACCTGCAAATCTGGCGGTAGTGATCCCCCCTTGGGATAAAACAACCCAAGTAGCGGAGTACCACTCAAGTAGCGAAAGATGCGCTTAACCGCCTTCCAATGCGTGACTCCTGGGCAATGCATAAACCTTCTCATCTGTGAGACAGCAAACTGAGTATCTGGCCGAGTAATGCATAAGTAAATCAAGCATCCAACAGCGTGCTGATAGAGAACAGCATCAAATGCATCTCCAGCATCATGAAGACTCAATCGTAAACCTGTCTCCATAGGAGTAGCAATAGGCTTACAGTCTTCAAGGCCAAAACGCTGCAATAATGTGTCAATATATTTTGTTTGACACAAAGCCATCCCACCATCAACTTGCATAAACTGAATGCCCAAATAGTGATGCAAATGCCCCAAATCAGACATCTCAAATGAGGCATGCAAATCAGCCTTGAAATCAGCAATATGCTTCTCAATAGGACCAGTGAGCAGCATGTCGTCAACATAGACAACAATGATCAGAAGCACATCATTAGCACGCTTAACATATAAGGTGCTTTCAGTTGGACTGTTCTCAAAACCATGTGCAATCAGATAGGCATGTATCTTCTCATACCAAGCACGTGGTGCTTGCTTTAAACCATATAATGCCTTCTTTAACCTGCACACCTGGTTTTCATGCCCTTTCTGCACAAAGCCACGGGGCTGAAAAACATACACTTCTTCATGCAAGTCACCATTCAGAAATGTTGTTTTAATGTCCAACTGATGTACATTCCAACCATGCAAGGAGGCAAGTCAAATAAATACCATGTACCATTCTTCATTATAGCATCATATTCAGATTGCATAGCAGCCATCCAATTTTCTGAATTTTGTGCTTCATCAAAAGAAACAGGCTCATTTTCATCACAGAGGCTAAACGCAGCCATAGCATAGCAATCTGATGCAAAGGAGGCACTATGAGAGCCTGAACGAGTACGATATGACAAAGGTGCATCTAATTTGTTGTCACGCAAAGTCTGCACCAGCCATTTTGGCATAGTTTTTGCCTGCTCAATATCAGCTCTCTCATCAACAAGTGCATCATGTAAATTTGCATCAGAAATGGAATGATCTGCATCATCATATGAAACCTGCAAAGGCTGAGAAGTTGCCTCATTAGGACCAGCACTAGACTGTCCACGTGTAAAAAGAGGCATCAAAGTATCATACATGTCTTTAGAGCTAACAGATGTCTCCTTAGTACATGAAAGCAATGGCTGAATAGCATCTTCCACAAAGACAACATCACGGCTAACCAGAATGCATTTAGTCTGTGGATGATACAGACGATAGCCTTTACTTTCAGAACTGTACCCAACAAAAATACATTTTACTGCCTTATCATCCAATTTCCTGCATTGTTGTTCAGGCACTAGTGCATATGCCAAACAACCAAAAACCCGCAGATGAGCAACAGATGGCTTGCGATCATGCCAAGCCTCATATGGAGTGATAGACTGTAGCGCTTTAGTGGGACACCTGTTAAGTACATATGTTGCACACATGACAGCCTCAAGCCAGAAACTATGTGGTAAAGCCTGACTCTTGACCATACACCTCGCCATCTCCATGAGTGACCTGTTCTTCCGTTGAGCAACTCCATTCTGTTGAGGTGTATACGGCACTGTGCACTGGTGTTTTATCCCACATTCAGCCAGAAATGCATTAAAATCAGAAGACATATATTCCCCCCCTCGATCAAAACGAAGGGTGCCCATTTTACATGCTAACAGATTTTCAGCCAAAACCAAAAACTGTTTGAAGCACAAAAGCACTTCGGACTTTGCCTTCAATGGATATACCCATGCATGCCTGGAAAAATCATCAATGAAAGTCACGAAGTAAAGATAGTTTTCAAAAGAAGGTGTCTGCATAGGACCATAGACATCACTATGTACAAGCTGCAATTTCTATGTAGCCCGAACTGAACCATCTTTCGGAAAGGAGGAACGCTGCATTTTGCCCAAAATACAGCCTTCACATACATGTTTTCCAGGTGCCTCAAGCTTGGGCAAAGAAGACATCATATTAAATTTCTGCAGGGGTTATCAGTTTCTGCACTAGCCAAGATTGGCTTGGTTGTGAAATTTGTTGATGACAGATGTACAGTTCATGATCTGTCAAATGGCGATGTTATTATTGCTTCTGGCATTTTATGTCGTGGGCTGTATAAGCTCATAGACTATGAAAGATCTGTGAATGATTCGGCATGTGTAGTTCATGATTCTCAGGCTATGTCAGATGCAAAGCTTTGGCATGCACGCTTTGGTCATCTGAATTTTGCTAGTTGCCGAGGGAAAAAAGTGCCCCGGCGGTCCGAGTGTGTTCACACACATCACTACCTAAATATATCAACATCAAAAATATCCAAGCAAAGTGAATGAAAAAAAAAAGTATGGTTATATTCAAATTCATGTGCCACTATAGAAAGACAGTACATCATGTGGATGGAGAGTAATTACCAATGCAGTAAGGTTCTTAGAGTGCATGGATCTGACTATCCAGATGCATGGATCCTTTTTGTCGGAGAAGAAGCAATTCATGCCATCTTAGAAGATGCTATCTGTCCTTATGATCCAGACTCTCCTCCACAACCTCCACCACCAGGACATAAGAATACGGAAGATAAGAAGAAAGGACCCCCTATTCACTCTCCATTGAAGCATGTCCCCAAAAATAAGCAAAGAAGTGAAGGCTCCAAAAAGAAGAAAAATAAGCAGAAAGGTGAAGGTTCCAAAAATGTATAGAGTTTTGTATCTATATTTATACTTATTGCATTACTTCCAACATATGTTGGAAGATATTTATATGCCCTTTGTTGTAAATACAATTTTGTACCCAAAATAACCTTCAGAGCATTAAATGTATTAGTAAATGATGCCATTCTATCTTTATCTAGAAGATAATCATTTTAACTCATGTTTCCACAAAG